>CM076582.1:808074214-808412818 GCA_034641835.2 Pinus albicaulis | reverse complement strand
AAGAAATTTGGGAAAATTTTTGTCAATTTTGAATTTTTTGGCCTAAACATAGATTTCCCTACCCGACGCGTAGCGCCACTTGGCGCGTGCTTATAATTGGCAGCTCCTTTTGAGGAAAACTTTGCATTTCTGGATTTTTCATCAAAAATTATGCATTCCTACCCATTACCTAAGGATTTTGACAAGTTTTGGGTTTCCTAAAGGGTCAAAAACACATAAAAAATGGCCTTTCTGCCACTTTTTGCACACACAGAAAGCAGTGTTGGGAGATTTGATTTTTGGAGGGGAAAATGGAAACCAAATTTAGAAACTCCACTTGGGTTGGAAAGTAGACAGGAAGAGATTTTGTACGAGCTATCCTCCACTCAATTTTGACTTCGAGAAGGCCCTCAAAATCAGCCTCAAAGTAGCGCTACGCATAGAGATTTCAGGCACGACGCATTGGGAAATTTGGCCTATTTTTCACTCAACAACTCAGTTTTTCGCCTAGTTTTGGCCAGTTTGAATTTTTCATGTAACTCTTGATGTAAATTGATGTAATTTTGGCACATTTTTACTCATCCAAGTAGATTCATTCACCAAAAAGTGAAATGTAAGTGAATGAATCAGTTTCCTATCATATAGAGGCAAGTTGTTTCATTGCCTATTTTCCAGTTCTTAGTTTAGATATGGTTGAAACAACTCCTAGAATGGTGAGCTCGACCCCTAGAGGCATGGGGATGATTTAGGCTTGTCTATATCTTGTAATTCTTCAGTAATTTTCAGGGTTGGACACTTGGGATTGCTTGGCACTTCATTGTACATTTCATCTCTGCAATTTTGGCAAAGGAATAGACCAAGGTTTGCAGCACTCTTTGGGATCCATGTGGCTCTGTGTTTTGATGGTGTGTTTCTCTATGTGATTGTAATTTCATTGATGTTTATGTGTATCATTTCCCTTCTCCTTTATTCTTAAATTAAACAAATGAGTGATAAAGGTGGAATTCATTAGATTGCTTTGCTCTGCCTTGAGTTTTGTTTAATTTTCCATGTTTTCATCTGTTTGAAGAGGATTCTTGAAAGCCTATTTCCCTCTTCAGCTCCTCACCGGTCTGAAATATCCATTCATTCAACCCAAAGCATCAAAACAATTGCCTTCCTTGCCCTATTCAGAACTCTGCAAAAACTAGGCCTCATCCTCGGACCCAAAACTACCTTTCCCTTTGATTCCAACAAAACCCCCAAAATCAAAATCAAACTCCTTCACCTATATACCTAGCCTAAAATTAACCTTTATTTCAAGTCATCTCAAGCCCTATTGATTATTTTTGCTGAGATTGACCCAGAGAGAGCCCTCTCCTGATCTGGTAGGGCTAGCTACCAAACTAAGCGTGTTTTGATGTTACCCTGAACTCTGCCTTCTTTCAGCCTGAGGTAGATTTAGGCAATAACACGAACAACGTGAAGGTTTTCTACTATCAGAAAAATAAGACTATGTTTACAGGTTAAAGAAGGCTCTATATGGTCTCAAGCAGGCTCCTAGAGCATGGTATGCTTGTCTTGATGGATATCTACGTCAACAAGGGTTCAAGAAAGGTACTATTGATAGCAATATTTATGTACAAATAGATAAAGATAATTTAACAATCGTTGAGGTATATGTGGATGATATAATATTTGGTAGCAATGATGATTGACTAAGTAAGAACTTTTCTACAAATATGCAAAGTGAGTTTGAGATGTCTTTACTTGGTGAGCTGACATACTTCTTAGGCTTCAAATATCTCAGCAAGAGAAAGGAATATTTAAATGTCAAGCCAAGTACATCAAGGAACTACTCAAGAAATTCAAAATGGAAGATTGCAAACCTATCCTTACTATGATGGTAACAGGTTGCAAATTGAGCATAGACAACTCATCTAAGGATGTGGATTAGAGGTTGTACATATCTATGATTGGTAGTCTTCTATATGTAACATCCTCTCGGCCATATGTTATGCAAGTAGTTGGACAAGTAGCAAGATTCAAAGCAGCACCAAAAGAATCACATATTATTTCAGTCAAAATAATTCTTCGATATCTAAAGGGCACATAAGAATATGGCTTGTGGTATCCCAAGGGTAACAATCTCATTATTCAAGCCTTTACAGATGCAGATTGGGTAGGAAGTGTTGATGATCATAAGAGTATTAGTGGAGAAAAATTCTATCTAGGTGGTTTTCTTGTATCATGGTTGAGCAAAAAGAAAACCTCAATCTCGTTATCTACAGCGGAAGCAGAATACATTGCAGCAACATCATGTTGTACTCAAGTCCTTTGGATGAAACAAACTTTACAAGATCTTCAAGTACAATTCAATGAGCCTATTCCCATATTCCGCGACAACACTAGTGCCATCAGCATCTCCAAGAATCTTATCATGCATTCAAAAACAAAACACATTCCGATCAAATATCAGTTTTTTAGAGAACAAGTCGCTGAAAATAATATCAAACTTGAGTATGTTTGTACAAAAGAATAAATTGCTGATATCTTCACTAAACCTTTACCTCATGAAGCATTTGAATATCTTCGTCAGAAGCTTGGGATTCTCCCAAGTTCTCATTAGATTACAGGTCTGCAGGACGGTTGTGTGTTAGGGGGAGTGGAAGTGTGTACAGGTCCACAGGATGGTTATGTTTCAGGGGGAGTTACCCTTTGCCATTGATGTCAAATGGGGAGAGAATGTTGTAGGAAGATGTGTCATGATCGCATGGGGAGTAATTGTGTTGCCATCAATGCCAAAGGGGGAGATTGTTGATTAGCGGTTATCTTTGATGTCAACCCAAGCAGTACCACAATATTGCATGGGAAATTTGACCTACAAAATTACTATATTCTAGTTCAAGAATACTTTTGATTGTTTCTACTTGTCGAGATGTTTCCATTGATATATGGCACGCCATGTAATTCTTCACGGTTTGAGAGATATTCATGTTTGAAGTTTACACCCCCAGTTAGTGGGCTAAAACCCCATAGGGTTGTGGCATGGGTCATTTAAAAGTAATAATAAATATTTTTTAAGCTCGTAAAATCCCTCCCACGTTCAATTGTTGAAGCCCCTCTCAACCTAAGCATTTATATAAATTGTGATCCTCATTTCCTCCTTATGCAAGGGATTTCGCCATCTGAAATAGGTCATCATGGCATTGTCGCTCTAATTTTTTTTCTACGAAGGTTTAGAAGCTAAAATTTGTATGAGGTGAAGCCAAAATCCTGGGGAAGCTGCGTGAAAATTTTAGATCAAGGTGTGCAATATTTTCGGAGATACGATCTATGGAAGTCAGTGTTTTTGTAGGCTCCTGAAATTCATCTCAAAGAAGTGACCTTGGTAAAATCGTCATAACTCTCTCTCTAAGTATCATATTGGAATTCCATAAAATGTGGCAGATAGTGTACAGACTATAGTTTTCTCTCTATGAATTTTAGAGCCAAATGAATAAAAAGTGAAACATGGCATGCCGTAAAAGTTCGCTCTGCTGAAACAGTCCATAATTAGGGAATTGTGAGATATTGGGTATAACTCTCCCTTGAAGAAGCCAAATTGGTTTAGACCTGTGGCATTGGAAATTTGACTCAGAGGACTACTACAATACCAAAAATTAGATATTGGGGATTTTAAATAACAAAGATACACCAGATTCAATATTGAGCTCCTAGAAGGCAAATAAAAAGCTAGATCATGTGTTGTCAAGGGCAGCAAAGGACCAAACTTTCTAGGGAATCAAAGCAAAGCAAGGTGCAACAGAGGGTAGCATGACAAGAGTAGCAACAAAGGTACATAAAAATAGTAAGAAGCTCATCACATGGAGTCTTCAAGTGGGCAGCAATGCATACAACCATTGTAAAGGTATCATTGTACTAAGTCATTGTAAATACATTATTGTACAAATTGTACTAGTGTCTATCTACCAAGAGTTGAAGAGGCAGTGTTGGGTGGTATAGGATCATCATTAGGTGGTTGTGTCATAGTTGGGGTTATGTTCTAGTGTGTCTTCTTCTTCTGCATCATTCTATATCATTGTAAAGTGGACCATTTTCCCTGGTACGGGAGTCCATTCTTCTTTTATTCTTCTACAGGGTGGTAGGGTGGTGCTAGGGTGAGTTGTATCTCATTGGGTGTTGGGGCATCCGTTCAATTGACTACTAAAGAATCTCGGGCATTGGAGCGTCCATCCAGTGGGAGCTGGAGAAGAACGATTTTCTAGATTCTAGGAAGTTGGAGCTTTATTTTCAATTGGAGTTGAATACTAAAGGATTATAAGAAAATCATTAGGTGGTTTTTGTCCTAGAGTGGGTTTCCACCTTAAAAACTGTGTGCATTTGTGTTCCTCTTGTTTGTTGCTATCATTGTACAAAAATTGATAATAATTGAAGATTAACTAATGCTCTAATTGAAAGGAATACTAATTCACCCCCCCTCTCAGTATTTCCAACAAGAACCACATGCAAGAAGTTGATCGGAAAGACACCGTTCAGGATGGTGTATGGGTAGGAAGCTATTATTCCAATGGAGTAGATTGTTCCAAGTTTTTGCATTGCAACATTCACTAATATGTTAGAGAAAGATAGTATGGAAGAGCAGTTACAGCAGTTGGTCGCACTCGAAGAGGATCAATTTATTGTAGATTTCCATTAGCAAGTACAGAAAGAATGTGAAAAGGCTTGGCATGATAGACACATTAGACAAAATTTCTTTTAGGAAGAATATTTGGTTTTTTTTTTCTGATAGAAAGTTTGTGTGCCACCCAGGGAAGTTCAAGATGCATTGGCATGAACCATATGTTTTCAAGGAAATCATAGACGAAGGTGTGGTACGACTGGCCACATTGAGCGGAGAAAATATTCATGGGTATGTTAATGGAAGTTGATTGAAACCTTACAGGGATGACTATCTCCCTGCGTGCACCAAATGACTATATGGCCAAAAATATGGATATGTGCAATAAGGATGGCGGATGTACCGATAGGTACGATGAGTGTGCGGTAGCTGCAGATGGAGGTTGACTAGGTCATAGAGGTGCCAGAATATAGCCGTTGGAATAATAAATCTGGACAAGACAACATTATTACCATTTGGAGGAGCATCTAAATTTCATTTAATGAGGAGATATTATGCCATATTTGGAGTCGGTTTAGCATTTATGGGGCTACATTAATGCACATAAGACCGTTTAAGGATCACATATGCTATAAATATGAATGAAGTAGTCACATTAGTTCCCTTTTCTTTTTGTGCTATTTTTGCGAGTTGTGCTCTCTTCTTTCAGAGGTTTGTCATGCTTTGCAGGATAAAACCTTAGAAACAAGAGAGCACAACTCGAAAAATAGCACAGAAAGAAAAGGGAACTAATGTGAGCTCTTAATTCATATATATAGCATATGTGCTCCTTAAACTGTGAATAAATCGATGCGCAGGCTGTTGAGACCCCTATGCTGGTGCAAACAAAGAAGGGACAGTCCTTGGGGTCTTGGAAGTCACCCTGTGAGAAGACCCAAAAGCCGCGCTTCATTGCTAAAAAGTGCCAGAAGAAGCCTATGGCGGAGTTGCCGAAGGCCATAATGGAGAAATACGTTGTCGAAATTGGTGATCACATCTCGTGATTTCTTGCATATGTCACACAGTGAAAAGCTTCAGTGAATGTCCCTCGGAATCTCGATAAAGTGCATTCATACATTAATATTTCATTGCTTCCAAAGAATGTACCTATGGAAGGCGATATGTTCGCCAAAATTCCGCTGCTGAAAATGGAGGATTGGGACCTTGTAGATCAAGAAACATTTCCAGAGCTCGCGCCCAGTATGTACTTAGTGTAGGTTCCTTATGACAGTGGAGTAGTGCATGTAGAGCCAAATCCTTGGCTATTACGCCTACAAAATTCAGGGTTGTTGAACCTGTTTCATATCCCACACTTTGGGCACAACCCCATTAATGATATCCGTGTGTGCCAGCTACTCGTGCCCATCCATGATGATTTTTTATGGCTCGAAGAGCATATTATGATAGATGTCACGATGATCCATCAAATCATTGGCTTGATAAACCAAAGGGTGGACCCTGTGGTAGCCTTTGGAGGAAAAGGTCGGGAGAAGAAAGTTGCAGAAAAAAGTAAAAAAGGACTATAAGGTGTCACGTAACACTCGAGGATTTCTTGTCAGTGAAATGAGTGACCCCGCAGTGAAATTTGGCATGATCATCCTTGCCTGCAAAATGATGAGGAAGTGTAGACCAAAGGAAGTCCCAACCCATGTCATTACTTTGGATGGGCAGTGCGAGAAGGGTTTCCAATATAAATGGGCTCAGTACCTGTGTACAAAATTCCTAGAGAATGTGCACGAGGCTCAGGAGGAAGGGAAACACTTTTATTATTCATGTCTATTACTCGTGATCACGCTCATTGGTTGGAAGATGCCACAAGACACACATATTCTAGATATAGAGCTAGACATGTGTGAAGCCGCACGCTACGCAACACTATGGAACTCCAAGATCTCAGCCAGAGTCATGGAAAATGATTTTTTTTGGGTTTTGTTTGACTTTGTGCTATTCCAAGCTATCCATTTGAGTAGTACAAGTTAACTGCATATTTCAAAGAAACATTTCATAATGTGCATATCCCTGTGAAGGGCTCTGTAGAAGATGTGTGGTATGATTTTCCATATTTGGGAACAGAGGATGACCTAGTGCACATCACAACAGAGTGGTTGCTTGCCTGGTTAGAGCCACACACCACTGGGGGTGAATCTTCATCCATGATGAAGACTCCAAACAAGCCGAGAACCACAAAAGATATGTAGCAGAAGGGAAAATTTGTAGAGCATAACCCAAGTCTACTACAACAAGCGAAACCATCGATCTAGAGAAAGATTAAGCAAAAAAATATGGTGAACGTGCTGAGAGACTTGATACGCAGACCGCCAAGGGCACTAAGTGCGGTTCTCAGGCAGTGGGAGGTCTGCACAAGAAACAAAAGGGATCCAAATTTGCTGGAACAGAGGACCTCACCTTGACAGAAGATGATTTCACTGAGATTGAAAATACAGTAAAGTCAGGAACAAAAGATATGTGGACAAGCATGGAAGCATAGTACAAAGTTGTGCTTGAGGGAGTGCATTCAGGTATACAAGAGTTTAAAGTGTAAGTGATCCAGATTCAAGAGAGCGTGAAGCAAGCGAGGTAGCTTCAAGCGAGCATGATGGGTTCTAGTGCACAACCCATCATCATGGTTCTACCACCTTCCGGGGAAAGCCGCTTGCTTCAGATCCTTGTGCCAACCATCAAAGTGGAGTCACCTTCCTTTCACGCGACCTCGATATCATGTGGAGAAATTAGCATCGATCTGGCAGTGCTACCAGCCGGGAAAATCCATGCAATCCACAATATGATCATATATGAATTACAATATCGAGCAGCCCATGCCTTCCATGCTACCAATGAATCTCAACAACAAGTAGCGATGCTCCAGCAGAAGTAGCACACAGTTGACCTACCAGAGGTCATTGTCCTTGCATCAGCCGTTCCAATCACGAAGTTAGAAGGCTTGGCCATTGCACTCAAGGCATCTTTCATGGAAATTCAAACAACCTCGGGAGACTTCGAGCAAAAAATCACAAAGCTACAGATGAAGCTTCAACTTGAAACACTGTCGGAGGTCAGAGCGCAGCGTGCAACATAAATAAGGGTAGCTATGAATAGTGTAGCAGCTATAATGACATACTGTGGCATATTATTAGATGGAGTCATGGATGTATGGACTTCTGTTCAGAACAACCTGATGGTACAAAAACTAAGAAATGAATTGCGCATCAAGGACCAACAATTCATTGAAATTATGATGGCAACGCCCACATTAGTAACAATACAGAGACTTTCCCATATTCATGAGGGAAAGCCAATTCAAACCTAGATCTAAGACCTGTGCCATTGGGAGAAATTATTGGAAACAATGATTCAGCCTTAGGATGAGGAAGCCCTACAGTTATCGCAGACTCTGGATGGTTCCCTCAAAATCTTGAAACAAACACAACAGAGTCTCAATTTAGCAGTTGAGGGGTCAACAATAGAAAAGTTATTTTATGAAGCACAGAGTGCTGCTGCACAGAGCATCGAAGTGATATTTCCACTTAAGAGCTTTGTCGAAGCAATAAATAAAAGTTGAAGGATACCACTGCTAGTGACTCGGGATGAGTCATGATTTTGTGTTGGGGGCTTGTTGGAGTAGGTTCCCCTGGGGTACATTTTTGGGTTAAGTTTTTTCTATGTTTTTTTGTGCGCGCTGCATGAAAGAGCCAAAGGGGATTTAAAGGGAAAATCATTGTAATGAGTTTTAAAGGGAAAACCATGAGTCTCAAACCATGGCTTGAGACCATGGTATATGCATGTCTAGATAGTATAAATATGTAATAATCGAGTCAAGTAAGGACAATGAATTTGATCAAATATGAATGTATGTTAATGTTTTGATCTAAGTCTGGGTTTTTGGGTACAAAAGGCTCCGACTGGCTGTGTGCGCGGAAGGATAGATTGTTTTCAAGGACTGAATATATTGGAATTGATAGATCTCTTAATAAATAAGACTTTTTGGTGAACCTGGACTTTTATGCGATTTACCATGTTGATTATCTGTGTTAAGATCTGAAACTATTATGTTATAGCATATTTACTTCTGTTAATGGTTAATTGCATCAGTACACAAATATCAGTTGATGTTAGATGAATATATCTGATTTAAATATATCCGATTATTGTGCGCAAATATATTTAATTATTCTCTGATAATATGTGGAAGGGTTTGATCTGTTGATCTATTCATGTGTGCATATGTTATATTCTCTGTTACAAGTTTGTTTAGGGTCACTACATCAAAAAATTCCTTAGGACGCATAAACCTGGTTCAAACACCCCCCCATACTGCTTCGGGTGAGACTTTGGTCTACACAAGCAGATCAATGCCAAAAAGGTCAGTAGTTGGAGGGTTTTTTTGGTTGTGCAATAACTCCGAACTCGAGTCAGGACCCCTCAAGTCAACAATTCAAATAAAATGTAGGTGAACCATTCAAATAATTAATTGATGGTCGACTTGTTTCATAATAACTCCAAACTATCCAAAAATATCATTTATTTTAGCACTATAGGAAAAAACATATTACCATGATACTAACCTGCAGAGAGATGTTTCGCCCAGTTCCCACCATGGGGCTTCCCCATGGGAAAAGAGGGGACTAAGTTGGATGAATAAGAGAGATAATTTCTCCAATATACCCATTCCTTTATCCCATTCCACCTTGCTAATTGAGTCTAAATTTTATATCTAGTAACAAATAAGTTGTAGGAATTTACAGGGTAAGTTCCTTAGATAAAACACCAAAGGTCAGCGCTCACAAAATTATCATGAATCAATACACCATTATTTGACGTGGTTAAAACCATCGCAGAGGGAAACAGTCCACAACCTGAGCCAACGCGGCCACTTCAGGCAATTTATTAATATAAAAAATAAAATTTACATAATCTTCTCTCATAAATGATTATCGGACAAATTACCCTCCATGCTCTTTAAATAGAGATCATGGACCAATCAGTTGTTAAGCCATGGATCAAGTGTCAATAATACTGAGGAGAGAGTGAACCATCAGATAACTACATATCGTGACCGTCAGATTATAAGCTACAAATGTAAATATGAAAGAAACACACTTTACCTAACTCTACACTAGACTGAGTTATACTTAAATATTTCCTATGTGTCGGAATATCCTAACATCCCCCCTTAAGAACAACTTGGGATAGGATTGAAGGATTTACACAGGTGACACAAATGGATACTATTTCCTATGTGTTGAAATATCCTAACATCCCCCCTTAAGATCAACTTGGGATAGGATTGAAGGATTTACAAAGGTGACACAATAGGAGAAGGAAGGAGGAATTAGATCCTATCCCACATTAATGATAACTTTCCTGAACTCCAGGCATAGATCAACTTTTGGTAAACTTCACTTCTGTGAGAGCCTTTGTAAATATATCGACAACTTGATCATTGGTTGAACAATACTGCATGTCAAGAACAGGATCATGAATGAGCTTTCTGATGAAGTGTATGTGAAGCTCAATGTGTTTCATATGTTGATGCTAAACTGGATATTTGTGTAGCTGAATGGCACTTTGATTATCACACCAAAGTGTAGTTGGATGCTACTGATGAAGACCAAATTTGTTAGGATCTAACGAAGCCACGTGGCTTCCTTACTGGCTTCAACTACACCACGATATTATGCTTCTACTGAAGAAATATAGATGGCACTTTGTTTCTTACAAGACCATGTAATAGGTCTTGAACCAAGAGTGAATACATATCTTGCAGTAGACTTTCGATCATTAGGGTCACCATCCCAATTAGAACCAATGAAACCATTCAAAATTGGAGAAGCTCCTGCACTGTAATGAATCCCAAACTGAAATGTACCTCAGATATATCTAAGTATTCTTTTAGCTTCTTTCCAGTGACTTTCATGAGGTTGGTGCATAAACCGAGCAACAAGACCAACAACAAAGGAAAGGTCAGGATAGGTATGGGTTAGATATATAAGTTTACCAACAAATTGATGGTATAAGGTAGCATCAATTTCAGGGGTAGTACAAGTGACTGAAAGCTTGACTCCAGACTGAAAGGGAGAAGGGGTTGGCTTGCAGTCTTCCATGTGAAAGTAGTGTAGAAGATCACATGCATACTTGGACTGAGATAGGGTAATACCTTCTTGGGATTACAAGACTTGAAGACCAAGGAAATAATGCAAGTGTCCTAATTCTATCATTTCAAAATTATTTTTGAGGCTAGACTTCACTTGGTTTATAAGGTTGGGATCACTACCAGTAAGGATAAGATCATCAACATAAAGAACAAGGATGATGAAGGACTTACCCACTTTCTTGCTGTAGATAGTGTTGTCGGAATGACACCTTGAAAATCCATTATATAAGAGAAATCTATCCATTTTGGCATACCAAGCCCAAGGAGCTTGTTTGAGACCATAGAGAGACTTCCTAAGGCTACAAACAAGGCTAGAGTCATTTTGGATAAAGCTAGGGGGTTGTTCCATGTAGATTTCTTCATGCAAATCTCCATGTAAAAAGGCAGATTTAACATCCATCTGATGGACTTCCCATTTAAAGGAGGCAGCAAGGTAAAGAACAAGGTGGATAGAATTATTTTTGGAAACAGGGGAGAAGGTTTCAATATATTCAATTCCTTTGTGAAAATCCTTTAGCAACAAGACAAGCTTTATGTTTATCCACTTTTCCATCTAGTCCAAACTTTGTTTTGTAAACCCATTTGCATCTGACAAGTTTTTTTCCCTTTGGAAGAGGAACAAGATCCCAAGTATCATTTTCCAATAAGGAACGATATTCTTCATCCATAGCTTTATCCCAATCTAGATGACTTGACGCTTCTTAAAGGGTGTCTAGATCAAGATTTTTTGGAACTTGAGCCAATCAGGAAGAGGCTCTTTCAAACCAAGAACGTGTTCGATGTTGATTTGCAGGGTCACCTGCAAGAGAACCTGTTGCATCTCGAGTAGAGCGGACCCATCTTGGAAGTTATGGAACTGAAGGAATATCTTTAGGAGGTGGAGGAGGATTTTCATCCTCGTTATCATCATCCAAACTAGAAGGAATGTTGTCAAAAATAGAAGAGATAGAGAGAGGTGGTACACCTGCCTAACTAGGCTCATAGACCGATATATTTTCATCAAATTTACATCTCTTATAATGATTACATTTTTGGATTTTGGTTGAAGAAGTATATATCCTTTGACATCTTCAGAATATCCAACAAAAATGCAGTTTTCACTCTTAGGTTCTAAGGCTTTATGTTTCGAATATCGAATATGGGCCAAGTTTCACTTCCAAAAACATGAAAGTGACTTACATCTGGTTTGATTGAGCTCCAAGATTATTCTGGAGTTATATTCCTTAAAACCTTAGTATGAGTGTGATTTACTATGTAATTTTCATAGTTAATTTCTTCTGCCCAAAAGTTAAGACTAAGTCCTTTAGATTGAAGCATACAATTAGCCATTTCTTCTAGAGTGCGATTCTTTCTTTCAGCTACACCATTTTTTTGTGGAGTATATGGAACAATATGTTGCAATTGAATGCCATGCTCAGTGAAAAAGTGGATAAATTTGGTGTTAACATACTCTCCTCCATTTTCAATTCTTAACTTAATAATGTGTTGTCCAGATTGTTTCTCAACAAAGGCCTTAAAGACCAAGAACATGTCAAAATCTTCACTCTTGCATTTTAAGAAGTATACTCAAGTGCATCTCGAAAAATCATCAATGAAAGTTAAGAAGTACTAGAAGCTAGAGAAAGAAACAATGGGCAGGGGACCACATAAATCACTGTGCACAAGCTGCAAGGGGGTTGAAGCGTGCCAAGAGGCACATTTTTCAAAACTATCCTGATGATTTTTTCTAAGTACACATCCAGAACAAACACCATCCCGGCAAGATACCATAGGAATACCTGTCACCATATTTTATTTACAAAGGTTTTGAATAGAGCGATAGTTTAAGTAACCAAATGGCTCATGCCAAAGTTTTCTCACTTCATCATTATGAGAAAGAAAAATAGAGGGAATACATGATGACCCAAAGTTCTAAAACTTGTACAACCTTGTGGAATCGTCTGCAATGGAAATAGCTAAAATGTGTCTAGGATCTTTGAGGTCCTTAATTACAACATCATGAGGTGAGAATTCTATTGTTTTCCCTTCACCTGAATGAGTTATATGGTAAATAGATAGAAGGTTCCAGGACAAGGTAGGAACAAAAAATACATCATTTAACTGACTATTATCTAGATGGATGTATCCAAGCCCTACAACACTAAGAGATATATCATCACCAACATAAATATTTTTGGTGTTACAATCATTTAAAGAAGAAAACATGGCTTTATTTTTGTCCATGTGTTAAGAGGCTCCAGAATCAATGAGCCACTCATGAGAATGAGAAGAAGAAGATACATTCAAAGCATAACCAGATCTTGGTGCTTAACAACCACAAGCTAAAAGTTCCATTCCCGAAGATAAAGTTGAAGAGTACTCCAAATTGATGTTGTGCTTCTTCATTTATGCTTCCAAGGCTTCCATCTTCTTGAAATATTTTGACTCTATGTGGTCATCATGATTACAAAATTTGCAATGCCCATATGTCTTCTTCCCTTCGTTTTTATTTTCCTTATCATTATGTTGAGTTGTTTTTCTAGTTTGCAGCTGAAATTGCTTAAGACCCTTGTTTGGTTGAGGACCATTCTTTGTAGGATGTTGCTTCGTAGGATTCTCTTGGTATGGTTGCTGCTAGGCTACTAAGGCTTTCTTAGAAGAGTTTCCAGTATTAACAAGACCAAGGTGTAAGAGTTTTTATTGTTCTCTTATCAAAGAATCACAAAAGGCATCAAAAGAGGTTGGCTTGTAGGTTGTTACTTGAGAAATGAGGGGTTCTCTAGTTGAATGGAAGGTGGAAACAAATACAGAGTATGCAGGGCCAAGATTAGCAAGTATGGAATAGATAAGGCTACCATATTCCTTTTTGAGCTTACAACCTTCTAAAAGAAGTCTAAGGGTCTTGAATTTGGACAGAAAATCTTCAATAGAGGAGAAATTATTGGGGTCCAAAGTAAGTAACTCATTTTCAAGCTGATGGGCTCTAATTTCACTTTTAATGCCAAAAACATTATTTAGCTTTTTCATAGCTCCATCACGGGAGTCAATGTATTGGATATGAATCTAAGATCTTGAGAAATGGACATTCCTCTCAACATTCATGCTTGATCTTTTTTATTTTCCCATTTAGCGGCTTTATCTCCATCGATAGGTTTAATTTCTTGTCATGTGGCTATTCTATAAAGCCCTTTACTTTTAAGTAATTCTACCATGTACGATAACTATTGGAAATAATTGGTGTTGTTAAGAATTACCAGGCATGCACTTTCCATTTTTTTTTAAATGGAGCTGGAAAAGCTGAAACTAACTGCTCCAATGGAAATATCTCGAAAAAAAAGGCTGGTTAAAAAAAAAAGGCTCGGAAAACGACTTCCGAATGAAGACGTTATGCATTTTTGAAAAAAATGTGTTTTAGATGCTGAATAGTTACATGAAAGGTTGAAAGTTGATAATGAAGTTCTAATTAAAAAAAAAAAAAAAAACCCCCCCCCCCCTCCTTTTCCAAACTTAATACAATAAGCTAACTCTAAAAAAAATCACTTTATGTGACCCACTTTTATAAATAAGTGAGAGTCACTTTTACAATGTTACTTTTACATGTGCTTTTTAAAACCAACAACTTGTCAAAGGGATTTCTAAAAAAAAGTAACTTAACAAAAAGAAGCTTGAGAAAGAGACTTGAACCCAAGACCTCTATTCTCATAAACTAACTTTACACCAAGTGAGCTAATAAAAGTATTTTGTAATTCTTTGAAAGGAGGAAGGTTTATTTTATTTTTTTTGCTCTTCTATGTGTGTGATTTTTCCTGAAAAAAAACACAAAATCCGTGCAACAAAAAAATGATTCTTACGGCAGAACGTTTGATTTTCGGTTAGTCTTAAAAGCAACTATCTATTTTTTCACTATTTCTGATTTGTTGAGAACACACAAAGACACGGGGAAAGAGCAAACGTAGAAAAAAATCTCATCTTCATGTTTCTGATTTTCTGAGATCGTACATAGTGCAAAGCAAAGAGCATACACAGAGAAAAGGGTACAGATCCGACAATAAAAAAATATAAATCAAAATAAACATAAGGATTAATAAATATAACTGCAAAATAGATACTTTACACCTCCAGATCTAAAATGACATAACTTGGGCAACCAGAAACCTTTTTGCATGAAACGAAAGGGGTTCCTCACTGTAAAAGATGCTCCAAACACAACAAAGAAGTTATCCCATCCCAAAATGGTCATAAATAGTAGATCTGGAAAACGTCAGTTGCATGCAGTCAAACCAGCTTCCGATTTGGATCAACAACGGATGCGGCCCTCAAAATGGCTCTGATACCATGTAGGAATTTATAGGGTAAGTTCCTTATATCAAACACCAAAGGTCACTGCTCACAAATAGATAAAAAATCTGTACACTAGTATTTGATGTGCTTAAAACCCTCGAAGAGGGAAATAGTCTACGGCATGAGCCAATGCGGCCACTTCAGGAAATTTATTAATATAAAAAAAAAAATTACATAAGTTTCTCTCATAAACGGTTACCAGAAAAATGACCCTCCATGCTCTTTAAATAGAGATCATGATCCAATCAGGTGTTAAGCCATGGATCAAGTGTCTGTAATACCGAGGAGAGAGTGAACCGCCGGATCACTACATATCGTGACCGTCAGATTATAAGTTACATATGTACATAGTAAAGAAAGACACTTTACCTAACTCTACACTAGACCAATTTATACTTAAATATTTCCTATGTGTCAGAATATCCCAACATAAGTTAATAATATGAGCTACTACAACCATTATATCAACCTTGTTTATTTTTGAAATTTTGTCGAAAATTATATGGAACATAATGATTCCTTGTGTCTCCATTGTATCCCTATACCATAAGTTGTTTTATGCACATATATTGAATCACTCCCCCCACTATGTACGTTGATAGTCTCTCTCCCACACACAAATTAGATAGGAATTGCCTACACCAACCAAATAAGCAACACCTATTGCTAGTGCACAACTTTGCTCAATATCAAACTGATTTTGAGTAAGGGATTGAGTGAAACCCTTTATTTTCTTTTAGGCCATCTCAAACCTTGTTGTTCTCTTTCTCTACAATGTGGAAAATGAGTGTAGAGTTGGGTATAAGGAAAATCCTCCTTTTTCTTTAGATCAAACCTATCAAGACTTAGGAATTGAGTGATATATAGGTAATTTTATCCTAATAAAAATCATAATGATTCTCTCTTAATTTAATGGAATGAGATTTATATCTATTTTTAGTGTTACCCTGGCTACTTAAGGGATGCTACAACTATTGATATGGATATGATAGCTCTAGATATTGACTTAGCTTCATTCTTCTTGTATATGAATCTCTGCAGGCCAAATGAGCTACCTACTCTTATACTTCTAGATATTGATCTAGAAATGGAAGGAATGATTCCTATGGATTTTCATTGTGAAGCGGAATTGGGTCTTGGTATCGATTGAATGTGCAAATTCTCAGAAAAAGTTAGGTTTGGTTGGAATGTACAAAATTATAGAAAAATGAAATTAAAAAAAAAAAAATTGTTTGTAGAGTGGAAATTGTTTAAATTTCTCCTCCCTAATGAACCCACATTCCCCTACCTATGACCACCAACACTTCCCCTCCCCCCCCCCCCTCCTCCCTCATTTGTCCCTCATGAACACTCCAATCCCCGCCCTTCCCTTATCTTTTGAGTTACTTGATAGGTGGGTGAACAACTTATAATGGCGGGTTGTAAACCCACTACTGCATGAGGTTAAGTATCCATCTATGAGTCAATGTAGGGGGGAGGACACAGTGAAGGGTTTGTAGTGTCTATCAGAAAAAAGGAGGGTATGCGGTGAAGTGTGAATGGAGGAACAAGGTTTTGTTGGGAGAGGGGTGATTCTAAGAATATAACCCCCTCCAAAAACTCCTTTTTAAACTATTATTTAATTTTTTAAAATTTTTTTACTTTTTATTTTCTTTTAAAATAATTTTTGGGTCATGGATAAAAAAATTCATAATTATAGTCATCATTTTAAAAATTAATTTGGTTTTTTAATAGATTTAAAATTATTTTTTTTTTTTTTTTTTTTTTTTCCTTTAATATTATTATGTTTTACATTTTAAATGTACATTGAACACATTAAAAAACATGTTTTTTCTTTTTGTTTGGATGCTTTTTTGTTTTTTTTCCTATTAATTTGTCCATAATAGTGTTGCTTTTTAAAATCATGGTCTTAAATAAATTGCAATTTCAAGCTCGAAAGAAAAACAATTATGTTGCTTGTACAATCGTGTTTTGATTGGAAGATTGACTTTATGATTTTGGTTCACAATGCTATTGATTCTCAAGGATATGGTTTCAAATAAGTTGTAATGTTCATCTTAGAGAAAAAGAGATGTTATTGCTAACAATATTTTTCATTTCTTTGTTTAATTTTAAGGTTTTTGTTTAGAATAGTATCAATTGTTGAGACTATGATTTCAACCAATTTATAATTTTAACCTTGGAAGAAAATAGTGATAAGAGAACTACTTTTTATCTTTTGGGGGTCGATTTTAAGGTTTTTTTTACAACTTTACAAGGATTTTATAACATGGTGGAAAATGTTGTAATTCTAACCCGAAAAAGTGGGTGATTATGGGAGTACCCTTTTTTTATAAAGGGGCTGATTTTGATGTTTTGATCCAGAAATTGGGTATATAGGGCTAGATTTCTCATTTTAAAGTTACAGTTCTTATCAAGCGGGTAACTATGTTGCGATAACTACATATAGTAGTAGGGTTTCGACTAAATGGCCAAGAAAAATATATATGGTGTTGAGAAATAGTTGGGTGGGCATGCAAAGAGAGTAACTAAGGGAAATCAAATATGGATTGAACTTGGAAAACCAATTGAGGAGAGTGGGGAAAGGGACATTATTGTTGTAATTGGATGTTGACTAAGTAACAAATATTTTAGAAGTTTGAAAATCGATGATGTTATTGGGAATATAGATGGAATTACTTGAAAAAATTTGTCCAATCATTGTGGAATAAATATGATATAATATTAGAATACTAAACATAGTTTGGTGTTTGTTGAAGCTAGTATGATTAATAAAACACCAGAATGTATATAGTGCATTAACAACCATGGTGTTCTTAAGAGTGTTAATTGAGTATCAATGCATAGAGAAATGAAAGCTTGGAGCAGAAAAGTTAAAAAAGTGATATGGGTTCAGAAAGATTGATTTACCTTTGGAGTCAAAATAAAAGTTAAGGCACATTAGAGAAAATTGAGGTCTGAAATGGAAATCCTAAGGAAATATGCATTCCACATCACACTAAGAATATGACATAACACACTAACATAGATGTGTTACCTAGTGAAGATTAATATATATTATCTCATTAATGATAATTGTCAAACAAATTGGATTAATGTAGAGTTAACCAGTGAAAGTTCAAATAATAATGAAAAAATTAGGTTGTTGTGCATAGAGAATAAATAATGTCGTGCCAAAAAAATAAATTTATATTTTATTCTATTTAAAAATATACATATTTAATTATTAAATATGCCCTTTTTATACATTTAATAATAAATCCATAACTTACAAAATAAACTAAAATTATAATTAATTAATTAGAATATATTAATACTAAAATAAGAATGATACAGATTATAATAATTATAATTTATATAAAACAAGTATTTTCTATTATTATTATTATATATATATGTAATCTAATTTTCAACTTGTAGTCAAGGGTGAGATATTGTTGAAGGTTCAAGGTTGTTTAACAACAAGGTTAAAGGTCTTGCTACAATACACTAAATATAAGTTAAACATATTACATGAGAGAACTAATCTTGGTCAGGGAGGATAATGATTATTGCTCCCAAATACCTAAAAGAAGCTCAATTGACATATAATTTTTTTTTTGTATATTTTGAGTGGGCCTAATGGTTTAGTGTGTTTCCTCGCAAAAGGTCATATGTTCAAATCCAAAGGGGTGTAGATTATTTACAATTCCATAGAATTTAGCAGTCAAATCACTATACAAATGTGGATCCCTTGTCTTACAAACAAGGGAGTTCTCATACACCAATTCAGTGTCTAGCTTGGTTATGACCTTAAAATTAGATTTTTATTATATTACATTTGGTATTCTAGAATAGACTCTACACCTTTTAGTTGACATTTTCAACAAGATAACTTGATTTATCGTTATGATTCTTGAATCTGATGATCTTATTCGAAACATTGCCCCAAAAATTCTTATTGTGGAGTCATCTTTAGAAAATAATAATGTCATAACCCATTCCCACAGGAATCTCAAATCAACTCTATTATGGTATTTTTTCAATTATTTTTAGTAATAAAATGATTCTTCCATTTACTAAATTTTTTTTGATTTCTTATTAAATTTTATTATATATCTTTATTGTTTTTAATTTCATTTTTTTTATATTAAAGTGTTTTTAAAAATGAAATACTATTTATTTTTTCTTAAAATTTTTAATGATATAAAATGTTTATCATATTTCAAAGTGACTTCATTATAATTTAATTAATGTAAGAATTATTTTTCCGATGATTGAAATAGTTGTAATATAAAATAGTTTATATTTAGTATTTCAAGGATCTTTATCATATCTCAAGAGGACCTTCACAAGTTTTACTTAAGGTGAGGTTTATATGTAATTAATTATTATTAAATAACAATATGATACATAATAATATTTGACTATTATGTAGAAATTATACAAACATATATGTATACCAATGGATTCAATCTGATCATGCAATATATTAAAGAAAGATACATAATCTTTCTACAATTTTTGAAATATAAAACATGATTTCACAATCACACCAAGTAAGAGAAAGAAGCAAATCAATCCACAGAACAAATATTTTTCCCAGGGAAAGCTTGCTGCTCAAAACCCCTCTATCTCTATTGTATAATGAACCAAGGAATCATGAAACAATACAATCCACTCTTCTCAAAAGACTCCGTTGCACTATCCTGACTGTCTCACACTGATCCAGACAAAATTGGGCTAGTACTTATCCAATTATTAGCCTGTCTTCAGCCTACCTTTCTCACTCAATTCATGTGGAATGCAATCCCCATTCTTTAGGGATTTCAGCCTTCCTTGACTGCACAATCTTCATGGGAAATCCTATGGTGTTTTAATTGGATTTGGGCAGTTTTCCAAAAATACAACTGATAATTAACTTCCCTTTAACCTCTATCTCAACTAGGTCTTCATCAGATTTAACATGCATGCAACTATTAATAGTAAATTATCAGCCACTTGAAAAATCATTGCATGTGAATTAAATTTGATTTAATTCACTTGACCACTCACTAGTGCAACAATTAGTTACAACTAGTTAGACTGACTTTAACTCATTTAACAGAGTTAACTGATTTATCGTGATTAAACTAATACACTAACTGCAACTTGGACTCAAAACTAATAGAATCACTCTGCATCCCTCACCAACCACCCTCATATCGATATACATGAGCTAACTGAGTCTGTCACACTCAGTTAACTATTACAAGTGTTTATGAGATAAGATTACAATTTATTGTCCAATTTAATTAAGGGAAAATTAAATTAGACACATTTCCAATTTATTTAATAAATTGGCTTGCACACTAATGTATCGCTAGGACCCATCAATATGTGACCTGTGATACCACACTAGTGTGTGTGTTGTTTCTAGATGCCAATTTCATTGTTTCTTGTTGAAAATTTCAACAGTCCCTCTCAACAAGAAAGGAATCAATCTGTCCTGATCTTGTACCTTTGGAATTTTCTTGCATGCAACACTTCTCTAGTGTTGTTCGCACATGAAAATATTGCATGCAACACTTCTCTAGTGTTGTTCGCACATGCAACTATTGCATGCAATACTTCTCTAGTGTTGTTCACACATGCAAAACTTCTCTAGCGTTGTTCGTACATGAAACTCTTGCATGCAACACTTCTGAAACTGAATAACCTCCAAACAACTTAATCAATATAATGCATTTGTCATCAAATTCTTATGACTGCTGGTACCTACTTCACATGTCTATTGGACTCTCTACATTGTTGACATCTGCATCCATGCACTCTACAATGTTGCCAACTCTGATATGCACTCCAATATCCGACACTTGTCACTCTTATTTTTGTCTTACTGACATCTTACTACATTAATATAACTGGTCCTTCCTGCTACTATTCTAATGTGGGCTCCTCATAGCCAGGTTCGATCCATGTGACACACCATATTAATGAATCCTGCCCAAATTTCTTCTTGTGATTAATTCTGCACATCACCCCACCTCACACCTGGAGGCATAGCTGCATGTACTCCCTCTGCCCTTCTAGCTCGAAATTTCCCCCTCCTGGAGGTCTCTGCTTGAGTGTAATATTCCACTTAGTCTCCTCTCTTATTCTCCAATTGTGGTTTCTCCACAACCTTCTGAGACTGCTTCTGAGGCTGCATGTTGAGAGATAATTTCTCCCTCTCAACTACCAAATCATTAACCACTGATTTTATCCTTAAAGCCTTGCATGCATCCTCAACCTCAAGAGCATACAAGTTTTTGACTCTTGCACTGATCCGCTTCACATATCCCGTGGCTGTGTGTTTAAGGAACGCCTTTCCTTTTCTAAAGATCACTTCATAACCATGGTATTCCAATACCGCTACAGAGATAAAATTATTCTTTAGGCCTGGAACATGCAAAACATCTGCTAGTCTGAGATGGGATCCATTCTCCCTCTGAAAGGTAAATGTACCTATCCTGGTAGTGTTATACCTCTCGTCATCTCCAAACTCTATGCTCTGCTAGAGGTCCTTCTCCTCTAAGTCACTGAAGATATCTCTATTCCCCATCATATGGAACAAGGCACCATTGTCTAAATACCACTTGCATCCCATTATAGTGTTGTACATGCATGCAATGAGAGTAAAATCAAGCTCAAACTGTGAAGCCAATTCTTCACTTGCTGCAACTGTAGGATCCTTCTTGCTCACCTTCTTCTGTGGAGAATTTGTAGCATAGTGCCCATGCTCGTGACATTGACAGCATCTGATCTTGGACAAGTCTTTCTTTCCCACTTCGCCTTGGGATTTATTTCTCTTGGAATTTTTTTCCTTACTGGCCAAGGCACAATATTCCTCGTCATTAGTCTTGGATGTGGATCCATCCCTGGTATTCCACCTGAATTCTTCTTGTACCAAATCCGACCAAATTTTCTCCCACTCTGGTATATTCTCTCTCCCATTGAAAGATTCTTGATAACTATGCCAGCTCCTTGGAATTCCTAGAAGTGTTAGGCTCACCAATTCATCATTTTCTATGATCACACCAACACTTCCAATCTCATCTCGACATTGAGTGAACTTCGCCAAGTATGTTGGTACCATATTTCCCTCCTCCTTATTTATTTTCCTAAGCTTGTCCTTCAGCGCCAACTTCCTTTGGTCAATGTTGTTTTGAAATAGATATGTCAAGGCCTTCCACATTTCATGTGGAGTCTCCTTTCCATGTAGACTCGAGACAATGTGATCTCAAACTCCCTCTAATAAGATCCTCCTCGCCCTTGCTACCTTCTTTTGCGAAGCATCAAGAAGAGCGGCATCTACTGCTGTGGGATTGGGAATATCATTATCAATGAATTCTTTCAACCTGTTGTCCTCCAGAACTGTGTCTATTCTGTATTTCCATAAAATATAATTATAACTTCCCTCGAGTGCATAATCAAATCTCAAGGCATTGAAAGCCATCTTGATCCGCTTTTCACACCAACGAAACTTAGTATCTTCAAGTTTGAATACTGTTCAACATAGACTCAATTTATTTTCCACTATTGTGATTTATGGCGCTTTAATACCATGTAGAAATTATACAAACATATATGTATACCAATGGATTCAATATGATAATCCAATATACTAAAGCAAGATATTGAATCCTTCTACAATTTGCGGAATATAAAACATGATTGCACAACCACACCAATTAAGAGAAAGAAGCAAATCAATCCACAACACAGATATTTTTCCTGGGTAAAGCTTGATTCTCAAAACCCCTCTATATCTATTGTATAATGAACCAAGGAATCATGAAACAATGCAATTCACTCTTCTCACAAGAGTCTGTTGCACTATCTTGACTATCTCACACAGATCCAGACAAAATTGGGCTAGTACTTAGCCAATTCTCAACATGTCTTTAGCCTGCCTTACTCACGCAATTCATGTGGAATGAAATTCCTATTCTTTAGGAATTTCAACCTTCCTTGAATGCACAATCATCATGGGAAATCCTATGGTGTTTTAACTACATCTGGGCATTTTTCCAAAAATACAACTGATAGTTAACTTCCCTTTAACATTTGTTTCAAATAGGTCTTCATAAGAACTAACATGCATGCAACTGTTAATAGTAAATCATTGGTCACTTGACAAATCACTGCATTTGAATTAAATATTATTTAATTCACTTGACCTCTCACTAGTGTAACAATCAATTACAACTAGTTAGACTGACTCTAACTCACTTAACTGAGTTCACTAATTTCTTGTGCATTAAAATATTACACTAACTACAACTTGAACTCAAAAACTAATAAAATCACTCTGCATTCCTCAGCAACCACCCTTAACTTTAAATTCATGAGCTAACTGAGTCTATCACACTCAGTTAACTATTACAAGTGTTTATGAGATACGATTACAATTTATTGTCCAATTTAATTAAGGGAAAATTAAATTAGACACATTTCAAATTTATTTAATAAATTGGCTTGCACACTAATGTATCGCTAGGACCCATCACTGTGTGACATGTGATCCCACACTAGTGTGTGTGTTGTCATGTTGTTTCTGGATGCCAATTTCACTGTTTCTTGTTGAAAATTTCAACATATTATAGATCCAACTCAATGATAATCATTAACCCAATTTCTTCAAATCCTATTGGTTTTTATATTTCCAACACATGAATAGTAATTTTTCTTATGAGGCCCTTTTATACCCTATATTTACTCTAATGTGTGCTTCTTTTATGGAATCTAACGAGTAGATATCTATGAATTAAGTGGAGATCATCCTTTTACAATGATAAAATTTAGTTTAGGAAGGATAAATATTTGTATGATAAAAACAAAGGAATGTATTCTTTTCAAAAGGATTAGTATGATAAGAAGAAAGAAAAGATGGAGCAGAGAAAGAAGAGATTCAACCCATCATTTTCAATAATAGTTCATAGTCATATCAAAAATGGTAGCAAGCACAAAGTGATCCAAATATGCTAAATTATTTGGGTGAAATGCCAAGAAAACAACCCATAAAGTGTTGTGGTTGTGAAGGAAACCACATGTACAATGATTATCCTCATAAGTGAGAGGGGATGAGTAGTATTAAAAATATTTTGGAGGCTCATACAATAGAAGATATGGATAGGAGCACGCTAAGGATTTATTAAAGCTTGTAAAATAGGTAGGCATACTACCAATCCCACATGATTCAAGTGGAAGGTAAGATTGATAATCAATGAGAGCTATCTTCATTTATTTTGGAGCTAGTCCTATATTGACATTGATTTGGTTTAAAGATTTAAGTTGAAATGATGTAAGCATGAGAAGCCTTGGTTGGTTCAACTAGCCAAATAAATGAAGAGAAGAATCATTGAACTTATTATGAATCTCCCCATAGACATGAATGGAGTTAGAAAAGGTACATTTTAACATCATATCACTTGGCTCATATGATTTTTTGATTGGAATGGATTGGTTGGACAAGCATCGTGTTGTCCTATATTGTTACAACAAGGATAATTTTCGCATGGCTTGATACGAATGGGAATTTAAGGTCAATTCAAGTGATTACAAGGCAAGTATCAATCAAATAAATTTCAGCCTTGTAGCTAAAAAAAGATTTAGGAAGATATGTTAAATATATTTAGCTCATATGGAAGAGGAAACCAAAGTTAAGGTGGAAAATCTTGAGAATTATGTAGTTCCAAGGGAATTTGAAGATGTGTTTGGAGAGAAAATATTTTCCACCAAGGAGAGATATTTATTTATCCATTGATTGAATGTTTGTAGCTACCACAATGTCCAAGAATACTCACTAGATGAGAACACTAGAATTGAAAGAATTGTAATTGTAGCTAGAATAACTCTTAAAGAAGGGGTACATATGTCGAAGTGTCTCATTTTTGGGTGACGTAGTTCCATTTATGAAAAGAAGGATGAAACCTTTAGTTGTGTTATGATTTGAGGTATTTGAATAATGTTACCATAAATAAAAAGTATCCTTTGACCATAATTGATGATATTCTGGATCAATTGAAGTAAACAAGGATATTTTCCAAGATTGGATTGAGGTCAAGATATCATTAGGTGAGAATCAAAGAAGAATATATCAACAAGTCAACATTCTTGATAAGGTATGGCCATTATGAATTTTTTTTGTTTTCATTTGGATTACCAAATTCACTAATTGATTTTATGTGTCTTATGAATAGTGTGTTCATACCTTAACAAGACAAGTTTGTGGTTGTATTCCTAGATGATGTTTTGATCTACCCAATGTCATAGAATCTCATCTACTCAAATTTATGGGAATAGAATGACTAGCACTTGAGACTGGTGCTATAGGTATTGAGGGAGCAATGGATATATGCCAATTTTAGCAAGTGCTCATTTTATCAAAATAAGACCCACTACTCACTAGACTATATAAGAAGAGGGCATAGTAGTGGATCTAGAAAATATTGAAATAGTGTGCCTATAAAAAATGTTTTGTATATTTTGAGTGGCCTAATAGTTTAGTGTGTTTTTCTCATAAAAGGTCATATTTTCAAATCCAAAGGGGTGTAGAGTATTTGAAATTCCATAGAATTTAGCAATCAAGTCACTATACGGAGGTGGATCCCTTGTCTTACAAACAAGGGAGTTCACATACACCAATTTAGTGTCTAGCTTGGTTATGACCTTAAAAATAGATTTTTATTATATTATGGTATATGACATTATGATCTTCTAGAGTAGACTCTACACTTTTTGGTTGAAATTTTCAATCAAATAAATTGATTCATCATTAGGACAAAAAAGTCCCGATGACAAATCTGGTTATCTGATTCGAAACATCGACCCAAAAATTTGTATTGTGGAGTCTACTTTAGAAAATCATAATGTCATAACCCATTCCCACAGGAATCTCAGATCAACTCCATTATGGTATTTTTTCAATTATTTTTAGTAATAAAATGATTCTTCCATTTAATAAAATTTCTACTTGAATCAAAACTTATTTAATTTCTTATTAAAATTTAGTATAGATGTTTATTGTTTTTAATTTCAATTTTTTTATATATTAAAGTGTTTTTAAAAACGAAATATTATTTATTTTTCTTAAAAATTTTAATGATATAAAATGATTATCATATTTCAAGATGACTTCATTATAATTTTAATTAATGTAAAATTTAGTTTTTCTCATGATTGAGAAATAGTGGTAATATAAAATAATCTATATTTAGTATTTCAAGGATATTTATCTATCTCATGAGGATCTTACCAAATTTTTACTCAAGGTGAGGTTTATATGTAATTAACTATTATTAAATAACAATATGACACATAATCGTATTTGACTATTATAGAGCCAACTCAATGATGATCATTAACCCAATTTCTTCAAATTAGATTGGTTTTTAGATTTCCAACCCATGAATAGTAATTTTGATTATGTGGCCCATTTTATAACCTATATTTACTCTAATGTGTGCTTCTTTTATGGAA
Source organism: Pinus albicaulis (assembly GCA_034641835.2). NCBI lineage: Eukaryota > Viridiplantae > Streptophyta > Pinopsida > Pinales > Pinaceae > Pinus > Pinus albicaulis. The sequence goes on along the minus strand of CM076582.1, from coordinate 808,386,248 downwards.
TCATATGAGTAGATATCTATGAATTAATTTAAGGAGGTGGCTTTTAAAATTGATATTTATTCTCTCTTCCATTATGATCATGGTGGCTAGGTATTTGAAATATTATTTAAGCTTTCTAAATATAACTGTTTAATGCCTTGCATAAGTATTGGAAAATTGGATATTAAGGAAAAACACAAGCAAGTTATATAATATCCCTAGTTTTACCCCTAGGTTGTAATTATTTATGTGTACATTTGATTTTATAGGCTAGTGACCCAATATGTTTTGGGACAAAGTGCCTATGTATGTATGCTTTGATATGGAGTGCTTGTGATGATCAAAGGCTGGAGATCCTGCATTGTAATTTGTATACAAACACTAATTAATAAAAAACATCACTATTGTAAACCAAGTCAAGCAAAAGAGCATGGGGTGCTAGGAATTTTTGAGAGGGAAAGGAAAGCATGCTAGGAGATCTGAATAGGAGAAAATGCAAAGAATAATTTAATATTCCAAGACAAAGTCAATGAGCATATTAATAAAAGTTATAAGTTAGGGAAAATGTTCCAAAGTGGGGCTTATTTGAGTTGCACAAGGAAATTTAGGGCTATGTATACTTAACTCTCAATTTCTATGGAAAATCATTACACTCTTATGCATTCTTTGCCATGATGACCATTTCATGTTGGGTGTGAGCTAGGAGCCATGGTGACCTTGAGATTGTAATAACTTGTGGGTTTTATGTGAATATCATGTAAATACTAGGAATAATTCTCCTTGTTTTTCCTCTTGAAAATTTGGATCCCTGGAGAGAGAATTGTTCAAGATATATTTCCCTTGTGTGAGACTTAGAGGGCACCTAGAAAATCCATGAGAGTAGTCACATCTCCCAGAGCTGGAAATATAAGACTTTATATTTGACCTATCTTAGACCCCTAAAAGGGAAATGGGGCAAACTAAGGGACTATAATGTAGGAAAGAGGGTATATTTTTTTGGTTATGTAGGTAGATGGGAATGATAGATTGATGGTTGGAATTATTGTTGAGTTTGGCACCTTAGCCTAGGTTAAACTAATTACTAACTATGAGACCTTACTTGGCATAGAGAGATAATATTTACCTTGGTGTTACCAGACCCATCTTGGGGATGAATTTCTACTTAGAGGATATGAGTAATAGAATCTATGATTGGTTGGAACACTTTAGGTCTACAAATAGTTGGTACCATGTACCAAATATAAGTGATATGGATATATTTTAATGTGCTTAATTATATGTTTTTTGGCACATGGTGATTTTGTCCATGCTTTTGTAGTTTGGGTTATGGAACTACAATTCGATCAACAATTCATATGTTTCAGGATGTATATTTTATTGTAATATATTGTATAAAAAAACATATGAAAAAGTAAAACTTGTTGTTTTTCCTGGGTTTTGGTTCTAGGATAAAATATCTATGTAAATATGTGTGTTTTCTATTGTATCTTTTTAGTCTATTAAGAATAAGGTTGCAATGATTATGTAATATTCCAAATTTTCCATCAGCTAATTGGAATATTTGAGTTATTACTTTTCTTATTTAGTTAAGTAAATAAAAGGGTGGAGGGACCCATAAGCCTAGTAGATGAATAAAATCCACTTCTATAGTGTAAGCGTCATGGGTTAGTTGAGTAGTGGAGTAGAATTATGGAGTAGTAGAGCAACATAATAATGAAGGAAGAGTGGAGGTCATGAATCCATAATGAGGAAGATGATGGAGATAATGAAGGAATAGATGAAAGATGATGGATATAGTGGAGGAGTGATTGCAGAGATGATGGAGAAATAATAATGAAGTGATGGAGGAAGTGGTGCATTAAATGCACACATGATGGAGGAAGTGGATAGTAATTGCAGTAGTGATGGAGATCATGGAGGACAATGCAATATTTATGGAGGCTAGTGGCCACATGTGCAGCACAGTTATGAGGTGGGCCAAGGCCAGGGAAGGATCACAACCATAAAAGGAATATGAGGGCAGCAAAGGAAGGGGAGTCTGGATTTTTATTGTTGAGTTTCTGAAGACATTTCTTTGCATGCTTAATCTATTTAGCTAAGTCTGTTGTGTTGTTTAGCACTGGGTGTTCCCGAGCAAGAATCCCACCCTTACCCATGGGGGACTTTGAGTGCCTACTATGGGAAGGTTTTCTTGGGCATCATTCATCATCTGTAAATCAGTGCTGCTTTCAACCACTCTCATATGCACTTCCAACTACAGGAATCACACATTCCTGAACTTGGGTTTGAGAGTTGGAAGGTTTTTCTCAGTACTTCAACTGAGAAACCCTTGGAGGGATCAACCCTTCACACTGTGTATTCATTGCAGTCTGTTGGGAGTTTCATTGACATATCCATCATTAGGCCATCCATCTATTCTCCTATGCAACACAATTTCCTACAGGATTGCATAATTCTACAGTGAGAGTTTGAGGAGAAGAGGAAATTCCAAGAAACTCATCTTGGAAGCTTGTGAGGGATTAATTCTTCACTCTGGGGATTATTTCAGCAGCCTGGGATCAGCATTATATTATCTATCAGTAAGCTACATCATCAGCCCTCCTAGAAAGTGTAGTATTTCCCAGCATTTGTGCATGCAGCAGCTGCATATTCAATGGAGGTGCTAGAACTCAAGTTTTGAGCTTGGGAATCGGGAGAAGGGACCAACCCTTCTGTTAGTGAGTTGAGTGGGTGCTATTGAAATACATATATCATTTCTTCAGCCTCGTTTCAGCATTTGTCTCCAGGAAGTGCTAGCAAGGGTGTAGTTTGCAACCCAAAAAGGGCCGAAATTCCAAACTCAAAATTTGGCCAAACCATTTCTGGGTTTTTCTAAGGTTTTCGAGTAGAATTTGTGGTTAAAATCCTGGATCTTGTTGAGCACTTCAGCAACCTATCAGACATATATCTTCTTCCCAGTAGCAAAATTTTATACTTTCTAATGCTAGGTTTCAGTAGTGTATTTCAGCCATCTTGTGGCTTGAGTGCATTCCTTTTGGAGAGTTGTGTACTTACATTGTTGTTGATACATAATGATATGGATCAGTTTTTTTTGCTAATGTTTTAATGTCTTGATGTTATATTTCAGCATTTCCATCATTTTACAGTTTTGTGCTTGAATTATGGTTATTGCCTTGATTGAAATGTTATAAATGTTATATATTCTTGTCTTACCCATTTTTGGATATTACAGTGGTATCAGAGCACGATATTTGGCTTAATGTGTGGGAATTTCATGACATCAGAGGAATAAGAAGAAGAAGAAGAAAAATAATAAGTCTTCAATGGTGGAAGGATTGATTTTTGCCACACTTCTCTTCAGATCTATGCAATATCTCACCATGGAGATCAAAGAAATGAGAAGGGAAAGGCAAACGGAAACCTTAAGAGAGTTTCAGAATGGAGAAGGTTTGAGCACTTCCTATCAGAATTATAAGAAACCGATGATGTAGAAATTTCCACAACTCCCTACTATGCCTACTTTCCTTGCAGAAGGAAATGAATGACATGGAGATGGAGGATATTTGGAGCATGAAAATCTAAGTGATTATCTTGCATATTATAGATCTCAATATAGAGAATCCAAAGAGAATTTTACTTTCCAGTAGTTTTTCCAGATTAAAGAGAACCTGAGACCTTGCAGCAGCAGTAGAAGAAGAGGGCATATGCAGAGTAAATTCTTTCTTCCTACATTCAATGGGTCATCCAAAAGCACGAAAAAATATTGGATGGAGAATTTAGATGCATTCTTCCATCTACATCAAGTAGCAGAAGCAGAGGATATTCATATTTTAGCACTACACCTTGAGGGTGAAGAAAATGACTTGTGGTTTGGCAGATTGAAAAATGCAAGAGTGACTACGTATGCAGATTTCACTCAAATATTGGTAGAGAGGTTTGATAGAAGAAACCAGGGGGCACATTCCATTGAAACATTCTCTAACAATAAATAGAAAGTGTATGAGGAGAATAAGGGAGATGTCATCGCTGATACACCGGGAGGAGATCAACTACCACCACCACCACCACCAGAAATAATACTTGCATGGATTGGAGGAGCCCTTGTATTTTGGAAAGATTTTCCAAAGATTTCGACATTGAGATTCCAAGGCATGATTTAGGAGGTGCATGAGGAAGAGGAAGCAGATATCAACGCCCATAGAGACAACCATCACTATCACTACAGTGACATGAATTAACAGCGCTAAGATGTTCCCAAGCATCAGCTAATCCAAGGCATGCAAACATTTCCATCCCATATTATTTCAGCACATCAGATTAAGATTTGTGGGGTCATGCCATCAGGGAAATTTCATGACCAAGGGTTAGAGAACATTTCTTATTTGGAGCAGCATACTATCACTACGTAGAGGACCCTTGACTGGTTCAAGGAGAAGATGTATAGCTATCCTAGTTTGACATTGTTGAGATGGACACAACACTTTGTGTTGGAGTGTGCAGTTTCTGAGGATGGGATTAACATAGAACTAATGCAGGGAAGCTATACAATAGCTTTCGAGAACCGAAGGTTACTGTCACATGAGTTGTCGTATTCTATTTATGACAAAGAGATATTTGCCATTATGCATGCATTGGTCAAATTCCAGCAGTTTTTATTAGCAGTAAATTTCGAGTGAACACCAACCACCATAGTCTCCAACATCTTTTTAAGGAGGAGTAGCAGTTGTAGAAGAGGAAACAATGGTGGATCAGTATAATGCAATAATATGAGTCCAACATTGTGTATGGAGAGGGCCATGAGACAACATATGCACTATCATGGAGATCAGTAGCAATGTCACCGAGAAGTAGTGATGATTTGAGGGCCCAGTTATTATTTGAGCATTCTAATGATCGCTTCACTTATTAAGCATTGGACGGATAGATGGTAGATGGTAAACATCATGTAATGGACAACATCTTCCATTATGAGGACAAAGCCTTATTGATGAGCACCTCACATCTCAAAGAGAATTTTCTGCCTGCAACATATTCAGAACCTCATAGGTTCTACCAGGCCATCGGAGAGAGGTTCTCATGTAGAGACCTCAAGGAGGATGCACTTCGACATATCATGGAGTGAAAATATTGTCATCAGATTGTGGAGTGTGGCATTGTCGACAATGATCCACTGTCGAGGTATGCACATTGATTCGACATTTTCACACAATACATCTCTTCACTAGTGACCAAATTATATTTAAGGGATTTCTTCATGCTTCATGGTCTTCCCAAGGCCATAGATAGTGATGGGGACGATTATTGTATGAGAAATTTTTGGTGCGAGCCTCTCCATTGGGTGGATACCGAGCTGGTGCATGATATGAGTCATCACCCATAGTTCGATGGATGGATGGAGATGATGAGCAAGTGGCTGGAAAGCTACTTGCAAATCTATGACACAGGGAAACAAGAAGCATGGCTATGCTGGCTACTCCTGGGTGAGTATGGTTACCACCTGACATTTCACATTTTTATGTTCCATGCCTTGCATAGTACTTGTGTGATGCATGGTTGCGCTAGTTACTTTTGTGATATTTTGGCTATCACATTACATATCACATGTCAATGGTTATGTTGTTGTTTGGGACTTTGCATGGTACTCATATGATGTGGCGGTAGGAAGCCTGGCTATGTTGGTTTCTATTAGGAGAGTCTGGTGTGACATTCTATATGTCAATTAGTATATCATTGCTTCATGCTTTGCATTATAATGATGTGGGGTGGGAGCAAGAGTCATTGTTGCGTTAGTTACTCTTGGGAGAATATGGATTGAAATTCTCACATACCTTGCATAATGATGATGTGGGATGGCAACAGGAAGCCTAGTTGTGTTTCCCTCTATTAGGAGAGTATGGCCACCATACTTGGTATGATGATGAGGTGGTGTCACAGCAAGAGGCATTACTGCGGTGGCTACTATTGGGAGAGTATGGTTCAACATTTCACATGTCAATCCATATGCCTTTATTTCATACTTTGCACAGTGTTGAGATGATGCTTAGAGCAAGAAAGGCCACCAGGGCCAAGGATTGGAGCATGGAGAGACACAACCTACTCCATGTAGCATGGGTTGGAGAGGCATTTTATCAGTTGGGACTTTCCACTTGAGGAATGAAACACTACACTTCACATATCTGATGTAGAGAAGAGGCTCTTGGACAACCGATGATTTCCACTTGGGGATTCATTGATGAGGGGAGGCACCGAGCTACAAAACTGGAGGGCATTCTAGACATTCTAGAGAAGAAGCTATGGATTTGGGCATTCATAACACATTGGAGCAGATAGGGAAACCTTCCATATGAGGATGCCACTTAGGAGGGAGATGGATTTCTGCAGCATCCACTTTTGTAGTTGCTTGAGGAGAAACAACATTTTTGCGGGGAGGACTATAATATTCCAAATTTCCCATCAGCTAATTGGAATTTTAGAGTTCTTACTTTTCTTATTTAGTTAAGTAAATAAAATGGTGGAGGGACCCATAAACCCGGTAGATGAATAAAATTCACTTCTATAGTGTGAATGTGGGTTATTTGAGTAGTGGAGTAGTGGAGAAACATAATAATGAAGGAAGAGTGGAGTTCATGAAGCCATAATGAGGAATATGATGGAGATAGTGAAGGAATAAACACAAGATGATGGTGATAATGGAGGAGTGATTTCATAGGTTATGGAGAAATAATGATGAAGTGATGGATGAAGTGGTGCATTAAATGCACACATGATGGAGGAAGTGGAGAGTAATTGCATCAGTGATGTAGATCATGGAGGACAACACACAATTTATGGAGGCTAGTGGCTACATGTGTAGCGAAGTTATGAGGTGGGCAAAGGCTAGGGAAGGCTCACAACCATAAAAGGAAGATGAGGGCAGCAAAGGAAGGGGAGTCTGAATTTTTATTGTTGAGTGTCATAAGACATTTATTTGCATGCTTAAGCTGTTTAGCTAAGTTTTTTGTGTTGTTTAGCACTGGGTGTTCCCGAGCGGGAATCCCACCCTTACCCACGGGGGACTTCGAGTGCCTACTCTAGGAAGGCTTTCTTGGGCAACATTCATCATCCAACAATCATTGCCACTTTCATCCACTCTCATCTACACTTCTAGCTACAAGAATTACGTATTCCTGAAATTGGGCTTGAGAGTTGGAAGGTTGTTCTCAGTGCTTCAACTGAGAAACCTGTGGAGGGATCAGCTCTTCACACTGTGGATTCATTTCCATATTTTAGGAGTTTAATTGACATATTCAGCATCAGGCCATCCATCTATTCTCCTATGTAGCAACATTTCCTGTAGGGATTGCGTAATTCTGCATTGAGGGTTTGAGGAGAAGAGGAAGTTCCAAGCAACTCATCTTGGAATCCTTTGAGGGATTAATCCTTCAATCAAGGTATCAATTCAACAGCCTGGGATCAGAATTTTATTATCTATCAGTAGGCTACATCATCATCCCTCTTAGACGATGCAGTATTTCCCAGCAGTTGTGCATGCAACAATTGCATATTCAATGGAGGTGCTAGAACTCAAGTTTTGAGCTTGGGAATTGGGAGAAGGGACGATCCCTTTAGTTAGTGAGATGAGTGGGTGTTATTTCATCATATATAACATTTCTTCAGCCCCAAATCAGCAATTTTATCCAATAAGTGCGTAACTCAGCTAGCAGAGGTGCACTTTGCAACCCAGAAAGGGCCGAAATTCAAAACTAAAAATATGGCAAAACCATTTCAGGGTTTTTCTGGGTTTTTCGAGTAGAATCATTGGTTAAAATCATGGATATTTCTAAGCAATCCAACAACCTCTCTCAGATTGATATTATTCCCAACAACAAGAGTTTCCAGCAGCAACAATTTATACTTTCCAGTGCTAGGTTTATGTAGTGTATTTCAACCATTTTGTGGCTTAAGTGCATTCCTTTTGGAGCACTGTGTACTTACATTCTTGTTGATACATAATGATATGGCTTAGTTGTTTCCACTAATGTTTTAATATCTTGATGTTGTATTCTGACATTTCCAACATTTTACAGTTTTGTGCTTGCATTCTGGTTATTTCCTTGATTGAAATGTTATAAATGTTCTATATTCCTGTCTTTCCCATTTTTGGATATTATAGATTAACCAGACAGGGTTAAAACGTACAATTGGTATCAAAGTATTTTTAGCTTCAAGGGGACAACTTTGTGGCTCTAGGGTGTTTCATAGACCTATGATAGACCCTCTTACAGTGGGATATATGTGGGAGTGATAACTATGGTGAAAAAAAATGGTGAGTGGTTCAAAAATAAAGATCGATAAATTTAATGGGAAAATTTTTAAATTATGGAAGCTCAAATTGGAATATTTTCTTATGGACAAATATCATTAGATTGTTTTTCATGTAGGTACTACACCAACAAGGAATCCAACAAAATACTTGATGAAGTTAGATTGAAAGGCAATGAGAAAAATACAATTGTTTCTCTTAGATTCAATATTATTGAATGTGTCAAGGGAAACAACAAAAAAGGTTTTGTGGTAAAAGTTAGGGGATTTATATCTATCTAAGTCCTTGGTGAAAAAAATGTTCCCACGGAAAATGTTATATAAATTAAGGATGAAGGATGGAGTCTCGATGAAAAATCATATGAACACATTCAATACTATGGTGAGTCAACTGTGATATGTTGATATTAATATTTAATATGAGGATAAGTGCATTAGTTTATTATGTTTTCTACTAGAGTCACGAGATAGTCTAGTTGTTTCCATAGGTAGTAATGCAACTATCTTAAATTTGATGAAAAGGTCTCATACTTGTTGTCAGAGGAGATGAGATGGAAAAAAAAAGAGAGATAGAATAGAGATTCCTTTTTTATAAGAGGATTCTCCCAAAATTGAAATAAAAATAAGTCCTCAAGTGAGAGATATAAATATAGAGGAAAATAGAAATATTAAGGAAAGTTCGTAAAGGTATATTGGAGATGTGGAAAATAAGGGAATTACAAGAAAGGCTATAAATCCAAAATTTTCATCCTGATGATTAACCACATAAGAAGGTTTGAAACATCAATAATTCAAAAATTTCATGTGGTGGATCTGGAAGCAAATTCTCAACAAAACTCAAATCATAGAAGCTTCAAAACTATAAAGTCAAAATTGCAGAGAAATGGAAGGGATATAAAGGTGCTCCTTCTATAGAAGCAAAAACATCCTCATGTGAAAGAGAGGATGTGTACTTGGATCCTTCAAGTACACATGTAGATCATGAGGCATGTTTGATCGACTCAGGTACACATTTTCATATAACTCCTCAGAAGGAGTGGTTTTGTGAGTGTGAAATATTCGACAATGTTGATGCTTTCTTAGGAGACGCCTCAAGAGATAGAATCATAGGACAAGGAAATTCAAGTTGAATATCATGGATGGAAGGATCGGGATACTCACTGGTGTTCTTCACATCCCAAGATTAGTCAGAAATTTGATTTTTGTAAGCAAATTGAGTAATGTAGGTATAAAAATAATGTTTCAAAAGGATACCTACAAGATGGTTTGAGGAGCAATGGTATTGTTGAGGGGAGTTTGGATTGAAAATTTTTATAATATTTTGGGAAGAACTATTAGTGCTAGGTGCAACAGTTTCATTGTCCCTGATAGTGGACTAGAAGAATAAAAAAATCTTGTAGCATTAGGAAAAAATACTTTTTTATGCCATTAAATATTGGGACACATCAGAGACAAGGGCATTAGAGTATTGCATCGAAATGGTATGGTAGAAGGTATGTCTAATTTCTCTCTGGATTTTATTTTTGTGAGAATTTTTTATATTATAATAATAATCAGGTGCGATTATCCTATGGTCCTGAGAGGGTAGTGGGAATATTATAGCTAGTGCAAAGTGATGTGTTTGGACTTGTGCCAGTTCCATCACTAGTTAACTATGTGTACTACATATCATTTATAGATTACTTCTCAAGGAATACATGGATATATTTCCTCATGAAAAAATCTAAAGTCTTTGGAAAATTTAAAGAATTGAAAGATATGGAGGAGAATCGAATAGAGAAGAAAACAAAGGTGGTGAGGATAGATAATGGTGGAGAGTTATGTGGGAAGGATACTACCCCATACACACCTCAAAAAAATGGAGTTGTGGAAAGGATAAATAGGATGTTGATGGAAAAAGTAAGAAGCATGCTTAGTTGTGTTAGTTTTGGACAAGACTGTTTGGTAGAGGTAGTGAATGTTGCATATTACTTAGTAGATATATCACCCTCATCAGTGTTTGATGATAAGACTCCACATGAGGTATGGATTGAAAAGAAGCCATATCTTACATATATTAGGATATTTGGTTGTGATGCATATGTACATATTCCAAAGGAAAATAGAACTAAGTTGGATAGAAAATCTGAAAGGGGCGCCCTTATTGGTTATAAAGATGGCTTAAAATGTTACAAGCTCTATAACCCAGAAAAAAAGAAGGTTGTATACAATCGATATGTGGTATTTAAAGAAGTAAAGTGTCTTATCAAACAAGAACTCCTACCAAGGGAGAAATAACTAGAGAAGATAGAGTTCAAACTAAAGGACAATGATTCAAGCACTACAAAGGAACATGAATCATAAGAAGAAGAACAACATACTCTGGTTTTGAAAAAATAAATTTTAGATATAAGGCACTTAGAAAGGTATACTCCACCTAGTTTCCGTTCAAAATTTTCTTTGTTTATTATTGATGATGATTCGATAATTGTTAGGGGGGTAAAGGATTTAGAGGATGACAAACTATAAAAAAAGATCATGGTTGAATAAATGGGGGAGGCTTGGAAAATAATGAGGCTTGGGACATAGTGGGGTTACTGCTTGGAAGAAAACCCATTGGAAACAAATGGATGTTTAAGAAAAAATTGAATGCATAAGGAAATGCAGAGAAATACAAATCTCGGTTAGTAGAAAAAGGTTATTCCTGGGTACAAGGAATTTATTTTGGTGGTTTGTTTTCTACTTCTTCTGATTTTGAGGTAGAAAAAATGGATGTGAAGACAAAATTCCTACATGGGGATCTCGAAGAAGATATCTATATGAAGCAACAAAAATGCTTTGTTGTGAAGAGTAAGAAAGCGTTGGTAGTAAGTTGGAAAAGGTCCTTGTATGCATTGAAGCAATCATCAAGGATGTCATATCAAAAATTTGATGTGTGTGTGTGTGTGTGTGTGTGTGTGTATATATATATTGTTACACCATTTTTTTGTCATCTAACTTGTTACTATTAGATGGACCTAAGTACGCCATGTAAGACCAATTTTACCCTAAGTAAAATTGCTTTCACTATGAAAAATAACTTAGTAAATCACCTTTATTAAGTTGTTTATGGTCCAAAAAAGAAACCCCATGAGGAAATATTAAATAAATCCACATTTGTTTGATTTTCCTCAAGGAATAATTAGTTAAGCAACAATTTAATTAATATTCCTGGTCATCTTTAACCCGAAACAGGAAAATTAATTAGATAAATTATTATTTATCTTATTATTTTCTAAGAATAATTATGTAAACCTTATTTAAATAATATTCCTTGTTAAATTTGACCAAATCATTCATAAATAATTAAATAAATCATTATTTATTTGATTATTACTCAACCATATCCTTAAATTAATAAATAAATTATTTATTTATTTATTATTTACAAATAAAGGGATTTGACCCAAGTCAAATTATTTTTCCCTCCAACAAATATAATAAAATATTCCATAAAAGTTGGATCTGGAATTGGTTAATAATATTTTAATTATGCACCAATACCTAGACTAACTCAATATTTTGTTATAAATAGAATGGTTTTTCCATTCACTCACTACCTTTTGTTGCCTAAAGAGCACTATGGAACTATACTTTTGGTCTGACTTTGATCCACCATCATTGTCATATTTTTCTTTCATTTTTCTTATGAGCTCCCTTTGAGTTCCATTTTTGTTTGGGCTTTCTACACCATCCAGAGAGAGAGATTTAGATCTAAAGTGCTGAGGACTTACAAGAACCCATCCCATTGAGGGGGGTTGGTAACATATTTCTATGTTCGCTTCCCAGGTGTCAAAAAATACAAAAAATTATTTAAAACAATATTGTCTTGTGTATTGGATGCATGGAGCAACTCTTGCTTTTATTTACTGCTTAATGTCTTTTAATGCATAGATATTGATTTTGCAGCATTTATCTTGGTCAACTAATTGCAGATCTAAAGATATTGGAAACCATCTTTGTTGTAAGGGTTGTTTTTTATCCACAACTAAAGTGAGCCTTTTCTGTACGCTTGCGATTAAAATTCATACTAACAACTGGCAACTCCACAAGGGTTTACGATTACGACCTCTGTCATTTTTTAGATCCCTGCATATCCAGTTGCTTCAAACCCTAGGATTTCTCTTCATCTTCTTGTTTTTATTTTCTTTATGTTGTTTTTAACCTATAAAACCGTAAAACATTGAAAATTCTAACTTCCATGTGTTTTCGGACCTATTGTGCAGGTGATAGGCATCAGCCGCAGATGAGACGAAAAATTTTTCTGAAACATACTCCCGAGAGTGCTGGAAGTGCAGGTCACACTTTTTGGGCCAAAACCTGTGACCTCTACAGAAAACAGGTCAGAAACTACGATCTGGACTTTTTGCGGGAATTTTTCTGAGATTTTTTTGGGTTTGTCTAGGCCTCTGTTCAGGGTTGTCTGACCTTCGTCTCCACCCATTTTGGACCTGTACTTGTTCTATTTTGCTCATCAAAGTGGGAACCTAGCCCCCTAGGGCTTCAGTACACTCCACCTTTTGTGGAAGAGTTTTAGCTACTGCAGGTTGTCTGAAATTTCAGAGTGTTCAACCATTTTTCAGATCTGATCCCTTACCTTCAGATCCACTTCAGATTGCCTATTTATCCATACAAAACACCTCCTTTTAGTTTTTTTTGGGTTTTCCTCTATGGTACCCTCCTCTTCCCTCCAGGTTATAGCCTTTCGCCACCTCATTTACAACAATTTTTCCTTTGATTTTTTGTTGTTTTTCTGCACCTATTTCTAGCAGATCTGACCTTTAGATCATTGTCCCTCTCGACTTTAGATCTATTGGCTATTTTGGTGTGTTTTGACTAGATTTTTTCCCACCTACAAACTAATTTTTGAGAGGCCTACCTCCTTGGGTTTAGATTAATGCATAATTAGTTGTTTATTTTATGTTATTTTAGTTTCATATACTGTTATCTGAAAGTTTATTTATAGTTATATATCACACTTTTTTCTTTTTCTCTACAAACTTCTAGGTTTAAAAATTAAAATTTACACTTAACACACACACCCTAAGTGAAGAAGAGCTTGGCTAACACCGCAAAGCAAAGACTTTAAAAACGTTGAAATCAATTGATCCTGCACCTCTCTGCCCTTGTTTCGACTTTGTAATCATTTGATCCTGCACCTATTTTCCCTTGTTGGTCTCTCTTCCCTTTGTGTCGTGTTTGTGCCTTCATCATTGTGCCAACAAGGCATTTATCCCGAAAAATTCTTGGCCTTCGCCCTCAGTTTCCGGTAGGAATACTTACTCCTCTGTGTAGGATTCGAGTTAGTCCTCCACAGTCCGTACTCCAACTCCTCTTCTAGTTCATTGGGTCCCCCTTCTGATTCCACCCCCGGTTCTCCCCCTGTCACCTTCACCATGTCTGGTTCAGGACCTAACGTTGGTGGTAGCCCCAGACCTAATGTTGGGAATACTACTAGTGGGACCGTAACAGGAATTACCCTGGCTGCACCCTTTCTCCCCTATATGGCGGGCCTCAGTCTTCCCGATATTAACCAGTTGATCAATAACCCTATACTCCATGACACTAGTTGGCCTGCTATGCCAACCAAGCTCCCTTCCGACATCCCCAAGTTTGAAGGTCTTGCTAGAGAAGATCCTACAAATCATGTTCGATCTTTCCACATATGGTGTTTGTCTAGCTCCATTATCGATGACTTTGTCTGTCTTTGGTTGTTCCAACATACGCTTACTGGTGAAGCTTCTAAGTGTTATGTTGATCAGGCCTCATCCTCTCATACCACCTTTGCAACTCTTGCCTAGGATTTTCTGTCTTATTTCCAACTTCCCCTTTGTTATGACACTGGTACTGAAATTTTGACTTCTTTCTGTCAATCGTCCGCGACCCGCCTATCCAATCATGTTTAGGAATGGTGGAGAAGAAATAGCCTATGTTGAGCCCCTACCTTCGAAGACCGTCTCTACATGGACTGGTTCCTTAGATCCATTTTTCCTGCTATAGGCAAAGATGTCGCATCACATTTCCCTCAAACTGAAGAAGCTGCTCTCCAGATTGCCTTAAAATATGACCTGATCTACGCTCAGTCGGGTTATCTTTATACCATTCTACCTGATCTTCCTAGACCTGGTGGTGCCAATGCACCGGGGGAATCTCATGCCACCGATGGTATCTTTGGAGCTCTCTCTCATCAATACACTCAGCCTCCCATGGGCTATGGTTTCCCTTAGGGAGGGGTCAACACCTCTTGCACTTTTCCCACTCCTGATATGTTGGGGCCCTTGTTTTGAAAAACCTTGTTTTGAATGTTTTGAATTTGGAACAACGGCCAGATTTTGGGGTTACGGAACGAGGACACACGGCAGCCGCAACCAAGTCGCAACCACATCAAACGGCGGAGCTATCAAGGTTGTGATACAACAGGCACATAGCGGAGGAAACTAGATGCATAAGTGCAGATAAGGAGAAGATACAGTAGCAAGAACGCAAGTAAACACACAGATAATCAGAGAAAAGCTAGAAGCAGCTGCAGAAGGAAAGAAGAAGAACTAACAGTCGCGACAGCGGGTAAATAAATAACAGTCACCTGGATGAACGAAGAGAGGATTCCACGGCAGAAGAGAGAAGAGCGCGACTAAAGGAGAAAACGCATGCTACAGCAGGAATCCGGAGCATGGATGAGGTCTCTGTAGTTCCTAGGGTCTATTGATGTAGAATCTTTGTTCTGCAAGGCATATGTATCAGATCTGTAAGCCCATTGCAAAGCTATGTAACTGGAAGTTGGCCAAGGACTTAATACAATTTCAGGTTACTGTCTATTTGTGTGATTCACATGCATGTGTGTTGGTTGCGATGCTCTAAAATTTTATTTACTTAATGTCTGTATGCTCTCGGAATGATGTTGCGTATGTGATTCTATTTACGTGATCTAATCCCTGATGAGAATGAGTTGCGGATCCGTTCCTTGCCATTGGTCTATTCCCATCCTGCATGTGGTCGCGGCACGCCTCGGGTGAGACTCTCTACTCTCTAAAGTAGGGTGATAATGCCGGCATAATCCTAGACTACAGCGGATTCCTTTGTTGGCCGCAACTCCTGAACCTGGGTCTTGCCCGCGAGACCTGATCGCTCGCCAACAAATGGTTCCGTTGCCGGGACCTGCATGATATGAGGGGATCTAGATCATGGTATCGTGGATCTTCAAAAGGGAGATATGGCGATGGTGGGATAACCATTTAGACCAATTCATTGCTCAGCAAGCGGAGTTGATCAAGCAAAAGGAAGCAGTGATCAAGGACCTCGTCCTTTTCTCGGATTCAACCAGTGATACGTACGAAATATTCTGGGGAAAATTCCCTAACGACCTCTACAATTGGTTGCGGAGGTTTCAGACGAAGGTGCCTCGCGACGGCTCGCGAAAGATAAACCGCAGGTGGGTGCACGGAGATCTGGTGGCTCTGCATCCGTTGAACACCGAGTTGACCCGCGCGGTGGATTTTTGGGTGGAGACCACGTGGGAAGGATACATTGTGGAGTTTGCTGCCGAATGCTATCAATCCTTCTCGAAGGCCGAGGCTATCTTCCACTCCGGGCTAAGAGGGAAGCGGCTTAATGAGATTCCGTTGTGGATTAAAGCTCTGATGGCGGATGAAGGGTTGATAGAATTCAACAAGACGAGTATGGAAGCGTAAACCACCGGTGCTGGGGGAAGGGTTGAAGGGACCGATGCTGCATAGAATGTGATGTGGGCAGTGGGGAATGGATGCTGAGGCCGCAAGGACGTTGCGGGAACGACGTGCACATCGGCGGGCACAGATTGCCGATAGGTGGCGAAGACGGGTGATGCGAGATTTGAAACGATGAGAGATTGAGAAGAAGAATCAGAAGGAGGCACCTCAGAGGGTAGGAATTATGGACGCGGATATGCAGGGATGAAAAGGGACCGTCGTGGGAGTGCGATGGGTGCATGGAAGCCCAGCTACGCAAGCAAAGGAGACGGTGATTGACAGAGATGATGAAGGTATGCAGCCCGAGGAAAGTTCCGATGGTGAATGGTATGTTGTGATGCAGCAGTTGTTTCAAGAGCGGACGGCACTCAGTTCTCCAGGTTTCTATACTCCCCCCAATCTGCATGGCCAGGATCCCGACCTTCCCCTGGTACTTTATCAACCTTTGAGTAATATTTTCGTTAAGTTACAAGCTTTAAGTCAATTGCACAGTAGTTCAGTGTCGACAGCGACACCCGTGAGTAGTAGCATCGCTAGTAGTATTGTCTTTCCTAGTGGAACAGTTACGCAACCAGGACCCGGAGGATTTATCCTGGTCAACCCGCCGCAAGTGAACATGGCTGGGTCTTTTACCCAGTATCCCGAGTTCTCGGGCTGAGGTAATGATGATGTAGAGCAACACTGGTATTTGTGCGAAGCCATCTGGAGGGCTCGGCAGACACCAGATGATGGGAAGTTAATAGAGTTCCAAACTACGCTCAGAGAGAGGGCTCTGCGATGGTTCATCAAGTGGTCCAAGGCCCACCCGAATCTTGTCATTGCGGACGTGAAGCGGGATTTTGTCCGGGAATTTAAGCTTCCCCAAACGGACCAACAGGGTCTGTCCGAGCTCTGGGAAATTAAACAGAAGGAAGGAGAGACCGCATGGGAGCTAATGCGGAGATTCAAGGACGCGGTCGGGAAGCTTAGTTACCTAATCGATCCAAACCATCAGAGGGACTGTTTCATCAAGGCTTTGCTTCCCTTGACGCGAACCCCCCTCACCCAGCAGAAGATTGACAATCTGCAGGACGCTCTGGAGTAGGCCATGAAGATCGAAGCCATGGCAGGCTACCCTCAGGAATACCGAGGAGGGCCGGCCCCGCAAGATCCCTCCTTGGTGGGATTGCAGCATCAGATATCTAGCCTGACCGAAAAGCTCAAGGAGATACAGCCGGTCAGACCAGCCAGGCCGAACGTTTGGTGCACTCACTGCCTGGTTGAAGGCCATGTTGCAACTGAGTGTCCTCGGTTGCGTGGCGCGGGGGTGGGACCCTCGGT
Source organism: Pinus albicaulis (assembly GCA_034641835.2). Classification (NCBI taxonomy): domain Eukaryota; kingdom Viridiplantae; phylum Streptophyta; class Pinopsida; order Pinales; family Pinaceae; genus Pinus; species Pinus albicaulis. Next base: position 808,368,906 of record CM076582.1, on the reverse strand, counting down.
CGTAGCAATTCAAGGGGGGCCACCCACGGGGGGTGGCGCGGCACTGAATCTGCAGGGGGTATACCAACTGCAACAGCCTTATGCGGGGTTTCCTTCCCACCTCAACCCAGCAGCCATGGAGTATTGTGAGATTTGCCGGACGGTGGGACATCCGCCTCGGATGTGCCCGATCCTGCAAAAGTATTCCAACGTGCCAAACAATGCATATTGTGAGTTTTGCGCTTCCAATACTCACAGCACTGAGCAATGCCGGGCTCTCGACGCACTCGCAGATTGGTTGGACCGACCCTCCTACAAGGTGAACGAGGCACCCAGAGGATGAGGCGGCGGCATGCGGGGCGGCTGCACGGGAGGATGCGATCTAGGGAAATGTTATAACTATGACCAGGAGGGTCACGTGGCTCGGGAATGTCCCCTTCCTCGATGGCCTTGGTGTTCTCAGTGCCGGGTGAACACCCATGCGACGGAAGACTATCCGAAGCTCATCAAAAAGTGGGAAGAACGTGCACGGCAGAGGGGCACAAATTTGGTAAACGCCGAGCCGCGAGAGGCTGCCACTCCGGCCATGCAGAACGTTGCTATTGTGATGAGGGGTAGTAAGAAAACGGGGGAGGATGCTTGCGGGAAGGAGCCAGCACCAGTTGTCAGGCAAGCATCCCCGCATCGGGTGATCAGGCCCGAGGCGCGGAAGAAGTATTTTCAGGAGGCAGTTGAGGCATTTTCTCAGCTGCGCGAAGAGGGAGGCTTGGAGGTGCCCTTGCCAATAGAGCCTGGGGTGCAGAGCGCTGCGGGAAACCAGGTTGAAGAATGGCTCCAGTTGTTCCTCAAGATTTTTGACAGCGCTGCTCTGCGGCAGCAGCTCAAGTGTACTTTGGAAGGGGCACTGCAGGGGAAGACAGGATTAGGGGAACCGGTGGACACAGCCCCCCAATCGGTGCAGTGCGTTAAGCGAAATAAGCGCCAAACGGGAAAAGAGTTCCGGCTGAATACGCAGGTTGGGGGATTCCAAATCAGTGACACCATGCTTGATTTAGGGTCCGACGTCAACCTCCTGCCAAGGAAAACGTGGGAGGCTCTTGGCAGACCACGACTGGCCTACTCGCCCATCCAACTCAGGATGGCGAACCAGTACTGCATTTTACCGATTGGCCGACTTGAAGGTGTCGAGGTCGACATTGCGGGGGTGAAGACTTACACCGATTTTGAAGTTATTGATATTATGGGAGACAAGGATCCTTACCCCGCCCTGTTAGGCATCGATTGGGCGTTTGAGAATTATGCTATCATCGACCTCAAAAAGGAGCTGATGATCTTTGAAGATGGGGAGGTACGGGTCACTCAGCCTCTCGACCCGTATCAAGGCCCACTATATACCGAGACGATGGATGCCCGAGAGGACGCTCAGATGATGGACCATCTTTATCAGATGACTGCAGGGAAGCGGGAAGACTATATTAACCCGACCGCGAATGGTTCTGTCAGTTGGCGCAGTGTTCAGAGCTCAGACTTGGGATCAGAACTCGCGTGGGAGGATTGGCAGCAGGGGGGGTATGAGACCAGCACATAGAGATGTGCTCAGGTTGGCCGTGTCAGTTTGATTGGGGCTGAGTTTAGAGAATACCCCATCCTGTCAAATATGCAAGCTCTCAATACCTTCATTGCTAAGGTTGAGGACATGTTGCCGGAAGGGCGCAGACTACCCATTTTGGACGTCGCACTACAGTCTAGAGCAGCCCGGTGGTGGAAAAATCACCGCAATACCTTGTCGCGATGGAGTAGTGTGGCGGATTCGTTGCAGGCGCGGTTCAAAGAAGATGAAGGCCCTCAAAGCAGGCAGTGGTACTCTGGGACTTCCAATCCGCAGGACCACTTGCGGACCTGTGAAGAATAGTGGAAGAGTATAGGATACCTGGAAGAGCTGTGGGTGCATCGGTTTGTCCACTCTTTAGACACCATCCCACATGCATGGTACTTGGAGGAAGAACGGAAACGAGGGACTAGTTCTTGGACGGAAGTCACGAGAAAATTTGTGCGGTGTTTCTCTTTCGCGGGAGAAACAGAGTTGGAATCTTAGGCATTACACGCTATCAGGGCGGTACTGTTTTTCTGCGATCCGCAGACCGACGGCCGCACGCTAGCCTCCCGTCCTGAGGCCTTGCGAGAGTTGGTTTTCCAATGGGTTGACGGCGATCCGGAGGACGATGGTCTGTGGGACCTGAGGCATCTGTATTTCGAAGAGAAGGAAGGCGAGCGGAACATCAGCGAAGAACCGACCACCGAAGGCATCCATTTACAGCCGCTGCGGACCAAAAAGCTGAACATTGGTATGGATGAAAAGCCTAAGTTGGCTACTGTGGGCGATTATTGGGACGAAGAAACAACCAAGGAAATCTTCAGCCTTCTACAGGAATATGAATATTTGTTCCCTTCGTCGGTGGCAGATCTGAAGGGCATCAAGGGTGACCTCGGCGAAATGCACATTGTACTGAAACTGGATGTCAGGCCCGTAAAGCATCGACCCTATCGGTTGAACCCCCGGGTCAAAGAAAAGGTCAAGATGGAGATTGACAAGATGTTGGCCGCAGGTCTAATCTTTCCCGTGGAAGAAGCAGAGTGGGTGAGCCCAATAGTCATTCAGAATAAGAAGGACAAGGCAGAGATACGTGTTTGTGTCGACTATCGCAGTCTGAACAATGCCTGCATTCATGATCCGTTTCCCACCCCTTTCAGTGACGAAGTGTTGGACCATGTTGCGGGGAACGAAGCCTACTCTTTCACTGATGGCTTTTCAGGCTACCATCAGGTGCGTATTGCGGAAGAAGACAAGTCAAAGACCACATTCACCACCAAATGGGGGTCGTTCGCATACCACGTCATGCCATTTGGCTTGAAGAACGCCCCGGCCGTGTTTTCCCGGATTGTCATCGCCGCCTTTCGGGAGTACATTCACAAGTTCCTGGAAGTCTACATGGACGACTAGACTGTCTACAGCTTGCTAAAGAAACATGCAACCCTGTTGCGTATTATGTTTGATAGGTGCTGCTAGTTGCAGATTTCCTTGAACTTAAAGAAATGTATTTTTGCAGTCCCTTTCGGCACGCTGTTGGGACATGTGGTATGCAAGCAAGGGGTCTGCGTCGACCCCGCCAAGGTTGCGGTAATCATACACATGGAAGCCCCCGAGACGGTGAAACAATTGCGGGCATTGCTCGGGCACACGGGATACTACAGGAGGCTCATCCGCAACTATGCCAAGATCACCGCTCCGTTAGAACGACTTCTGAGGAAGTCCGCAGTCTTTCAGTGGACGGAGGAGTGTCGGGAGGCCCTGGACACCCTGAAGGAAAAGCTGGCATCGGCGCCTATTCTTTTTCATCCAGACTGGGATAAGCAGTTCCATGTGCATATCGACGCTTCCAATATTGCACTTGGGGTTATCTTGGCACAACCAGGCGATACAACAGTTGACCACCCAGTCTACTTCGCCAGCCGCAAGCTGTCTAATGCGGAGAAGAATTACACCAAGACCAAGAGGGAGGCGCTAGAGATGGTATACTCTCTTCAGAAGTTCCGCCACTATCTTCTAGGGGGAAATTTCATGTTCTTCACGGACCACTCTGCACTAAATTACCTGGTCAATAAGCCTGTTCTGGAAGGACGGATTTGCCGTTGGCTCCTGCTATTTCAAGAATTCACGTTCGAAGTAATCGTCAAGCCCGGGAGGTTGAATGTCGGGCCTGATCACTTATCCAGGTTGGAGACGGGGGAGAACGATGGATCCCTCAATGATCAGCTGCCAGATGCTGACCTTTTCTGAGTTGAAGCTGTACCCGATTATTTGTCCGACATTGCCACCTATTTGACCACGGGGCAATGCCCTCAGGATTATACCCCGCTCCAGAAACAGCATTTAGTCGTCCGTGCCGCCGACTACCAACTGATTGCGAGGCAGCTATACAAACTGGGCCTCGATGAGGTTCTACGCAGATGCGTCCTTGACCACGAACGGGAAGCGGTCATGTGGGAATGTCACATCGGTGTTGCGGGAGGGCATGTGGGTGTGAAAGCCACCGCAAGAAAGGTGCTCCAAGCTGGCCTATGGTGGCCGACAGTACATTCCGACTGTAAGGCCTATGTGAAGTGATGTGACTTCTGCCAGCGGACGGGACGGCCCTCTCACCGAGATGAACTTCCACTACACCTAGTGCATGTGTTGCGGCCGTTCGAGAAGTGGGTTGTCGATTTCGTAGGTCCCATAGCCCCGGTTTCTAGACACTCCAAGGCTCGGTACATCATTACCGCCACCGATTACCTTACCAGGTGGGCTGAGGTAGCGGCGGTACGCGACTCTACTTGTTCTATTTTGCTCATCAAAGTGGGAACCTAGCCCCCTAGGGCTTCAGTACACTCCACCTTTTGTGGAAGAGTTTTAGCTACTGCAGGTTGTCTGAAATTTCAGAGTGTTCAACCATTTTTCAGATCTGATCCCTTACCTTTAGATCCACTTTAGATTTCCTATTTATCCATACAAAACACCTCCTTTTAGTTTTTTTTGGGTTTTCCTCTATGGTACCCTCCGCTTCCCTCCAGGTTATAGCCTTTCGCCACCTCATTTACAACAATTTTTCCTTTGATTTTTTGTTGTTTTTCTGCACCTATTTCTAGCAGATCTGACCTTTAGATCATTGTCCCTCTCGACTTTAGATCTATTGGCTATTTTGGTGTGTTTTGACTAGATTTTTTCCCACCTACAAACTACTTTTTGAGAGGCCTACCTCCTTGGGTTTAGATTAATGCATAATTAGTTGTTTATTTTATGTTATTTTAGTTTCATATACTGTTATCTGAAAGTTTATTTATAGTTATATATCACACTTTTTTCTTTTTCTCTACAAAATTCTAGGTTTAAAAATTAAAATTTACACTTAACACACACACCCTAAGTGAAGAAGAGCTTGGCTAACACCACCAAGCAAATACTTTAAAAACGTTGAAATCAATTGATCCTGCACCTCTCTGCCCTTGTTTCGACTTTGTAATCATTTGATCATGCACCTATTTTCCCTTGTTGGTCTCTCTTCCCTTTGTGTCGTGTTTGTGCCTTCATCATTGCGCCAACAAGGCATTTATCCTGAAAACTTCTTGGCCTTTGCCCTCAGTTTCCGGTAGGAATACTTACTCCTCTGCGTAGGATTCGAGTTATTCCTCCACAGAGTCTGTACTCCAACTCCTCTTCTAGTTCATTGGGTCCCCCGTCTGATTCCACCCCCGGTTCTCCCCCTGTCACCTTCACCATGTCTGGTTCAGGACCTAACGTTGGTGGTAGCCCCAGACCTAATGTTGGGAATACTACTAGTGGGACCGTAACAGGAATTACCCTGGCTGCACCCTTTCTCCCCTATATGGCGGGCCTCAGTCTTCCCTATTTTAACCAGTTGATCAATGACCCTATACTCCATGACACTAGTTGGCTTGCTATGCCAACCAAGCTCCCTTCCGACATCCCCAAGTTTGAAGGTCTTGCTATAGAAGATCCTACAAATCATGTTCAATATTTCCACATGTGGTGTTCGTCTAACTCCATTATCGATGACTATGTATGTCTTTGGTTGTTCCAACATACGCTTACTGGCGAAGCTTCTAAGTGGTATGTTGATTAGGCCTCATCCTCTCATACCACCTTTGCAACTCTTGCCTAGGATTTTCTATCTTATTTCCAACTTCCCCTTTGTTATGACACTGGTACTGAAATTTTGACTTCTTTCTGTCAATCGTCCGCGACCCGCCTATCCAATCATGTCTAGGAATGGCGGAGAAGAAATAGCCTATGTTGAGCCCCTACCTTCGAAGGCCGTGTCTACATGGACTGGTTCCTTAGATCCATTTTTCCTGCTATAGGAAAAGATGTCACATCAAATTTCCCTCAAACTGAAGAAGCTGCTCTCCAGATTGCCTTAAAATATGACCTGATCTACGCTCAGTTGGGTTATCTTTATACCATTCTACCTGATCTTCCTAGACCCGGTGGTGCCAATGCACCGGGGGAATCTCATGCCACCGATGGTATCTTTGGAGCTTTCTCTCATCAATACACTCAGCCTCCTATGGGCTACGGTTTCCCTTAGGGAGGGGTCAACACCTCTTGCACTTTTCCCCCTCCCGATATGTTGGGGCCCTTGTTTTGAATGTTTTGAATTTGGAACAACGGCCAGATTTTGGGGTTGCGGAATGAGGACACACGGCAGCTGCAACCAAGTCGCAACCACATCAAATGGCGGAGCTATCAAGGTTGCGACAGAATAGGCACATAGCAGAGGAAACTAGATGCATAAGTGCATATAAGGAGAAGATACAGCAGAAAGAACACAAGCGGAACACACAGATAATCAGAGAAAAGCTAGAAGCAGCTGCAGAAGGACAGAAGAAGAACTAACAGTCGCGACAGCAGGTAAATAAATAGCAGTCACCCGGATGAACGAAGAGAGGATTCCACAACAGAAGAGAGAAGAGAGTGACTAAAGGAGAAAACGCATGCTACAGCAGGAATCCGGAGCATGGATGAGGTCTCTGTAGTTCCTAGGGTCTATTGATGTAGAATCTCTGTTCCGCAAGGCATATGTATCAGATCTGTAAGCCCATTGCAAAGCTATGTAACTGGAAGTTGGCCAAGGACTTAATACAATTGTAGGTTACTGTCTATTTGTGTGATTCACATGCATGTGTGTTGGTTGCGATGCTCTAAAATTTTATTTACTTAATATCTGTATGCTCTCGGAATGATGTTGCATATGTGATTCTATTTATGTGATCTAATCCCTTATGAGAATGAGTTGCGGATCCGTTCCTTGCCATTGGTCTATTCCCCTCCTGCATGTGGTCGCAGCACGCCTCGGGTGAGACTCTCTACTCTCTATAGTATGGTGATAATGTCGGCGTAATCCTAGACTACAGCGGATTCCTTTGTTGGCCGCAACTCCTGAACCTGGGTCTTGCCCGTGAGACCTGATCGCTCGCCAACACGATAGCATGTATCCAGGATATGACATGCCTCCTCCTTTTTCCCAACCTCCTATTTACCACAATGTTACTCAACCTCCTTATTATCCATATCCACATCCTGGTGCTCTAACTCCTCAAGAATTAGCACCTCCACCTCCCTTTCCTTCTCAACCCCCGCAATAGCAGCCATCGCCCCCTCAGGGGCAAGTGTATGCACAGCAGGGCGCGACTAATCCTCCTCCTTCCAAAAAGAAGAGGAAAGGCACTCAAAATCAATCTGCCCCCGGTAATCCTGGATCCAATCCTCGGAATAATGAACCTAACACTGCTAACCAACAACAGGGCACTCAGCCCAAGCAGGACAGGCCTGTTCGCACAAATAAGCCTTGTTCTTATTGTGGTTTTTATGGTCATTACATGCACAATTGTCCTCTTTTACCACATATGCAACAGATGTGGGAGACTCAAGAAATGTTGCAAGGACAACAAGCCTCCCCTTTCGTCCCTCCCAATGCTGCGCCTAGTCAGCTGGTTGTGTTTACTAATCCTTTCCCTCAACAAGGATTCGTGACTACCCAACCACCTGAAGGTCAGGCGGCCACTCAACCTCCTCCATCTGGTACCTTAGATTACTATATTCTCATGATAAACTCTTACCAACCTATTACCATAGACCTCAACCTTCATAATCAGTCTTGTCAGTACCACAAGCCTCCCGCTATGTCTGTGCTTGAGCCCCCTTCTTCAAGTTCTACAAAGTCTCTTTCAACAACTAATGGTCCTTTGCAGATCCCTCAGCCTAAGGAATAGGTTCATACCAAGATCCCTAAGGGACCATTACATTGAAACACTACTTTTGGCAAAGCTACGCATTTGTATAGCATAGTAGATGATTTGGCACAATCTCCTACTGCCATCTCAACGCTGGAACTCTTCCATTCGTGCCCTTCACAACGAAAATCTCTACTATCTGCCATGGGCATTGTAGATCCTTCATATGATTTATTGATCGTCTTCGATGTTGACCGGTCAGAACATCCTCCTCTTCCTGCTTCCATCTATTACACTAAAATTTGTCACCATGATGTTTAGCTATCTATCTAGGTTCATCATTACCTATTTATTGCTCCCTTAGAGGTCCAAAAACATAAAGTTCCTATATCAAGTCTTGGAATTTGGAGAAAGCTTATTAGAACCCTAAAAAGCCTAACTCTGCACTTTTCCTAGTCATTTACTATGGTACCACAGTTTATTGCTATAAAACCTGCGACACATCCCGCACGTTCTACTCATTAAAACTACAAACCCCCATCAAAAGTAAAATAAGAATAAAAGTAAGTTATAGAAGCCTAGTTGGTCGAATATTATCCTAGCTGGGGCCTTCTAGAAGTGATATCTCATCGAGCTTCGCCCCTTCCATTCATGAACCTTTATCCCTTCATAAATGGAGCTATCCCTTGGTTTTAGGAGCTGAAATCCAATGATGAGAGGGCTTTATACCTTCCTTATTGGAGCTGAAACTACCTCCCTTCTGCTATAAATTGAGACCATGTTTTAGTCTCAAGGGTACTTAGAACTTGGTAGTTTTGAGGTGAATTGCTGAAGAAATTATAATCTCCACATTTGGCATCATTGGCATGAGAGAGATTACATATTCATGGCCAAAGTCTTATACTGATTTAGAGAGTTGGAGTCTTTTCAAACTGAGGAAAACGACTATTCGGGACACCGGATGAACCTATACAAACATCAAGCAGTCAAGGTTGTAAGGTTTCTTCTTTTATTCAAAGTTAATACAAATGGATTCTATTTTCTCATTGAGTTGTTCATCTATATTTTGAATAATTTAATTCTTGGATTCCTTGATCACTAAGATATATTATTGCTTTTGAATTATCATATCTTGTAGATTCTTTTAATCTTGTTTTCTTGTCTTTGATTGCAGATTTATATGCTGGATCAATACCTTCTAGAACGACTGGATTGAAGATCGAGTAAAGTGTTGGACTTCAGGTAGGAGCATCTCTCCATAGTTAATTAATAATTCTTAAGCATAATGGTTTAGATAAAATGGTCTACATTTTTCTGTTTGTTTATAGATACCCTTAGGATACTAGGGAGATTTCTCTTGTCCGCAAGAGGGATTTGTCCGTCTAACAAAATGGCAACTCCACTGGGGAATTATCTGAAGTTAGTTTTCTTTTTATTTTCAATTATATTTTTGAGATTTATTTGAGATTTCTTTGAATGAGATTAGCTCAAAACTTTATTGGGTAGAAAATTCAATAGGATCCCTGACTGTAAATTTGTATTTGTATTTTTTCTCTACTTTTCCTGCCTTCCACACTTTTTTATTAAAAACAGAGCGGTAGACTCCGTAATGTTTAGTAGAATACAGTGCGGTACCACACCTTATTCCATTAAAAACTGCGGACCTCTGGAAAATTTTAGAAAAAGTAGAAATTTTGTTTTCTGGCATCCCATTACTTGATTTTTTGTTCTTTACCCAATTTTTCTTAATTGTCAAAGACTTATGTGAGAAGTTTCTTGCAGTAATTCTATGTTTAAAATGATCTTTTCAGTTAGTTTTCTTTTATGAGTAAATTTTGCCTTGTCCTCCCATTGCTATGAATCATAAACTTATGTATACCTTAGCTACTTGGTATGTCATTCTTCTGTTGATCCATTGAACTTGATGCAATTATTACTCATATGAAAATTTGATTTTTTTTTCATTAACAAACTTAGAAAACCTTCTCGATAGATAAGGTATGAATTTCATTTTTAAAATTGTTATTGGATGCTTTATCTTCTTGTTGAAATAAGTAGGAAGACCTTGGTTAGATTACAAACTGAGTTAAGACATCCTACAACTTTTAGATAGAGTTCAAGATTAGAAATTTCTTTTAGTTTTGAATTTTGTAGTTTTAAAACTTTTTTATTTTCTTTTTGAAGAAGTTTGTTTTTTCTTCCGATCTTAATGATATAGGGAATTTCATTTTGAGTAAAAGCTTTGTTTGGAATTGAATTCTCTGAATTCTCTTCTTTTCAAAATTTCTCATGTAGGAAAGAAAGAATTGATATTTTGAAAGTTTTTGAAAATATCTCAACTCTTTCCTCTAGTTAGATTTCATTGAAAAGAAATGAGTTGTTTATAATATAGATGCATTATAGCGTATTTTGAGTCGGGTCATTAAAACATCATCAAAGTTTCATTTTCATACCTATTGTCCTAAGAAACTGCCAATTAAAGTAACGCTCAACTAAAATCAATCTAGAAATTTTATATTTTCTAGGGCTCTTTTCCACCAACATAGCTTAGGTTAGTGTCTTGGAATAGGTTTTAGTTAACTTTCCAAGACAGTAAAAACAAACAAGTAGTTGATCTTGCGGTAGAAAAATCCAATTGTAGCATGTATGCTCTGGGAAGCTCCTCCTAAAAGAGTCAAGCACGCGATAATATCCAAACCAGTGAGGTAATCATACCTATCTCATTGGGAATGATAGAAGATGTGCATGTATTAAAAATGGTAAACCTCGGATAGACCATTGTCGAGGAGCGTGGGGTCACTTTTCGGTAAACCTTGGATTATGTCAAGGAGCCTTCAAGGGGATTGATCTTGTACTCTGCCCTTGCATGTATATCAGATCGTAGACTGTTCCCCCAGGTATATGTGTTCCCGTTGGTGACCTTAGTGGCCATAAACTTTAGGATTATTTCCCAAGGTGACGGTGGAGGGGAGGTCCCACTATACCTGGAGCAGACGTCGGCTAGACTCACTTGGACTCTCAAGAGGGTTATCTTCACTCGAGATGGTTTAAGTGGAGAAAATTGCACCGGTCTGTTTCATTAAGAAGGTTGTCAGGGTAATTGTTCCAACCGCCATTTCTGCATTTAAATTCTGCGATGTTGGTTTCATCACCAACTAGTGTTTTTAGTGCAGGGATCTATTGTTTGTGTGTGGGTTTATCTCTTATATTTTTTATAGGCGTGTGATTCATTCTATTGTTTTATTAGTGAACTTAGGATCATTTGATTGAAATTTTCTTTGTTTGCGTGTGTTAAAAGTTTTAATCATGGCAGAATTACCAAGACAGTTGCGTAGAACTCAGGGGAAACCCCCTGAGTATACACCAAGCCAATTAGAAAAACTCAAATCTCTGATACCAAATGTTATCAGTAGAACTCGATTAATAGAATACGGAGAATAATCCATAATTATTCATCTTGATTCTGAAGTAGATCAACCGCAAATAGTAGAACATACTCCACAGACAATTTCAATTTTTGAATTAACTGAAGTTTCTTTTGCAACAAGTGAGTTATCAGCTGGAAAACCTGAAATTTCTGAACCAGAAACTGAATCTGCTATGTCTGAACCTACTTTAGAGTTTTCTACTCCAACTTCTAGTCATCCTGATTCACCCAGAGTAAGAAACCAGATCACAGAAGATCTTCCTCCTAGTCTCATTAGTATTGAAGAAATTACTGATACTGAAGAAGAAGTTGTTCTTCCTTCAACTAAAGAATATTTAAATCTTAGAGAATGTGAATCAATTTTTTTACAGTCCTTTCAAACAAGACGCTTGCTATTCTTCATTAATCGATTTTCTACAAAATGTAGGTCTAGAGTATTTGCCACCCCGAATTCCCTTTTTCCCTACACCAATATGTTATAGACCTTTTCCCTACACCAATATGTTATAGACCTCCGTTAGTCATGTCTAGTGAGTCTTCTATGCTTACTGAATTGCCAGAAACATTTTTGTATGGTGGTATGTCTGTTCCTGTAGGCTATCAGTCGCTCTCTGGTACATTCTCAGCAGCATCTCCTCTTCCCAAAAAATCAATTCCATCATCTGGCTCGAATGAATCAAATACTGGAGCTTTTAACAATGAGAAAATTTATATGATGTCTGGAAATATTCCAAACCTAGGATCTCAAGGTAGTAATTTATCGCCTGGGGGGCAACCTCAAAGTAGTCAAATATAGCCTGGGGGGCAACCTCAAGGACAGTACATGCCTCAGGGTCAATATCAAACTCAAGGACAATACATCCCTCATTGTCAACCTCAAGGTCAGTATGTGGCTCAAGGTCAGTACGTGCCTCAAGGTCAATATCAACCTCAAGGGCAGTACCCAACTCAAGGATTGCAACCTCCTTTAGGACAACAGTTTTATCCAGAACAACAAATGTTACAGGGAGGTGGAAATTATCTAGTCAATGATCAGCCATATGTTCAACCAAGTTACGGTCCGTCTTATGCATAACCTTCATTGGAACCCTCATATCCCGGTCGAATCAGAGTTCGGATGAGGGAGATATCACTGGTTTAAAATCAGTTATTTTTTCAGAATTTTTGTGATGCAAGGACAGTTGCAGCGTGAATATGAATTTCCAGAGTGTCCAAATAGGGATTTAAATCACATGTGAAGATGTAGAATGATTATTATATTTCCAAAATTATGTTATAATAACAATTCTAAGTTATATCAACCAAGTTAAGCTCATTTTAAATCTAGAGCATCATTCAGAGCGGGTTCCCTTTAAAGATGTGCCCTCCCACCCCGCTTTAGTAGGCACCTTCTTCACATTCATTAGTTTCAACGTAGCATATTTCAGCTTGGGTTATTTGGAGATGTTCCCTTCTCTTCAATGGCCCTTCATATTCAACAAAGGCTTCTCAGGAGGGAACTTCACGCAATAGGGACCATTGCTTCTTAAGGAGGGAGGAATGATCTGAATGGAAAATTGCATCCACCCATGGTATTCATCCACACATAGTATTTATCCACCCATGGAATTTACCCATTGTACTGTAAGTGGCATCCACCCATGGTATTCATTCATACATGGTATTGTAAGTGAGATCCACCCATGGTATTTACCCACCCATGGAATTTACTTGTGGTATTGTAACAAAAAAAAGCTATAAGTATCAAGTCGCATTTTGTAAAAGGATAGATTGTCCACCACAATGTAGCTTCTACATTTATTCTCTGTTTTAATAAAAATATTTCTTTGTGGTTTTATTTACTGTGTGTTCTCTCCTTTTCTTGGCATTCTAATATTGCAGATCTTGCTAGATCCATTTCAACATTTTAGATCTTGGAGGCCTCCCCCTAATATCCCATGGTATTTACCCTCCCATGGAATTTACCTGTGGTATTGTAACAAAAAAAATCTATACGTAACAAGCCACATTTTGTAAAAGGACAAATTTTCCACCAAAATTTAGTTTCTACATTTATTCTCTGTTTTAATAAAAATATTTCTTTGTGGTTTTATTTACTATGTGTTCTCTCCTTTTCCTCGCATTCTAATTTTGCAGATCTTACTAGATCCATTTCAATTTTTTAGATCTTGGGGGCCTCCCCCCAAGATCCGGATCAGTGGTATCATATTCAGGTTACGAATCCATGGGAATGAGTGTTTGAAGCATTTTTAAGTTTCAATGTTTTGCAGCAAGCTCCATGAATTTTTTGGGCGGTGAGTTTTAATATCATATATGAAACGTTTGGTGAAAAAAATACAAAAAAAAATACCATATCTGGATTCCTTTCGAAAAAATACCCAAATTCAAAAAACAAATCGGCCGAATTGGAGTTCAGATGAGGAAAATATCGTTGATTTAAAATCAATTACGTTGCAGAAAATATTTTGACGACAATTCATGGAAGATTTCTCTCCTATCATTTTTTTTACATTTTTTGTGCAACATTACAGAAAATTAATTGCATATTTGAGCTCCTCTTGAAAAATCACCCAATTTCAAAAAACAATTGGTCAAATTGGAGTTCGGATGAGGAGATATTGCTGATTTAATATCAGCAATTTAAAAAAAAAAAATCTGACGACAGGACAGTTGTAGCATGAATATGAATTTTCAAACTATCCAAATAGGGATTTAAATCATATTTGAAGATGCAGAATGATCATTATATTTTCACAAATATGTTATAATAATAATTCTAAGTTATATTTACCGAGTTATGCCCATTTTAAATATGGATCAGCATTTGGAGCGGGTTCCCTTTGGAGATGTGCCCTCCCACCCCGCTTTAGTAGGCACATGCTTCACATTCATCAGTTTCAGCATAGCACCATTCAGATTGGGTTATTTGGATATGTGCCCTCCCACCCTAGGCTATGTAGGCACCTGCTACTTCATAAACAATCAACATCATGTTTATAGGTCAATTGCACAAAATCCTTCTCATCAAAGTCCATTCACTAGGCCGCACATTGTTAGTATCAAAGTTGGTCACAAGCATTACAGGGTATCTCTATCCTCGGATCTTCATTTTTCATGGTTCTAGGTCGTCCAAAAACACACATTTCATCAAAGTCCATTTTCTAGGCCACATATTGTTAGCATCACAGTTGGTCATAAGCATTACAGGGTATCTTTATCCTTGGATTTTCGTTTTTCATGGTTATGGGTCATCCACAAACCTACACTTCATTGAAGTCCATTTTCTAGGGCACACACTGTCAATATCACAGTTGGTCACAAGAATTACAGGGTATCTCTATCCTCAGATCTTCGTTGATCACGGTTATGGGTTAACCACACAAAATCCTTCTCTTTAGTGGCTCTTCATATTCAACAAAGGCTTCTCATGAGGGAACTTCATGCAATGGGGACCATTTCTTCTTAAGGAGGGAGGAATGATCTGAATGGAAAATTGCATCCACCCATGGTATTCATCCACCCATGGTATTTATCCACCCATGGAATTTACATGTGGTATTGTAAGTGGCATCCACCCATGGTATTGTAAGTGAGATCTACCCATGGTATTTACCCACCTATGGAATTTACCTGTGGTATTGTAACAAAAAATTGTTATAAGTAACAAGTTGCATTTTTTAAAAGGACAGATTGTCCACCACAATGTAGCTTCTACATTTATTCTTTGTTTTAATAAAAATATTTCTTTGTGGTTTTATTTACTATGTGTTCTCTCCTTTTCATGGCATTTTAATTATGCAGATCTTGCTAGATCCATTTCAATTTTTTAGACCTTGGGGGCCTCCCCCCAAGATCCCATGGTATTTACCCACTCATGGAATTTACCTATGGTATTGTAACAAAAAAAGGCTATCAGTAACAAGTCACATTTTTTAAAAGGACAGATTGTCCACCACAATGTAGCTTCTACATTTATTCTCTATTTTAATAAGAATACTTCTTTGTGGTTTTATTTACTGTGTGTTCTCTCCTTTTCCTGGCATTCTAATTTTGAAAATATTTTAGATCCATTTCAACATTTTACATCTTGGGGGCCTCCCCCCAATATTTAGATCACAAAATCAAGAGAAGAGTCCAAACGATTTTTTCTCAGATAAACTTGTTTTCCTGTGCTATCTGCCTCCATGGTGAAGTCAAGATCAAGAGAATATTTTACAACAACCAAAGGTATGTGTGGTCAATATATTAATTCAAATATTGTGGATGCACCAAACTATTTGATAGACTCTTACCCATATCAAAGCTCCATAACATGAACAATTTGTCTAAATTGCATCAAGTTTAAGGAGAAGTGAAATTATCCTCTCGGTGATCTTTAGGTGTTCCTTCTCATTCTAAAGGAATGACTCCACAACTTGGCAATCGACAATATGGCACCAAATATCTTCAACCTTTTCATTCACATCACGTATAACCCCTAAATTCTTGAAGGGTGCACCCTTCTTGGAAGAAAACCCTCAGAAAGTTGACTAAATTTTAATAGTCGTAGAAGTTTCATCCATTAGAGGAGTTGTGGCTTCTTTCTCTCTAAAGACGATATGGAAGTCTCTAAATTAATGGGTATTAAAAAAACCTTCTTGGATTTGGCTTTGAATGATTATTCCCATTAGTCACTGAAATATAACTTTGTGAGGGATGATCGGAAGGACCATAGACTGGAACCATGAACATCCTGGATTAAACCATAAGAGCACCCCAGTAATCATACTTTGCTTTTGTTGGAGTCACATTGGAATGTAGCATAGGGATGAAATAATTAAGGATTGTGTTGCAGCATTCTCTGCAGAAATTGATTCCATAATATTTCTTAGTCTCATATCAACCAAGGAAAGCATAAAATTGATGTGTGGGAGCTTGTGTTTCTCCTCCTCATGTGCATCAGAATCCATGGAGAGTTATGTCTAGGGGGAATGGTGATGATTTTTATTGTGATGATGATGGTTATTATTGGTGTGGTGATTCTTTATAGAGAGCGATGTAGGTAGGACCTCTATCATATTTGAAATGTGATGATTTTTCTTCTTCCTCTATCACCACCATGGAGTCCATGGGAATCTAATAGTCGTTGATGCTGATATTCCATGTGATCATGACAGATGGATTCTTGTTGTTGTGATTTTTTGGGTTCTTCCTATTGTTTTGGTAGGAGGGTATTGAAAACATAGCTATATGAAATCGGTTAGAAATCATCCTCGAAGACCACAAAAAGAACCACTGTGGCCGAATAAGCTACTAGAGAGCCTTGAGACAGGTGACCAAAGGCCATGATAGATCTAAATAGCCTCAAATTAAAAGGCTTTTGGGTTGATGAAATTAGGGTCAAGAAATCCCTTGGAAAAGAGGTTAGAATTTTTTTTTCACATGGGTTAATATAACATATTATTTCCACTCACTCTACCAATGAAATCTAGGGTTTGCCACGATGCGTTAGTATTCTATCTAATATGGAATTTTTCCATAGCCAATTATTCTCCATAATAAAATATTCCCTAATCACTATTGGTATGATTTGATACCTCCAAGAGCTAAGGCAATGAACACAAAATATACATAATTTTTTTTATCAAACCCTAATTGTAATGGATTCATAACTCGCTCTGATACCACTGATCCAGATCTTGAAGGCCAAGATCCAGGAACCAAAAAAGTTGAGAGAGGAGGAGAACCCAAGATGAGAACATTAATGAAATAATGCATGAACTCAATACATCCTAAACAAAATATGAAAAGTGAAAACAAGATATACCGTAAAACTTAATTATTTACAAAATGAGAGGGAAAACACTATTGCATCTACATTGTGGATGAATCTATCCTTTTACAAAGTGAGGCACATTATTTATAGGCTTATTGAGTTACAATACCATGGGAAGATACCATGGGTGAATACAACGCGTGGATGTCATTTTCCTTTTAGATAAACCACTCTATTAATTGATGTAAATAGTTGAAACAAGTCTAAAATTCAACTTTAAACTCTGAGGTTGAAATCTAAGTTTTCAAACTAATAACATATATTTTGGAAATCCAGGTTATGTGCCTTTATAGGAACAAATTTAACGAAATATCCATAAATATTGTTTAAAATTAACTGCAAGTTATTATAAGAGAAATATTTATTCCAATCAACCTTGTTGGTCACTATGATCATGGATCTGATCTTTAAAACTAGGATTTGGGTACTTTTAGGAAATCATTATACCTTTTAGCTACTAGAGTGAATGCATTGAACACATGTTGATAGGGAATCTGAGGGGAGTTTAAGCCTGAACGAATAAGTATTTCACCATATTGGGATGCCTACGAGAAAAACCCATGCCTCTATTTTTACCCAAATCACCTACAAATATGAAAACGAAGGATGATTTATAGAATCTACTAAAATATGCAATTTCCTTTCACAATGAAATTAATTACAAATAAAAAATTAAAAGAAAATAATTTAGTAAAGTGTTATTATATAGAAAATGTAGGAAAACATCATCATAAATGACCAAATGAGGTGTTTTTAAAGGTAAAGGAAGTAAAAAACCATAGCAATTTTTTTGGCCAAAAAGAGGATTGACAGTTGAACATTAAACAAATGACCAAACATATGTGGGTGTGTATGGAGTGGAACCTGGGGTACCATAACTTTGCCCCATCACTCACCACCTGTAATTGTAGATTATTGCAAGTGTAGTACCATATAATGAGTGTGTCGATAAGGGTTAGGCTGACCGGTCATGGTTTCAATGAGAAATCATATTACTGCCCATCGCCCACCTAATCTATGGGATCAAAAATTGTTCAAAAATGAAAGTGCTCAAATGCTTCTAAAAAAAACACTATGTCATATAGCTAATCGTTCTGATTCCAATGATGCTTCAATCATTTCAAATGCAAACTATATGAGGAAGTTATATTTTTCTGCATTTTTTCCCAAACAGGAAAACAATTCAAACTACAGGTTGACTTTGCATGTGTGTGGGCTTCCACATGGTAGTGTACAGACCTGACACATGGAATGACAGGTGCCATTATGGCAGTGATGTTTCATATAACATATGGCAATGCGAACAGGGGACATGGACGTGTCAATTGCAAACACGTGGCACTAAATGTACGGGAATGATACAATTAGGGGCTGACACGAGGCCCAATCACAGGGTGCCACATGGTACCCTATATTGGGCTAAAATTTGATTGGCCAAATGATGAACCTTAGGGGGGATCGAACATGAGACCTTTGGAAGACTGAACGGGTGCCCGACCAATGGGCCACAGGTGGTCCTTGTTAGCCATAAGGCATAAATGGTATTTAAATTTTAATGGGTCGACAATTGGAATATAAAATGGTGGGTCAGTGAGTCGAACCTTGAACGGCCTAACCACAATGAATTAATGGTGTTTTGGTGACCATGGGGGTGGACGTGGTATGATAACCATTGCCTACAGCCCACCCTCCCCCCCTTCCCCCCGCACCCTCTTATTAATGTTATAATAGACACGAGGGAAAAAAAAATGGTGAATATAATCAACCGACTAACCAAATGGCTCAACAAATTCACAAACAATGGATCAACCCCATGACCTACAGGTTACAAACACATCCACCCACCAATTGGGATACAGTCATTTTTTTGAAAGGTTAGCAAATCCGAGAGGGTTTAGTGGTGTTTTTGCAGAAAAAATTTTGTGAGGGTATTTTTCTCATTTCTTAACCTTTTTGAGCTTTGTGAGAGCCTAAATAGGGGTTTTTGGGCATTCTAAGCAGTATGGAATGTCATATTTTCAAATTTAAGCTTGTAAATTGATGTATTGAGAACTTGAGCATCATAATAAAGCGGTCACCATTGGAAGCTGGACCTAGAGATGTAACCTAAGATGGATGAAATTCGTTATTATTTTGTGTCTTTTTTTTGCTGCATTTTAATCTTCTTATCAAAATAATTTTCTAGAAAATAATAAAAATAAAAATAAATAAATAAATAACCTGAATTTTATCTGTTTTTTCAATTCTAAAATGTTTCCCAAAGAGACATAAACTAACTTGCAAATTAATCAGTAATACCTTCATTTTAAATTTTGGATCTATGTTCTAATGCATTATGAATGCATTATGAGCATGGCACTGGAGTGGGGTTGATCTGCTCATAATTCGAATGTGGGGGCCATCACGGCCTATTTTCATTGGTTGAATGGTAACACTACGACAATAATGCAAACAAGAAATTGAGCCAACTTAGCATGGAACTAGCACAATGGATCTCAACGTGATGACTTATCAGGGTCATTAATGTGAGTGCCACATGGGCACTGTGAATACATGGCCTCTTTTAATAGGTTGATCTCCAATCGAGCATAACTTACAATCCTAAAGTCAGATTGTGGTAAAATTTATATCACCAGAAATATCTCGACGAGTTGAGTATGATGGTGTGATCATAATCTAATTCCACAAACTTGAGAGAAGTGGCATTTTATAACCCCATATTTGTAATAGACCTTGGGGGTCAGGTTGAAGTAAGCATATAACACCTTCTATTGCTTGACACAAGATCATCGGGTAGGAGTATTGTTACAAGGTCATATCAGAACAAATTTTCAAAAATGTACCTTTGGTGATAAAGTTAGAGGCTCCAATACATAGTGGTATTAGAGCCCAGGTTCAACACTTGGATTAGATGGGACTTAAAAGAGAAAGTTAGAGTGTATCAGAGCAAAGGTTCAACACAAAAAACTTTGGGATTAAAGCTTTGACTATGTTATAGAACGATATTAAAAAGAAGGTTCAACACTGGAATTGAAGAGGCACACACATAAATGATAAATTTTAATACGTCAGTTTAATTATTGCATATGTTAATTTTTTTATGTGTAGTTGTTGTTGTTGTTGCTAAACTTGATATAATATTGATATATATTTTTATCTAGCAAGTATAGCTTATAGGGTTTTGATTTTGTGACTAGATTCATATCAACATGCATAAGTGTTGATATACCAAGGTGATAAATTATTATATTCATGCCAAATTTAAATAAAAACTATGTGTGTGTAACAACACATAAGAAGATAAAAGAGATTAAACAATTCTAAGTATTCATTGGCTCCAGCATTGGGACGAAGCCCTCGCCATGGATTCTTGCCTTTCCAAGAATATCAACGCAAAAAACCACACGCTAAAGAAGGAGAAAGATGGAGGTGCTCAGTAGGAGCCAGAAACGACAAAGGATGAGCTAGTGATGGTTGTCGAAGTGTCGAAGCAGTCGTCAGAAAATCCTAATGGAGAAATGGTGGCACCTTACACCGTGATAGGGCCCAGGATCGTGATCTAATGGCTTTGCAGGAATATTGAGGACAAGAGTGAAACTGAAAATGGAGTATTGATACGCAAATTATTTTGCTGCTTAAACTGGTCTGATGTGATTGATCGGTGAGTTTTACATCAGCAGAGAACAATGGATTGGTTGCATTTGGTTTCAGAGTGCAGAAAACACAATGTGATCTATGAGAAATCATGGTCACAAGCCTCATATTTACCCTCTAACCCACCCGTATCTTGGATGTGAATCCTTAGATCTGCTTGAATGGGTTCATATCCAAATTTTTATTAAGACGCTAAGAGGGGAATCAGTGTGTATGAGGGTCTAGAATATGGATCGGGTGCAAGATCTTAAGCAAAAGGTTTACGAATAGTTGGTTATTCCAGCAAGACTTCAAAATTTAATCTATATGGGGAAATCATTGCAAGAGAACTGCAAGTTGCAGGAATATGGCGTTGTACCTGATTCAACCATCATCCTGAACATGAGGCTTCTTGGAAGTTGTCATGGATCTAGCTCCAAATTCCTAGTCTCCTTAAAGGTTGTAGTTAAAG
Organism: Pinus albicaulis; assembly: GCA_034641835.2. Lineage (NCBI taxonomy): Eukaryota > Viridiplantae > Streptophyta > Pinopsida > Pinales > Pinaceae > Pinus > Pinus albicaulis. The sequence goes on along the minus strand of CM076582.1, from coordinate 808,347,789 downwards.
GGAATGTAGATAATAAAAAAATGTAGAACAATCCCCGATTCTCCTTGGTGTCTATATTGTGGAGCAGGTGGACCAGGTTACGGCATTGACAATCAAACTACCTAAGGTAAATTATTTCAACTCTTATTTCCATGCAAGAGCAGTTATATGCAGATTCAATAGATTCTGGCCCAAATCAGAAAATTTTCATCAATGGATTTTCTCTATTTGGACAGAAAAATGTGATATTCACCTATGTTCTAGGGGATTTTTTATTGTAAATTTTGACACAACAAAAGATCTGGATTATGTATTAAATGAGGGACAATGAATCTGGGGCAATGCAGGTTTATTCATGATACCTTGGTTTACACGATTTGATGCAAATAACATGGTGGTATCCAAAATGCTAGTGTGGGTCAGGTTAATAATCTACCCCTGCATTTTTGGCATAAAAAAGTATTAGAAGGAATAAGAAATTCATTGTGGAAGTTCCTAAAAGTGGATGAAAATAGAGTCTCAAAAGGTATTTCCACTTTTTCTAGAATTTGTGTAAAAGTAGACCTTAGTGAAGGTTTTCCTGACAACATTACTCGGATTCACAACAATTTGCATTGGCCCTAGCCTCTTGATTACGAGAATATGACATTTTGTTACCATATATGTTTGCAAACCGATCATCTTCAAAATGAGTGTCCTCAAGAAAAAAAAATCCCTAAAAGGAAGAAGAATCAAGTTCAAAATCAAAAAGGTTGGCAGTTTTCAAAATATCAAGAAGCAGAGAATGTAGAAATACCAGAAAAAAAACTCAAACATTAATGACCAAAAACTCGAGGAAACCATGCAGAAGAGTGATGTCGAGCTTAATTATTCAATTGTTCCAATGTCTTCCAGTCAGTAGCACCACATTGATAAAATACCATCTGAAAAATAAGTCAGTGCTACCAAACGAATTCATGCATCAAAAAGCTTATACTCTGATAAAGAAATCCATGTAAGTGTAAAAGAGTCTCAAATGATTTTTGTATCTTCCACTCCCAACTCAAGCGGTTGGCGAAAAGTGGAAAAAAATAAAGGTAGAAAAGAGTAGACTTGGTTTAACTCCTTTAGGAGTTTTTATTGATGTTGGATACCAGGATCTATTGTTTTACGCATATGCTTTCAAGCATCTACAATATTTAATTTTGTCCATTGTGAATAAAATTGTGATTTTTCCTTGGGAAAAAAACACATAAGAAGATACAAATTCTAGCAAGAGATAGAGGAATGAGCATTATAATGATAGAGTATAACATGCCCATATCCTATCATCATAAGGAAGAGGACTCGGTGAGAAAATAGTCAGAGAAAAATTATCCTAATTAGATAGGGACCCTCAGAAGTTTGAGACCTAAATTGAGAAGTTGTAAAGCAGATAATGACATGATCATCAAATCACAAGAAATACAAGTAGAGATGGTTGCAGTGAGCTTGTAGAGCTTGTCATATTTTTCAAAGGAAAATACAACATGAGCTTGGTTTTATTTATCTAGGAAAGCACAATCCAAGCAAATTCCATTTGAAATATGGAAACACAAATTCGAGACCAATAGGGAAGAAGGCACCAAGTTAAGAAAACAACATAGGAAATCAAGTGAAGACACGGTGAGGGGAGTGTAGAAATTTAATATAAAATACAAGTATGTCCTTGATTCCCCTGATCTAACAATATGCTACTGTTAAATACAGAATCGCTTCTACAAATCTCTGTGGAATTTTAAACACAATCGCCAATTACAATATCATGAAAAAATATCAATCACACACAACACAGATAATTTACCAAGGAAAGCTTATAGCTCAAAACCCCATTATCTTATATTGTATATTATATCATGGATCATGAAACAATTACATAAAAATCTCTAATCCAAGAGCTCTCAGTACATGAGCTAATTGTCTCACACTGTCATGCAAAAATTGGCAAGTTCCTTAGCCAATTTACTGTCTCCGGATAGCCTGCCTCCACTACACAATCCCAACTGATAGCAATCCCTGAATGAGTGAAATATTTCCTGCCTTGACTATGCAATCCTCATGGGCACATCCAATTTGTGTGTGGTTGCATGTGTGCAACCGGATAATGTCAAAACTGATATTTTACTTCCCTTTCACCTAGAACTAAACTGGGTCTCCACTGGATCTGACATGCATGCAGCTAATAATAGTAAATCTTCAGTTGCATGTGAGGCCACTGATCGTGAATTAATTCATAATTAATTAACTTGATCTTCCACTAGTGTATCTTCAGTTACAACTATCACAACTGCGTTTAACTCACTTAACTCAGTTAAACTACTTTACAACTTTCATAACTTCACTTCCAACTCTGTTACAACTTCGAATCACTCAGTTACAACTAAGTCAACCTGCATGTCTATTATAGGTAAATTTTGGCATCATTCCCAATGACTTGGTTAACTGGGCATCATCTCCAGGACCAATGACTAAGGGTCTATCATTCCCTATCATTTCAGTTGCTACATGCCCTAAGGCAAGAACAAGACAAATCAAGCATGATTTTCATCAAGCAAAGGTTTCCAAGGTTTGAAGTTTATTATATAGCATGTGGGAGCTCACCAATGCTGCCTCTAAGGGGACTAAGTGCATTTCATATGCAGGTAGCCCCATGCAAGGCTGCTCTACAAAGCACTGCCCGACATCTATGGGTGTGTGGTCACATTGGGATCGAAATTCTCATTGTTCTAGAATCTCCACTTGGCCAGTGCCTTCTAGAAGAGTTCACATGTGTCAAGCTTCGAATCCAAGTGTCCATTTGACATTTACATGACTGGGAACATGTCTTACCTATTATTGGAAAGTCATTGATTGCAAAACAACCTTCAATTCATCTATAAATTGAGCACAGATCTGAGTTTTTTATAAGGAAGAATTTGAGTAAAGAAATGCTAGAGAATTTTCAATTGAGAGCTAGATTTGTGTAACAGTTGCTTGAGAGATTTATAATGTGATGGAGCTGAGGATCATTGCTGGAAGGGTCGCTTCAAATCAGTCATTTGGTTGTAAGCTCTCCTTCTATCATCAATAAAGAATACATCTTACTTGTAATCCAAGCACTTCTAAATGTCTCCTTCTATCGCTTCCATTGTAGCTTCAAATTCAAGCAATTTGTAGGAAAAATTCTTCCTACAAGAAAGAACACTAAAACAGCAGAAGATAGTAATAATACAGATGTCTATTCAAGTTAGTTAGTGTTTGGTCAATTTAGTGTGTCCTAAATTGCTGCATTTAATTGTCAATCCGGGAATCGTAAGCTGATGAAGTGCGGCGCACTATATGTGCAAGATAACCTCTTTCTTAACTTTTTGTCGTTTGTGGTCTTTCTAAGGTAAAATGGAAATTCTAAAGTGAAAAGCAATCTTGGTTATATTTATTCAAGGAAGTGATATCCCCTATAATGATTTACCAATCTCGAAACTTTAAAAGCAAATTGAAATTACAATGACAAAAGAAAGTAAAAGTGTATTGCTGAAATGAAAAGTGCCGCTAATCTAATGAATCAAAACAAGAAACTAGTGAACATGAAAACTAAACTATTCCTGCTGCCAACTGAACACAAAAGAAACTACTCTTATGGAAATTCAAAATTGCAATGAAATAAATCTAAATCAGATTACATCAATTCATTTTCTGACCCTTCATCATTAGACCAGCTATGACTTGCGGAAGTAATCATAAACAACTTGTGTAACTGATATTTAATTTTGCAGAAAGTAAACTAATACTAAACCATACACACATGATTCAATCCCTCGCCATCAGTCCAGCTGTGGCTTTCGGAGGCAATCGAAGATGTCATACATGATTCAATATATTTAAGTTTGCGGAAAAGAAACTAATACTAAACTACACACTTCATCATGCAGCCCCTCACCATCAGTCCAGCTGTGGCTTTCGGAGGAAACTGAAGACGCTATGAGCAGCTTAATATATCTAATTTTGTAGAAAGGAAACTAATACTAAACTACACATTTCATCATGCAGCCCCTCACCATCAGTCCAGCTGTGGCTTTCGGAGGTAACCGAAGACACTATGAGTAGCTTAATATATTTAAATTTAACTACTGAATCAGATAAACAAAACTGAAACATACAAAACAAGACTAAAGTTAAACAAAAGCTGTGGAAAGAAAACTAGCAGCAGAATAATGTCAGTTTCATATCATTAGCCAAAATACTATGAAAATGCCCCGGGCTGTCTACCTAAAACCTGCACAAGAAAACTGATCAGTGATTTGACAATCATAAAAACATGAAAGACAAGAATGCAATGGAAGTTAATGAACAGAAATGAAGCAACTATGAAATATGAACATGTAATGAGTTATGATACAATGACTGTTTAAAGAAATGAAATGAAAAATATATACATTAATACACAGAACCTCGGCTGAGCAGGTTCCCTCTACGCAGCTTTGGTAACGATCCTCAACACAAATTAAGTTGAAAATAGAGTTCTTCACATTAAAAAGCAATTCATTACAGACTGGTAGTATTACGGCTCAAGGCAGCGTAATCACTACATAACAGAGTACGCACATCAACTCAACAGCTATGATCAACTAACAACTATCAACTAACTCTACGTGCGTATGCAAATGCTCTTTATAAAGCAATAAAATGTAACTGTTTCCTGAAGTTTATGATAGCAGCCAGCACGTAGACCACTAAGGCCACGGATATAGGAGTATGGCCATGTTGGAAAACGGATCTATGGAAGGTGGGTGCTTTAATTCAACTCCAGAACTTTGCACAGATGTCAATTAACCTCCGCAAGCTTAGAAACGGCCGTATGGATGTTTATATGCCACTAAACAGTCCACCATAGAACTCCACAATGACTTCAACGTGGGATGGCTTTGACCATGGCTTTCGGATACCATTTAACTAATAGGATTATCAACCATGTCCTCAAGTCATTCCAGCTCCGCCTATGGCTGCTTTCCAAGAGACAATCGTAACATTGATTTCCTACAAAATAGTCATGAGAGCAGAACAAGGAAAGTGACAAGTTTCAAGAAATTTCAGATGAACAAAATCTAAATCAAATAGAAAACACAAAAACATAATTAAAAACCATGTTAGATACCCTTTTGCACATGATATTGACAATTTTGGAGGTTTAGGTGAGTGAAAAAGATATGGAAAAGTGTATGGAAAAGAGACAAATTCGGGACTCAACAGTTAGCTAAATCAGTAAAGCATAAACAATATACATCAACAAAGATCTTGCAATATGGAAAATCAAAGCCAATACAGATGCATATAGGGAAAAGTAAGTTGTATTCTTTATTGATGATAGAAGGAGAGGTTTCAACCAAATGACTGATTTAAAGTGACCCTTCCATCAACGATACTCAGCCCCATCATTTTTATTTTTATTTTTATTTTTATTTTTATTTTTCTTATCATTTTTAGTTTCATTTTAGGAATTTTCCAATTCATCATCGCGGTGAATCTTTGAAAGGCAAATTGTAAGAAAGATCAACATAAAATTAATCTCAATTTTCCTAACAAAGCATTGGAACCATAACGATAACATTTAGAAGGTCTAGGCTAGAGACGTGTTCCGACATCGTAAAACATAGAAGTTGTCATTAACTTGTCTGGGATACATTCCGAGTTTGATACCTCACTCCACGTACGTAAGTATATCGTAGCTCGTCCACGTACTTTCGGGTATGCCTCGATGTACCTTCGGGCATATTTGGGAGGAAAACTTTTAGGTGCTATCCATCCATAGTGAACCGAGTCGTCCACCTTGTAAATTGTGATACACCGAACGCAGAATCTGAGGAGACTTCCTGCCTGTACTTCTTGGTTCGCTAGGAGGTATTTTGGATTTCACAATTTCTTGGTAAACCTTTTTGCCTAGAATTACCCTTTTATTTTGTTTATTTTTTTTTGGTTAAAATTAATCAGTAATCATGGAAGAACAAAATCCTTTCCCCCGTCGTTCGCGTAAATTAGCTTTAAAACCACCTTTACCACTAGAAGTTACATCTGGTAGGTGAATGCGATCACGATCTGTCGAATCAAGTACAATTTGTACCTCTGTTGAAACATCATTTTGTCATAAACCAGAGTTAGCTCAAGTTGTTTCTACACATCCCGATTCCTCTACTGTTGTCGAAACGGAGTCTTCACAGCTACCCCTGGTCACGATCCATCCAATCAGTGATACCATACCTCCTGGACCCGATTTTGTTCAACCAAAAATTGATCCAGATCCTATCTCATTAGGGGAATTTTGAGGTCTAAAATGGGCCTCCTAAGGAAATTATAAAATAACAGTGGAAATAATAAAATAAGATTTGATTACATCATCAAAATTTAGAGGGAAAAAATAAAAAACTACTTTTTCAACTCATATTTTCAACTTATCTCCCAAAGCTTTTACACAAATTTCGAGCGGGAGTACGCGTTGGATGAAAATTTTAGTTCCTCATCCAAGAGGTACCCATGTTGCATATTGATGGACTTTGTTACACGAAAAATGAGAAATACATGAAAAATGTGATTGTAATCACGTTTTTTAGGTATTCCTCATTTTTCGTGTAGCAGAGTCCATTGAAAGAATGCAACACGGGTACTCCTTGGATGAGGAATTAAATTTTGCATCCAACGAGTACTCCCGCTCAAAATTTGAGTAAAAACTTTGGGATATAAGTTGAAAATACGAGTTGAAAAAGTAGTTTTATTATTTTATTATTTTTTAATCTTTTTACCCTTTTACTTAAAAAATGGTGAATCATCCCCCATGGTTGACATCATCATATTTAATTCTATTGGTTCTGATAAATTTTATTTTTGTTGTACATTTTTCTTAGGAGGCCCATTTTAGACCTCAAAATTGCCCTAATGCTTCTTTGCCAGAAACTCTAAATCCTGAAGTCGAACGACCGGAAGCTGTTCTTACCTTGGTCATCCCACAAATTTCTGTAGCTATTGAATCTCCCATATCACACAATCAACCACCTAAAATATACTTTGGGCTTGATGGTGAAATACTTCCACCTGGTTTAATTGCGATTGAAGAAATCCCACAAGACAATACACCTTTAACTCCAACCCATTTTGGGGAGGACCTTTACATGTATGAGTCTTTTTCTCAATCGACACCCTCTGCTTTTGTTGATCTTCCTCCTTTTCAAATTCCCGCCGATTCAAAAGGGTATACATTTGGTCAAACAACCATGTCTAAACCAACATCTTCGGTTGGGCCTATTGCTCCAATTGTTGATCAGCGGTTGTCGTTGATGTCAACCCAAGCATCACCAGGGGCTAACCAAATATTGCATGGGAATTTTGACCTACCAAATTAATATATTCTGGGTCAATAATTCTTTTGATGGTTTCTACTTGTCGAGATGTTTCCGTTGATATATGGCACACCATGTAATTCTTCACAGTTTGAGAGATATTCATGTTTGAAGTTTGTACCCCCAGTTAGTGGGCTAAAACTCCATGGGGTTGGGGCATGGGTCATTGAAAAGTCATAATTAATATTTTTTAAGCTCCTAAAATCCCTCCCACGTTCACTTGTTGAAGCCCCTCTCAACTTAAGCATTCATATAAATTGTGATCTTCATTTCCTCCTTATGCAAGGGATTTCGCCATCTGAAATAGGTCATCGTGGAATTTTTACTCTAATTTTTTTTCTACGAAGGTTCAGAAGCTAAAATTTTTAAGAGGCAAAGCTGAAATCCTAAGGAAGCTTCTATAAAAATTTCAGATCAAGTTGCACAACATTTTAGGAGATATGATCTGTGGAAGTCATGGTTTTTACAGGCTCCTGAAATTCATCTCAAAGGAGTGACCTTGGTAAAATCGTCATAACTCTCTCTCTAAGTATTGGATTGGAATTATGTAAAAAGTGGCAGATAATGCACAGTCTGTAATTATTTCTCTATCAATTTCAGAGCCAAATGAAGAAACAGTAATACGTGGCATGCCGTACAAGTGCGCTTTACTGAAATAGTCCATAATTAGGGCATTGTGAGAGATTGGGTATAACTCTCTCTTGAAGAATCCAAATTGGGTTAGACCTATGGCATTGGAAATATGAATCATAGGACTAATATAGGATCGAAAATTAGATATTGAGGATCTGAAATAACAGAGATACACCATATTCAATATAGAGCTCCTAGAAGGCAAGAAAAAGCTAGATCATGTGTTGTCAAGGGTTGCAAAGGACCAGAATTTCTATGGCAGCAAAGCAAAGAAAGGTGCAGTAGATGGTAGTATGACAAGAGCAGAAACTAAGGTGCATAACAATAGCAAGAAGTTCATCATATGAAGTCATCAAGTAGGAAGCACTGCATACAATCATTGTAAAGGTATCATTGTACTTAGTCATTGTAAATACATTATTGTACAAATTGTACTAGTGTCTATCTGCCAAAGGTTCAAAAGGTGGTGTTGGGAGGTCTAGGATCATCATTAGGTGGATGTGTCAAAGTTGGGGTTATGGTCTAGTATATATTCTTCTTCTACATCATTCTATATCATTGTAAAGTGGACCATTTTCCCTGATACGGGAGTCCATTCTTCTTTTATTCTTCTATAGGGTGGTAGGGTGGTACTAGGGTGAGTTGTATCTCATTGGGTGTTGGGGCATCTGTTCAGTTGAATACTGAATAATCTCGGGCATTGGGGCGTCCATCCAGTGGGAGCTGGAGAAGAATGATTTTCTAGATTCTAGGAAGCTGGAGCTTTATTTTCAATTGGAGTTGAATATTAAAGAATTATTAGAAAAGCATTAGGTGGTTTTTGTCCCAAAGTGCATTTCCACCTTAAAAACTGTGTGCATTTGTGTTCCTCTTGTTTGCTGCTATCATTGTACAAACACTGATAATAATTTAAGATTAACTAATGCTCTAATTGAAAGGAATACTTTAACAACTGGAAGGAGGTCATGGAGCATACCAAGAATGGTGTACCTATATTCAATGAAAATAATTATGCACTCTGGAAAGGAAGAATGGAGGTCTATCTCTTGGCGCAAGGTTACGAAGTATGGGACACTGTTCAAAATGGATTTACATCAACCGCGGATGAACAAGGTAAGAAGAATTTGGTAAATGATGCAAAAACAAAGAATATTATTATCAGTGGACTTATTGAATCTGCTTATCATAAGGTGTTGGGTTGTAAAACCGCCAAAAATGTATGGGACAAGCTTGAGAATATATATGCAAGTGACTCAAATGTCAAAGAAGCAAAGCTTCAAATCTATAGAGAAAAATTTGAGCAACTCAGAATGAAAGAAGATTGCAACATTGTTGCATACTTCCAATACGTTGATGAAATAACCAATACTCTGGAAGTATTGGGAGAGCCTGTTGACGAGAATACTATTATATGGAAGATTCTTAGAACATTACCAGGGAGTTTCAACCCAAAGGTATCGGTCTTAGAATACAGTGCAAATCTAGACAAACTCAGCAAGGAAGAATTACATGGAGTTCTCATAGCATATGAAATGAGACTTGATGAAGAAAAGGGTACTTCAAATCTAGAAACTACGTTCATTGCATCTAAGAAAACCAATAAGGACAAACAACCTTCAATTGAAATGACATGCACCTGCAAGTGTGAAGAAAAGGGAGATGATGGAGAAGGTCTTTCAGATGAAGAATATGCTTACTTTACGAGAAAAATAAAACCTGGTAAGGGAAAACTCAAAGGTAAAATTCCATTGATATGTTTCGGTTGTGGTGAGGTTGGGCATTTCGTAGCAAAATTTCCAAACAAAAGTGATGGAAACTCAAAAGGAAAGAAAGGCTTTAAGAAATTCAACAAGCAAGGAAAAAAGAAAGGATACAAAAGGAACTTTCTCTCTAAAGAAGATAGCTCATCATCCGATGAAGAAAGTGATAGCAAAGAAGAAGCCAATGAGAAAGTATTGTTTATGGCCAAGCACAATAAACAAGAAGTATCAAACAATGAAGAAGAAGGGTTGACCATAGAAGAATTTTATGAGGAAGAAATCAAGCTTATAAAAGAGCTCAATGTTGAGAAGATTTGTTCCAATACTCTTGAAGAACAAGTTCAAGGTCTTAAAATTGAGGTTGAAGAACACAAATGTATTGAAAATTCACTTCAAAAGAAGTTGGAAGAAAGCAACCAAGAAAGGGAAGCATTAGAAGTCGAAGTAGTCTCGCTGCGTAAGGAATTGAAGAAGGGAAAAATTGTCCAAAACTATGCCAACAACTCAAGGGCATTGGAATAACTCATCAACAATCAACGATCTTACAATGACAGAACTGGAGATAGAAGGAAATTTGTATCTCTGAAAGAGAAGATGGATGGAACCATATCCTTTGGAAATGATGGATCCTCAAATGTTATAGGATCAGGTATCATCACTCTCGGAAGCAAAGATGTTATTTCAAAGAATGTTCTATTGGTCAAAAACATGAATCACAATCTGATCAGTGTTGGACAAATGTGTGATCAACGACACACAATGCTATTCAACTCCACAAATTGTGAAATCAGGAAAGTCAGGTATGGTAAAATTGTGGATACAGCAAGTTGAGCTCCAAATGACATATATGTTCTAGATGAAGCAACTAAAGCATGTCTACTAGCTAAAGAAGATGAAATCTGGTTATGCCACAAACGAACGGGTCACATAAACTTTGACAATCTTGTCAGGATAAGCAAAAAGGAAGCAGTACGAGAAATGCCGAAAATCTCAAAACCTTCCAACACACTATGTGAGGCATGTCAGCATGGCAAGCAGACAAAAGTCCAATTTAAAACAAAATAACACTTTGCATCACATCCATTGGAATTGATACATACTGATCTATGTGGTCCTGTGAGAACAAAAGGCTTAGACGGAGAATTATATTTTATGTTAATGATAGATGACTATACCAGGATGACAGTCATCAGTTTCCTAAAGAAAAAATCTGAAGCATTTGAGTGCTTTAAGATCTACAAGGAGTTGGTTGAAAATTAAACTGATTTGAAAATAAAGTGTTTAAGATCAGATAATGGTGGAGAATTTACTTCCAAATTATTTCAGCAATACTGTGAAGAAAATGGAATAAAAAGGCAATTTTCAACAGCACGAACACCTCAGCAAAATGGAGTTGCTAAAAGAAATAACAGAACTGTACAGGAAATGGATAGAACAATGATGAAGGAATCAAAATTGGATGAAAGATTCTGGGTTCAAGCAATTGATACGGCAGTCTTCATTATCAACTGAAGTCTTCTCAGAAATAATTTCAATAAGACTCCATATGAATTATGGAAAGGAAAACTAGCCAATGTAAAATATTTCAGAATCTTCAGAAGAAAATATTATATCAAAAGAGAAGATCAAAATTTGGGTAAGTTTGAATCACGTGTTGATGAAGGTATCTTTGTTGGTTACTCACGCAAAAGAAAGGCCTATAAATGATATAATATAAGATGAAAACAGATAGTGGAGAGCATAAATGTTACATTTGATGAAGATGGTGTTCTAGCGAGTAATGATGAGGATCTAGAATATTTGAAACTTGAGACAGGGGCTGAAAAAGACACAGATAAAATTGTAGAACAAGAAGCAAATATCAACGAGGAAGAAGTAAACAATGATCATCAAGATATACCAGAACAAAAACAAGAAGATCCTCCAAGGAGAACAAAAGAGTGGATTCAAAAGAACTGTCCATCAAATCAAATCATTGGTGACATAAATGAAGGTCGACAACTTCGTTCATCACAACAAGCTCACGTTGCTTTTCTAGCAACCTTTGAGCCTAGTAGTTTTGAGGAAGCCAACCAGAATGAACATTGGGTGGCAGTTATGAATGAATAATTGGATCAAATTGAGAAGAATAACACCTGGGAATTAGTTCAACGACCAAAAGATAAAAATTTCATTGGGACTAAATGGGTGTTCAGGAACAAATTGAATGAAGATGGGCAGGTTACCAGAAACAAAGAAAGATTGGTTTGCAAAGGCTATGCACAAGTGGAAGGAATTGATTTCGACAAAACATTTGCACCAGTTGCCAGAATGGAAGCCATCCAAATTTTTCTCGCCTATGCATGTTCAAGAAAAATCAAAGTCTACCAAATGGATGTTAAGTCAGCATTTCTAAATGGACAATTAGAAGAAGAAGTTTACATCGAACAACCTGAAGGTTTTCTACTATCACAAAAAGAAGACTATGTCTGCACGTTAAAGAAGGCTCTATATGGTCTCAAGCAGGCTCCCAGAGCATGGTATGCTCGTATTGATGGATATCTACATCAAGAAGGGTTCAATAAATTTATTGTTGATAGCAATATTTATGTACAAATAGATAAAGATAATTTAACAATCGTTGATGTATATGTGGATGATATAATATTTGGTAGCAATGATGATCGACTAAGTAAGAAATTTTCTACAAAGATGCAAAGTGAGTTTGAGATGTCTTTACTTGGTGAGATGACATACTTCTTAGGGCTTCAAATATCTCAGCAAGAGAAAGGAATATTTATATGTCAAGCCAAGTACATCAAGGAAATGCTCAAGAAATTCAAAATGGAAGATTGCAAACCCGTCCTTACTCTGATGGTAACAAGTTGCAAATTGAGCATAGACGACTCATCTAATGATGTGGATTAGAGGTTTTACAGATCTATGATTAGTAGTCTTCTATATGTAACAGCCTCTCGTCCAGATGTTATGCAAGAAGTTGGAAAAGTAGCAAGATTCCAAGCAGCACCAAAAGAATCACATATTATTGCCATCAAAAGAATTCTTCGATATCTAAAGGGCACAAAAGAATATGGCTTGTGGTATCCCAAGGGTAACAATCTCATTATTCAAGCCTTTATAGATGCAGATTGGGAAAGAAGCGTTGATGATCGTAAGAGTACTAGTGGAGCAACATTCTATCTAGGTGGTTGTCTCGTATCATGGTTGAGAAAAAAGAAAACTTCAATCTCGTTATCTACAGTGGAAGCAGAATACATTGCAGCAGCATCATGTTGTACTCAAGTCCTTTGGATGAAACAAACTTTGCAAGATCTTCAAGTACAATTCAGTGAGCCTATTCCCATATTCTGTGACAACACTAGTGCCATTAGCATCTCCAATAATCCTGTCATGCATTCAAAAGCAAAACACATTCCGATCAAATATCATTTTGTTAGAGAACAAGTCGCTGAAAAAAATATCAAACTTGAGTATGTTTGTACAAAAGAAAAAATTGCTGATATCTTCACTAAACCTTTACCTCGTGAAGCATTTGAATATCTTCGTCAAAATCTTGGGATTCTCCAAGTTCTCATTAGATTACAGGTCTGCAGGACGGTTGTGTGTCAGCGGGAGTGGAAGTGTGTACAGGTCCATAGGATGGTTGTATTTCAGGGGGAGTTACCCTTTTCCATTGATGTCAAAGGGGGAGAGAATGTTGTAGGAAGAGGTGTCATGATCGTAGGGGGAATACTTGTGTTTCCATCAATGCTAAAGGGGGAGATTGCTGATCAACGGTTATCATTGATGTCAACCCAAGCAGCACCAGGGGCTAACCCAATATTACATGGGAATTTTCACCTACCAAATTAATATATTCTGGTTCAATAATTCTTTTGATGGTTTCTACTTGTCGAGATGTTTCCATTGATATATGGCATGCCATGTAATTCTTCACGGTTTGAGAGATATTCGTGTTTGAAGTTTATACCCCCAGTTAGTGGGCTAAAACCCCATGGGGTTGGGGCATGGGTCATTGAAAATTCATAATTAATATTTTTTAAGCTCCTAAAATCCCTCCCATGTTCACTTGTTGAAGCCCCTCTCAACCTAAGCATTTATATAAATTGTGATCCTCATTTCCTCCTTATGCAAGGGATTTCGCCATCTGAAACAGGTCATCGTGGCATTGTCACTCTAAATTTTTTTCTATGAAGGTTAAAAAGCTAAAAATTTTATGATACGAAACTGAAATCTGGAGGAAGCTGTTGTAAAATTTTTAGGTCAAGATGCACAATATTTTTGGAGATATGATCTGTGGAAGTCATGGTTTTTGCAGGCTCCTGAAATTCATCTCAAAGAAGTGACCTTGGTAAAATCGTCATAACTCTCTCTCTGAGTATTGGATTGGAATTCCGTAAAATTTTTTGGATATTTCACAGTCTCTACTTTTCTCTCTATCAATTTTAGAGCCAAATTAAGAAACAGTGATACATGGCATGCCGTACAAGTGTGCTCTACTGAAACAGTCCATAATTAGGGCATTGTGAGAGATTGGGTAAAAATCTCTCTTGAAGAATCCAAATTGGGTCAGACCTATGGCATTCGAAAAAAGACTCAGAGGACTACTACAGGACCAAAAATTAGATATTGAGGATCTAAAATAACAGAGATACACCAGATTCCATATAGAGCTCCTAGAAGGCAAGAAAAAGCTAGATCATGTGTTGTCAAGGGTTGCAAAGGACCAGACTTTCTATGGTAGCAAAGAAAAGAAAAGTGCAACAGAGGGTAGTATGACAGCAGAAAATAAGGTGCATAACAACAGCAAGAATTTCATCATATGAAGTCTTCAGGTAGGAAGCACTGCATACAATCATTGTAAAAGTATCATTGTACTTAGTCATTGTAAATACATTATTGTACAAATTGTACTAGTGTCTATCTGCCAAAGGTTGAAGAGGCAGTGTTGGGAGGTCTAGGATCATCATTTGGTGGTTGTGTCAAAGTTGGGGTTATGGTCTATTATATATTCTTCTTCTACATCATTATATATCATTGTAAAGTGGACCATTTTCCCTGGTACGGGAGTCCATTCTTCTTTTATTCTTCTATAGGGTGGTAGGGTGGTACTAGGGTGAGTTGTAGCTCATTGGGTGTTGGGGCATCCGTTTAGTTGACTACTGAAGAATCTCGGGCATTGGAGCGTCCATCCAGTGGGAGCTGGAGAAGAATGATTTTCTATATTCTAGGAAGTTGGAGCTTTATTTTCAATTGGAGTTGAATATTAAAGAATTATTAGAAAAGAATTAGGTGGTTTTTGTCCCAGAGTGGGTTTCCACCTTAAAAACTGTGTGCATTTGTGTTCCTCTTGTTTTCTGCTATCATTGTATGAACACTGACAATAATTGAAGATTAACTAATGCTATAATTGAAAGTAATACTGATTCACCCCCCCCCCCCCTCTCAGTATTTCCAACACCAATTACATCGACTCCTGCCCTCACTACTCCGTCAATGTTTACCACTTCACCAAAGTCATTCTTTCATGGTGGCCCTATGGTCCCATCAGGTTACAAATCAATCTGGAATTTTCTCTAGTGCATATTCAAATCCATGGACTTTACCATTGTCATCATCCGGTATTTTAACTAGTAATCCTATCATATGTACTGAACGACTTGATTCATTATACACATCATCAGGGAAATATCAAGGCGGTTCGTCTGGGTCTATTCCTTCAAGTACCATATCAACTGGACTCCCAGCATTTGGAGAGCAGTATTTTTCGTCTTATTATCCTCCTCATGCTAGGGGGCAACCTTTGGTCACCCAATATGACAGTACTTCATAATGTTTTGGTCAATCTAATGTTGAAACGAATGTTTGTCAATGGCAGCCCACTCTGCCTATCCAATCACAAACGGTTGTACAATCATATCAACCGGTTCAACCTATTACACCCACTTCATTACCACTTCTTAATACATCTATACCCTTGTTACAGAACCAAAATATTGTACATCAACCTTATCAAGCGGGTACTTCAACTCAATACCATTAAATGTTGGGTTTACATACTCCAAATCATTTGGTTAATTTACAACAACCTGTACCAGGAATTATTTATTCACAAGCTGGTCTACCATTTTATGGGATGTCACAAATGCAACTGAGTTATACATATCAACCGAATCCAAGTTATTCTAATTTGGGTTATAACATTGGTGGATAGACCCCTTGGCAGCCACAAGCGCAAATACCTCAAACTTCTTAGTAATAAGTATCATATCCAGGTTTTGGTCAATGGAATCCTCAAGCGTTTTCTATGAAAAACAACCCTCATTTGGGTTACCAGCAACAGATTCCTTATGTTGGTGCTCAAAGGCCTTTTTCTCAAGCAATTCCATCTTATCCTGGCTATGCTCAACCTGACCTTAATAGACAGTTTCCCTTTGTTGCAAATTTAGAGTTACTAGATTTAAATCGGCTAACTAATGATCCAATTAATTATGCTCCTTGGTGGTCGATGATATATTCACAAATTACCCTTGAATATTCCTAAGTTCAATGGAAACCCTGGAGAAGATTTGTCGACTCATGTTATGAATTATAATTTATGGTTTTCATCAAATTCCCTGAATGATGATTTTGTTTGACTACGTCTTTTCTAGCATACGCTCACAGGTCTGGCTGCAAAATGGTACATCGAATCACCAAGAGCTTCTTTTGATAATTTCACTGCCCTAGCTATTGTCTTTTTGACCCATTTCTAGTTACCCATCAGATATGAAACTGGAACGGAACTCTTCACTAATTTAAAATAGACTAATGCTACTCACATCTCTGATCATATTCATGAGTGGTGTCGTCATAGACGAATGGTTAAGACATGTTTTCTGGATCAGCTCCTTGTTGAATGGTTCATTAAGTCCATGTTACCATTTATAACTGAGGATGTGGATAAGGGTGGCGTCATCACAAAAGAGAAAGTTATCTCTCGTGCCCAATATTTAGACTTGATTTACACTCAATATAGCACGCTCTATGAAAAAATCCCTAATGCGCCGAGATCTAATTTCAATGTTCCTCCTCAATTAAAGGACTCTCATGTCGGAGACGACTTGATAGGCACTGCAAGCACACACCACACTACTGCATATGATCCTGCTCCTACTTTAAAAATTAATGTCGTGTCATTTCACAAAGGCAAAGGTGACAAGCAATGAGGAAGTAAGAAAAAGGGGAAATCAAAGAAAAATCAAACTTCTAACCCGTAGGAAAGATCATATGATCAACCATCTGGACCTCAGAAACCTCGTTATCCATGCATAATCTGTAATGAGGAACACTTTTCTAAGGATTGTCCTCACTGCACTGAAGTCTCAAAAATCATCAAGACTTCCAATGTGTCAGCTCCGTTGACAGACCCATTTCCAAATCCGGACACAAATATGGCTGCTACGGATCCAGCTCCTAGTTCCCAAGTGTTAATGTTATCTATCACAAAACCTTCAACAGATATTTTGGTGTCGACGCGAAATAAATATTATGGTAGTCAGACCATTGATCAACCTACTACCTCGACAATGAATCCATCTACATAATCAGTACCTCCTACTGTTATTCCTAAATTGACGATCATGCCACCAAAGGGAGTAATTCATAAATCGACATATAATCCTCGAGCAAGAGCTGCACAAAATTATAATATAGTTGAAGATTTGGCTCAATCCCCTTCAACTATGTCTGCTCTTGAGGTATTACAAAATTTTCCCTCCCAAAAATAGGCTTTATTGTCAGCCATGGTGGAATTGATCTGACTGATTCTAATCTTGTCGTCTTTAATCATACGGGCTATGTGCCGCAACTATCAGCAAAATTGGCATTCTCCATACAAGTAAATGTTCTCAATCACCTTGTTCATCACACTATTATTGATGAGGGAGAATCTACATGCATTATGTCTCTAAACTGTTGGAATTCACTTGGCTCGATGCGCTTATCACAATCATCAACGACGTTGAAGGCATTCGATGGACGTACATATAAACCTTGTGGTACTATTAATAACCTGCATGTTGAACTAGGGGGGAAAACAGTGAAAATTGATGTTGAGGTTATTGACGGACCCCTTGACTACAATATTTACTTGGAAGACCATGGGTATATTCGATGATTGCTATTGTTTCTACATAGTTTAGAATGATTTCCTTTCCACATAAAGGTACAATTACAGTCATTAATCAACTATCCTTCTTTTCCTCTGCTTCGTGGGTAACTGGAAGCGTTTTTTTCATTCACATATTCCAACTAGAACTTCGAAACATTGGTGTAGGACTCTTAAAGGATTCCACTCATATGGGAACCTTTGCATTACCGCCGCCAGCAACGTCGGCAGAAATTGCAAGTATAGAGACCTGCTACATGATCTCTTCCACACTCTCTAGCTTAAGGGAGATTACGGGTGATTTTGATATTTCTATGTTGGATGAGTTTCTACCACCCAACCCTATTGAGCTGGCATAGCAATCAATCTATCTGGCTTGGGCAGCAAATCTGAAATCAGCGTCGCCGAGTGTTTGGGTTGATCGTTCCTTAGATTTTGGTACTCAATCTGATCCATTTTCCTCAACGTTCTTGATAGATGAGAATATTTTGGAAGTCATGATGTCAAAATAAGAACCATAGGAATATTATCATCATCGTTCCCATCTTCCTTATTATGAAGAAAATGATCTTAGTGAACTATATCACCCATCCATCAAAAATTTCTTTTCAAATTTTTTTCCCATTAGTGCAATCGATTCCGAGAAAAATCTTTCAAATATCGAAGAAATGATTTCTATCGATATTTCAACCAAACCTGGCGTTGTAGAGAATATTCATGTCAGTGTATCTTGTTCTAGTCCATCAGAAATCGAATCATATCGCTCTCTTTTTCGTGAATTTTGTGACGTATTTTCTCGGTCTTACGAGGAAATTCTAGGCATAGATACTAGTATAGTTGAACACACTATTAATATGTATCCTAATTTCAAACCGGTGCATCAACGGCTTCATCATGTTCATCCGAAGAAATTCATTACTATCAAAGCAGAAGTTGAAAAACTTTTGCGTGCCAGTTTCATTTACCTTGTTCCGCTAACTAAGTGGGCTCCCAATATCGTTCCTATCATGAAAAAAGAAGGAACCATTAGAGTGTGCGTCGATTATTGAGATGTTAATCATGCTTGTCCAAAAGACAACCATCCTACTCCCTTTATCAACCAGATTATTGACGATTGTGCTAGATGCGAAATCTTTTCTTTCATGGATGGATTTTCTGGCTACAATCAAATCAATATCTACCCAGATGATCAACATAAGACTACATTCATCTATCCCTAGGGCACATTCGCAAACAAGAAAATTCCATTTGGTTTAAATAATGTTGGGGCCACTTTTCAAAGAGAAACAGATTATGCTTTCAATGACATCAAGCATATTGTTCAACCATATCTAGATGATTTACCAATGCATTCACAAAATCGGACTGATCACCCGATGCATTTGAGAACCATTTTCTTACACTTTCGACATTAAAAAATATGCCTCAATCCACATAAATTTGTGTTTTGTGTTTTTCTAGTCGTTTGCTTGGATTCATAGTCTCAAAAGAAGGGATTCGAATCGACCCTTTGAAGGTTCAGGCCATTATTGATTTGCCTGCGCCGTCAAACTTACTTCAGATACAGAAACTTCAAGGAAAGGCTAACTTCCTAAGAAGGTTCATTCCAAATTATGTCAAAATGGCTAAAGGATTTACTTGACTCTTGAAAAAGGGGGTTCCTTCCATTGGGACCAAGTTGCTCAAGCTTCTTTTGATGCTGTCAAGGACACTCTTGTCCGAGCGTCATTAATGTATCCTCCTAATTATCAAAATTATTATTTCATATATATCATTGTGGCTGAAACAACCATTACTATGGTATTGGGCCAAGTAGAAGACGATCTATTATTTGAGTCGTAATCTCAATGATCCAAAAGTTAAGTACTCATACATATAAAATCTTTCCTTGGCAACTGTTCAAGTTGTACAAAGATTTCGCCATTATATCCTGCTCTGAAAAACAACAATAGTTTCAGATTGTAACCCCATGACTTACATCTTATCACGTCAATTACTGGGGGGGAAATATTCAAAATGGATTGTCATTTTTTAGGAATTTGATTTGGAATTTATCAAATCCAATTCAAAGAAGTATTTAGTTTTGGCTGAACTTCTCTGTGACCTTCCCTCTGATAGTACTGAAACTATATCAGAAACATCAATTCCAGACGAGTCTCTGTTTCTGATCGAATCATTTGATCCTTGGTATGGGGATTTCATCATTTATCTCTAAACCCAAACATTTCGACCTAATACCTCTCGCTCTGAACAATGACATATTCGATACCAAGCCAAAGATTATCTGATCTTCGACGATACACTTTATCGTCGTGGTGTTGATACCATTTTAAGGAGGTGCCTCACTCATGAGGAGGCCAAAAAAGTGTTAAATGATTATCATGTTGGGGCTTGTGGTGGAAATTTATCTAGATATGCTACCGCGCAGAAGATACTCTGCTCCAGTTACTTTTGGCCTACTATTTTTCGAGACTGCATCCTCGCAGTCAGAAGTTGTCATGCATGCCATATTTTTAATCGTAAATCCACAAATCGCCAGTGCCAATACATCCTGTTGTCTTCGCTGGACCATTTACAAAATGGGGTATTGACTTCATGAAGTCTAACCCTCCTTCGCCTAGGGGGCATGGTTATATTATTTTCGCAGTCGACTATTTTACCAAATGGGTCGAAGCGATGCCTACATTCAACAACACAGGACAAATAGCTGCATTGTTTTTCTTCAACCATGTTATTGCATGGTTTGGGGTCCCACGGGCTATAGTTACAGGTTATGGGAAGAATTTTCGCAACCACATGATATCTGAATTGACTGCCAAGTTAGGATTGTCACATGATAATTCTACTCCTTATTATCCACAATCAAATGGACAAGTTGAGGCTATTAACAAAATTCTTAAACGAATGCTTCAACGAATGATAGGAGTTCGTAAAAGAAACTGGCATTTTATCCTGTACTCCGCCTTGTGGGCGTATCGAACCTTGGTGAGAAATGCAACCGGATTTACTCCTTTTCAATTGGTGTATGGTCTGGAAGCTATCTTACCAATCCAATGTGAAATATCATCATTAAAATTTGCAATAGACTTGTTACCTAACACCTCAGAAGAAGAAGCGCGTCTCCTTAACCTCATCCATCTTGATGAAATTTGTCATGAAGCCCAATTGGCCAATGAAGCACATAAGAGACGTATAAAGGCACAATACGACAAAAATGTCCAGCCTCGCATTTTCTCAGAGGGTGACTTGGTCCTTCTTTACGATCAAGAAGCTGACGTAATAGGTACAGGAAAGTTTGAGCCATTATGGCATGGCCTCTATATTTTCAAAAGATTTCTTGCTAAGGGTGCCTATGAGTTTGTTGATTACGATGGAATTCCATTGGCGCAGCCTAGAAATGGGTTATATTTGAAACGTTAATATGCTTAATCATGAGGGTAGTAATTTTTTGTATTATATTGTAAATATATGTTGTTTATTTGCATTCACTATCTTAATTTGTTTTTAGAATTTTCTTGACGTTAGTAATCCGCTTTAAATTTCATAGCAGATGTCTTAATCTTCGGAAACATTTTTTGGATATGCTGCTGGTGCTAGTCGTAGTACACAAAATCTATCCTCTGCAACATGGGCCATTTTCACTCTAAACGGCGAGTTAGTGAGTTTTCAAGGGATTTGTATCGGTAGATAGACGAACAATATCGCTGAGTATAGTGTGTTTATTGAACTTCTCTCTGATGCCATTTCATTTGGTATTAACCGCATAATCATAAGGTTATACTCACAACTTGTGGTATTACAACTTACTAGTGTTTATACTGTTAGAAATCCAACACTTCTTAGATTGTTCCTAAGAGTTCAACTTTTGGAAAGACACTTTGATTTTATTCAATATCAACACATTTCCATAAATTTGAACACATTGACTGACTCATTAGCTAATCAAGTTTTAGACAGACATTTGCAACATATGTAAAGAAAACATTCACATCATTGAATAGGATTGCACAATAAACATTGGAAAAACTTTGAAATCATATAGATAGATAGTTATAGGTTCTTACAAAATTTGTGCCCAAGACACATTGGCCATCTGACCTCAAATGTATGCAAAATGTCATAAATAAACTAGTGGTGCTCGTGGTAACATGCTATAGATCTAGCTATCCTACGAAGTAACCGCATCCAACGGTTAGTAACCCCAATAGTGTGTCGTTGCAGTCACATAGGAAGCTCTTCGATTCGGCAATCCGGAATCCCGAAGTTCAAGCCTTCTATGTGATGCTGAAGCTCAGTCAAAGTCTCGGCCAGATCAAGATCCTGAAGGACTGCTCTCCCGACAGCCCTCTCTATTGGCACATCTGCTTCGCGCTCCAGTTCCACTACTGGTTGAAAACAAACAACATTTGAATTACATCAAACATTTAGTTTAGTCTTGGAAAGAAATCAAAACACAAAAAAAATGTATAAACCTTAGGAAAATCAAAAAACATGGTCAAAACATTCTTACCTATTGCACCCCACTGAGCGCCTTCTAGTAGTGCTAAATCCAGATCTCCTCGAAAATCAACGTCTGCGTATGCATACTCATTGATGGCGATAATCTGTCACCGAAACCAGGCGAAGAATGAAGTAGAGAGCACAACAGTCGATTGGCCTGCATGCCAACCCATGATTTCTACCCATCTCAGTATCCGAGGATCTGTAGGAATAGCTATATCCAGTGTCACATTTTGTGGCTGCATCAGTGGAATCCGTTCTAAGGCAAAGGATATAAGGATAGAACCATAGCTAAAATTATTCGTCCTTCTACCCTTTGCTTTGTTCAGTTGTTCCTTTATCTGAGATAGAAAAACTTTAGACCAGTTGAAGACTGTTGGCTCCATACACTCTAGCGCATACTGCATATATGATTTTTTTGCTACATGTAGTGTAACGGTGCCAGAAAGTTTAGCGATTATGAAAAGGATAGTTCTCAAAGGAAAATTTCTGACATCCCGAATGTTTATTTTTCCATCTTTGCTAGGTTCTACCCCTGGATAGAAATACTGCAGAATATAATCCCTCACTATCTCTCCTCCAACGGTAGACCCTGAGAGTGAAATGGGAAAACCTCTCCTCGATAAACCTATGAGAAAATACACATCCTTAAATGTTATGGGAACCACTTGATTCTTAATATGAAATGCCTCTATCGCTGGATCCCATGCTCAAACTAAGAACTCCAAGAGTTATATTTGTTGCCTCATCCCGTACAATTTGAAGTACTTAAGAAGTCTACAATCTCTTAGGGCTCTTACAGTACCCGAACCATTCAAGGAAATCATATGTTGCTCTTCATGTTCTCTTTCCCTCCATGTAATCGTCATTATAATCCAATGGAAACTTGAAACACAACTATAAGATCCATTAGATTCCATTTATTGCAAAAAAATAGGTCAATTTTAGGCATAATAAGAAAATCAAAAACTTAAACTGCGCCCAACACACTCCCTGACAAGAGATAGTGCGTTGCACATGCAAGTACACTTCACTGTACCTGCTATGCAATGTAGGTTTCGACATTCAGGGGTGTGTTGCCCTCATTTTTGGCAGAATTTACCCTAGGGGCCTTAAAACCCTAAAAATTTGCAAAAATTGGAAATGAAATGAATACCAAAGGGAAGACTAGGAGGTTCATGACACTAACCTGGATCAAATGGCGATGAAATCCATCCATAGAAACGATCACATTCAACAGCTAAATTTCGGGGGAAAAATCAGGTTCAGAGCTCCAAAATACAAATGGTAACTATGGAATGGTAGAAATGAATAGTGAAACTACTTTTAAATAGTCATTTAATTATTTGCAAGTTAAATTTATTGCTATGCCTATAGTTTTATTAGGTTTTTATCATGAAATAGTTATTTTTCCATTTGATTTTGTTCTGAACAAGAAATACAACTGATGAACAGATTATTCGTGCAGATTTATTTCAAATAATGACTTGACCACAAAGCATACTTTTTCTCCTTATTTTTTGAGCTTTGCTAAAAACGAAAAATTATTTGAAGCGCACTTTTATCTCTTTTTCAAGCTTCGATAACAGCGAAAAAGGAACTCCTAGAGTCTTCTTTCAACTCTTTTCAGACTCCGATAATGTGAAAATATTGTCGAGCACTTGCCTTTTCAAGCTTGTAAAAATAAATGAACTGATATCTACTCAGTATAATTTTAACCCTTTTACGGACTGAGATAGATTATTTACGAAAAAGGAATGCCTTGGTTAAACATGACCAAAGAGGTTCTCTTAGGTATTATTTTACACTTTTTCGGATCTGAGTGACAAATTTATGAAAAAGTACTTATGGAGTTTTCTTTCCTCCACTTTTTCAAATTATCTAAATATGAAAAAGGACAGTGCTATCACTGTCGTTAAGCTCGTTAAAACATAAAATAGCGACAGGCTTTTTTATCATGGCAATAATCGATTTTCATTCATCACTAGACTCATTAAATTATTAAATAGAGATACTTTATTCACCCGAAGGGTTGAATTATAAATCAAGAAAATGTTACCCTCCTCAAACTTGTTAAAAAATAAAGAGGTACTGGTCAACAAATGATCGGGGAAAATTTGGGAAAAGTGAGAAAAATTTCTTTATGGTAGCAAGTTGCTCTTGAACATGACACTTCCTTCATTCCATGTCCACGACTGTTTGGGTTGGGTAATCATCTTGACGGTTCATTAACACCTATGTTTCATCATACCTTCACTTTGGTTTTGGGTCAATGTTGCCAACTCATCACAGTGTCGCCGGTATGTTCAAGAGAAGTCATCCAGTGAATAAAATCATCCTTCTACAATACTCGTAAACCTTTATTCTCATTACCGTTATCCCTGAAAATTGCTATATCAAGTCATAACCTTGTCTCCGAAATTAGTAACTCCCATTTCGCAATAAGGTGATTTCCTATCGAAAACAAATCATTATCCAGGAAGTTCACTTAGAAACATCAGATTCCAATACCATGAGGCTTGTTACAGCATCGACAAGTTCCTCGCTTCTGGACCTTTGACCGAAAGATTTTGTTTGGTTTTTGACATCAAATCATCTATTCACACCTTACGAAATGTACTGCAGTACCTTGAGGGCCATTTTCATTAATGGTGGTTCTCTCGCATTTGGTAATATCTCACATCATTGGCTGGTAATCAAACGATGTCTTTCCCAGTTCGACGACAAATCATATATTTGCATGGCTAGACTTGTACCCGAATGATCGAGTGAACGAGATCCCGGATCTAGTTTCAGCCATCCGAGCTGTGATTTCAGGATTTTTGTACACATCATCTGTACGGTGACCTTACATACAGATTGTCATCCAAACATGGGCCTATATCTGTAAGCATGTCTGCATTGGGCAGCATTCCAGTGTCGACGACTTTCTGAATTATGTACATGTCATTAGATTTTTTATGTGTTGAACATGGGAATGCCGATAACCTTAGAAATTATGATCAAAGAGGATATATCATTATGTAATGTATTGTAATATTGATGCAGGTGACCACTCTGCTTCATCTCCAACCCATCACAGTGTAAAGCATCTCAATCAAATTTTTTTATTATTTTTACCTCATGCTTTAGGGGGCAATTGTTATAGGTCAATTTGGGCATCATTCCCAATGACCTGGTTAACTGGGCATCATCTCTAGGACCAATTACTAAGGCTCTATCATTCCCTTTCATTTCAGTTGCTACATGCCCTAAGGCAAGAACAAGACAAATCAAGCATGACTTTCATCAAGCAAAGGTTTCCAAGGTTTGAAGTTTATTATATAACATGTGGGAGCTCACCAACGCTGCCTCTAAGGGGAATAAGTGTGTTGCATATGCAGGTAGCCCCATGCAAGGCTGCTCTGCAAAGCACTTCCTGACATCTATGGGTTTGTTGGTCACATTGGGAGAAAATTCTCATTGTTCCGGAATCTCCACTTGGCCAGTGCCTTCTAGAAGAGTTCACATGTGTCAAGCTTCGAATCCAAGTGTCCATTTGACATTTACATGACTGGGAACATGTCTTTCCTATTATTGGAAAGTCATTGATTGCAAAACAACCTTCATTTCATCTATAAATTGAGCAGAGATCTGAGTGTTTGATAAGGAAGAATTTGAGTAAAGAAATGCTGGAGAATTTTCAATTGAGAGCTAGATTTGTGTAACAGCTGCTGAATAGATTTATAATGTGATGGGGCTAAGGATCGTTGCTGGAAGGGTCACTTCAAATCAGTCATTTTGTTGTAACCTCTCCTTCTATCATCAATAAAGAATACAGCTTACTTTTCCCTATATGCATATGTATTGGCTTTGATTTTCCATATTGCAAGATCTTAGTTGATGTATATTGTTTATGCTTTACCAATTTAGATAACTAAATTGAATAGACATCTGTATTATTGCTATATTCTACTTTTTTAGTGTTCGTTCTTGCAGGAATCATTTTTCCTACAAACCGATTGAATTTTAAGCTACAACGAAAGCGACAGAAGGAGCCATTTAGAAGCGCTTGGATTACAAGTAAGCCTCTAATTATTTATGTCTATCTGCTCTGAGTTAGAAAAGGTAGTCATATAGTCTTTAATATTTTGTTCTAGGGTTTCATCTATCTAGGGAAGCGTGTTCTATCTGTAATTCACAATTCTGGCCGAACAATGTCTTAACAACCAACCATTTAACTTGAAATTCCTTTAGCTAACTTATTTGCCACTTTAGTTAACTATTTCCAAGTGCTCATTGAGAATAGAATATAGTTTATTTTCCAAATAATATTAAGGGATAATAATGGTAGACATGCATCTATAAAAAGGCATGTAATCTATAAATAGAATTTGTACATACATCTATAAATAGACATACACCTAAAAATATCCTGAGGCTCCATCCTAGTGTAGGTGCTTCATTTTCACTAGGATATTCTTGTTGAATCTCAACACTCCCTCTCAACAAGAAAGGGATTATCCTTCACCCCGATCTTGTCCTTATGGTATTCGAATTTTCTCCTGGTGAGTGCCTTCGTCAAAATATCTACATCCTGATATTCCGTGGAAATGTACTGAAGCAACATGATCCTCCTCTACACACAATCTCTAAGATGATGGTACCAGATATCTATATGCTTAGATCTATCATGAAACACAGGATTAATCGAGAGTTTAATGCAACTCTAATTATCACAATGAATCACTGTCAGAACCAAATGATAGCCAAACAAAACAACCAAGATCTTTCTCATCCAGATAGCCTCACATGCAGCTTGACTCACTGCCATGTATTCTGATTCCACTGAAATGAGTGCCACGGATCTCTGCTTCCTGCAATACCAAGAAATAGTTGTAGACCTGATACTAAAGACCCCCCCTGATGTGCTCTTTCTGTCTGTTGGAATTCCAGCACAATATGCATCCGTGAAGCCATGCAGCTTCACTCCATCCATCTGTCTATACCATAAACCATACTCTGATGTTCCCCTCGAGTATATTAGGACATGCTTACCCACCTTTCAAAAGAGCTTGGTAAGCTTAACCATAGCTTGACTCAGCTAGTTAACCGCATAGAAAATGTCTAGTCTTGTGCTCACTAGATACATTAATGAACCCACTAACTATCGATAGACAGTAGCATCCACTACCTCTCCAGGAGTAGAATCATCTTTCCTCTAGTTTCCTAGAAGAGGAGTATCCATGGGTTTGCAGCCCTCCATGTGAAACTTACCCAGTATCTCCCTTGCATACTTTCCTTGAGACACAAAAATTTCACCATCTCGTTGTCATATTTCCAATCCAAGGAAATAATGAAGGAGGCCCTTATCCTTCATCTCGAACTCCTTTGCAAGATCCTCCTTGCATGAGTGTATCAGTTGCTCATCACCAATCAACATTAAATCATCAACATAAAGAACAATGATTAAAATCTTACCCTCCACCATAATTTGGTATAAGTTTGCATCTGCTCCACTTTTTTTGAAGCCCAGTCTGGTGAAATAGCTGTCTATCCGAGTGTACCAAGCACGGGGTGCTTGCTTCAGCTCATACAATGCTCTTTTGAGTCGGCATACATTGGAATCGCTGTTGAATATCTTGAAACCTTCATGCTGCTCTATGTATGCCTCTTCCTCAATGACCCATTGAGAAAAACAGTTTTCACATCCATCTGATGAATGCGCTAGCCCATCTGCATTGAGAGAGCAAGGATGGTCCTTATGGAATAATACCTTGCGACAGGTGCAAAGTTCTCTTCATAATCTATCCCCTTGATCTATGAGAAGCCTCATGCCACAAATCTAGCCTTGTATTTCTCCACACTCCCATCAGTAGCTTTCTTTACCTTATAGATCCATCTCGAACCTACCACTGATTTATCAACCGGCCTTGGAACAATTTACCAAACACTGTTTTTTACAATGGAGTCATACTCCTCCACCATTGCATCTACCCATGTGGGCTCCTACACTACTTCCTGAAAGGAATATGGTTCAGTCACAATAAATTTGATCATGAGAGCCATGTATCCAGTAAATCGGTCAGGAGGATTTCTTTGTCTGCGTTGTGAATTAGGGGCTCCTACATTCTATGTAGCATCAAGTCTCATCCTATCAGCTTTCATGGTATGCCTTCTACCAGTTTTGATGATTGGCTCTGCATTATTGGAGTCCTCCACTCCATGAACCTCCTCCTGTGGTTGATCCACATCTAGAGACTCATCTTTGGGAACCAGCAGTTCCTCCTACGAATGCAAGTCTATCTCCCTCTCAAGTGACAACCACATGGCTTTACCCTCATCAAATTTTATATCCCATCACACAACAGTCATCTTCCTGTTAGGAAATACACACGATAATTATGGGGTGTTTCTGTGTACCCCACAAAAATCCCAACTTCAGCAGTCCGCTCCAGCTTCTTCCTAGCATCCTTGGTCACATGCACATAAACGGATGAGCCAAAAATCTTAAAGTGTGAAACATCCGGTTTCTTACCAGTGAAAGCTTCTTCAGGTGTACTCATGCCAAGTACTCTATGAGAACAACGGTTTTTCACATAAACCACAGTGTTGCATGCTTCTTCCCACAAATGCATTGGTAGGCCCTGATCATGCAACATTGCTCGTGTTGCGCCCACGATCGGTCTGTTCTTCCTCTCTACGACCCCATTTTGTTGTGGGTTATGAGGCACTGTAGGTTCTCTTCGAATTCCTTCTTTGTTGCAGAAGTTCTTGAATTCGTTATAGATATATTCTCCACCATTATCACTCCTAAGAGCCTTCACTTGCTTCCCCGACTCTTTCTCCACCAATGCCTTAAACTCACAGAACTTTGAGAATGTTTGATCCTTCTTCTTCATGAAGAAGAACCAGCATTTATGAGAAAATTCATCAACAAAAATAACATAGTACTTATGTTTTCCTGTTGAAGAAATCGAGAACGGTCCACACACGTCTATGTGGACTCTCTTAAGGATCCCCGAAGCATGATTATCCTTCTCATGAAATGTGGACTTTACATACTTCCCCATGGTGCAACCCTTTCACTGATCTAACTGAGCAAGTGTTCCCATTGGAAGTCTAGTAGATATTTTCTGCATGAATTTCAAGGCTCCATGATGGAGATGGCCCAATCGCCTGCACCATAATTAACCCTCATTCCGGCTCACCACTTTTACCGCCTTACCCATCATGGAAGCGCAGCCATCTACCTCCAGCTTATAGAGATTCTTAACTTTAATCCCTATCCTCCTGGCTTGACCTATTGTTTTATGTCACAGGAAATCTTTTCCATCACTAAAAACAATGTCATAGCCACTGTCCTCCAACATTGCGACTGAGACCAATTTTTTCTTCTAACTTGGAACATGCATAACATCTTTCAATTGAAATGGTTTACCTAACTCCCTCTGAAAGGTAATGGTACCAATCCCAGTAGCATTGTACCATTTTTCGTCGCCCATCTCTATATGCATATGGAGATCTTTCTCCTCCAAGTCACTGAAAATTTCCTTATCTCCCGTCATGTGAAAGGAAGCGCCACTATCCAAATACCGCACTGATCCCAATGAACTTGACACCATGCATGCGATCAAGGATAATTCAAGCTCAAATTTCGAGGCAAGGGCCTCACCAGCTGTAGCTCTAGCAGCCTTCTTGTTCTTCTTCTTTTGTGGACAGATAATAGCAATATGCGCATGTTCATGACAATGAAAATACTTCACCTTGGACATATCTAGCTTCTTGCCTTTAGACTCAGATTTAGAATGGAAATTATTCCCCTTCCCCTTCCTCACCTTGGCAGCCAAAGCACAATCCTCTTCATCACCATGCTTTGATGAAGAGCCATCTTTGGTATTCCGCTTGAACTCCTCCTGCACCAGATCCGGCCACAGTTGTTCCCAATCCGGAAATTTTTCCCATCCATTGACAGGGTCTTCATAACTGTACCAACTCTTAGGAAGTCCCAAGAGAGCCAAGATCACCAGATCATCATTAGCAACAGTTATTCTCACACTCCCCGGTTAATCCCAACATTGGAAAAACTTCGTGAGATACTTTGGAATGTTGTCGCCCTTTTCCATCTTGATCTTTCTGAGTTTATCTTTGAGTGCCAATTTCCTATGGTCGCTACTACTTTGGAATAGATCCGTCAAAGCCTTCCACATAGCATATGGTGTGGCTTTCCCATGGAGGCTTGAGACAATGTGGTCAGCTACTCCCTCCAACGGGATCCTCCTTGCATTTTCCACTTTCTTTTGACATGCATCAATATTGGCAACATCTGACGAAGCAGGCTTAGGAACATCATTGTCAATGAATTTCTTCAAGCCATTGTCTTCGAGTATTGCCTCCATCCTGTCCTTCCAATAAATGTATTTTGAGCTGCCCTCGAGTGCATACTATAACCTCAATCCATTTAAAGCCATTTTGATCTTGAATCAGATGTAGCACCAAGAAAGTATTTCTACAAATTTGAATTCTTTCCACCAACAAACTAAGCTTCTGCTTCACTACTGTAATTTCATGTGCTTTGATACCATGTAGAAATTTAATACAAAATACATGTATGTCATCGATTCTCCTGATCTAACAATATGCTACTTTTAAATACAGAATCGCTTCTACAAATACTTGTAGAATTTAAAACACAATCACCAATTACAATATCATGAAGAAATATAAATCACACACAACACAGACAATTTACAGGGGAAAGCTTATAGCTAAAAACCCCACTACCTTCTATTGTATATTATATCATGGATCATGAAACAATTACATACAAATCTCTAATCCAAGAGCTCTCAGTACATGAGCTAATTGTCTCACACTGTCATGCAAAAATTGGCAAGTTCCTTATCCAATTTACTGTCTCCAGATATCCTGCCTCCACTGCACAATCCTAGCCAATAGCTATCCCTGAATGAGTGCAATATTGCATTCCTTGACTATTCAATCCTCATGGGCACATCCAATGTGTGTGTGGTTTCTTTTGTGCAAACGGATAATGTCACAACTGATAGTTTACTTCCATTTCACCTAGAACTCAACTGGGTCTCCACTGGATCTGACATGCATGCAATTAATAATAGTAAATCTTTAGTTTCATGTGAGACCACTGATTTTTAATTAATTAATAATTAATTAACTTGATCTCTCACCAGTGTATCTTCAGTTACAACTAGCACAATTGAGTTTAACTCACTTAACTGAGTTAAACTACTTAACAACTTGCATAACTGCACTTCCAACTCTGTTACAACTTCAAATCACTCAATTACAACTAATTCAACCTGCATGTCCCACCAACCAACCACTTAACTCGAAATTCCTTTAGCTAACTGATTTTCCACTTCAGTTAACTATTTCCAAGTTCTCATTGAGAATATAATATAGTTTATTTTCCAACTAATATTAAGGGATAATAGTAGACATGCATCTATAAATAGACATGCAATCTATAAATAGAATTTGCACATACATCTATAAATAGAAATACACCTAAAAATAGCTTGAGGCTCCATCCTAGTGTAGGTGCTTCATTTTCACTAGGATCTTCTTGTTGAATCTCAACAGGTAGATACCTCACTCGACATGCCATAAAGGGAGTCAAGCAGTCATGACCGGTTGTCTAGTGCAATAACTAGGAGACACCATGAGCAAAGGAGGAGTGAGAAAATCTCAATGTTGGAAGAGTTCAAGAAAGAAAATCCCCCTAGCTTTGATGGAGAAATTAAGAAGTTTGAAGAGGAAAAATCCCTTTACTAGGAATGACGAAATACTTCAGGGTCCATGACTACTCTGAAAACATGAAGGCTAGACTAGCAAATTTTAGTCTAAAGGGGAAAACTAACATATGGTGGGAAGACTTGAGAAATTTCAAGGGAATTCAGGAAAAGGAATTATCATGGAGGAAATTCAAAATATAGTTTAGTGGAAGTACCTTTCTGAGAGCTAATATGACAATAAAATTAATGATTTCCATGAATGTATGCTAGGGAAACTCATATGGGATGCTTATACTAACATATTTTTGTAGTTTTTGAGATATGTGTTGTATATCAAGGACAAGAAGGTGAAGATCCAAAGGTACCTAAATGGGTTACCATAGTCCTACCAAGATAGGATTGATTTTTATGATCCAAGAACTTTAGAGGATGTCATTCAAAATTCTAAGTACTATTATGATCATTCTAAGCATAAGGATTGATTTCGATCAAACTAGAGAAAGAAAGATAAAACTAGTTTCAAGGGGAAAGTACAAAAAATCCTTAGGATATGATCTAATGGGGAAGGATGTTAGGATCACCATACCTATTAATGTTAAAATCCATCAATAATTCCCTATTAAAAATAGAGATAGGCTCATTATATCAACAAGAGAAGAGGTCGTGGAGCCCAAAAGAAATTCGTTGCAATGTTGGGGATGTGGAGAGAACCACATCCTGAAGGATTTCCCTTACCAACAAAAAAATAGTAAGAGGTTATACAATGTTCAAGATGCATCAATGGTGAATATTGTGGCTCAAAGTGTTCCCCAAATTTATGTCACATTGGAAAACAAGGAACTGGATCATCAAGCTTCAGTAATTAAAATAGCAGGTATGAATGTTAACCTACCCATTTCAATTTTGATTGATCCAAGTTCTAATTTGAATTATATCAGCCGGAAGGTTGCAGAGAAATCCACTTTTCATATGAAGACTCATGTAGATTCATGTGTAGTATAGCTAGCCATAAGAGTAAAAAAGCAAGTAACAAACTTAGTGGAATCATGCCCCATGGAGCTGGGTGGCATATCCACTATGGTTTCCCTTAACATATTTTCATTGGGTTCATATGACATTTTAACTTGAATGGACTAGCTAGCAACCCATAGAACTAAATTGGATTGATATAATAAGTCACTAGAGTGCCTCAATGATGAAGGTGAGGAAAGAACGCTACAGACTTTAAGTAAACTTGTCTCAGTCAAGCAAGTATCAACATTGTAAGTGAAGAGATGTAAAAAAAGGGGTGTGTTCTATTTATGGTCCAAGTGACCAAGGTTCAAAAATTTATTGATTCTAGAAAACAATACCACCCTCTCTTAAATAAATTCAGTGACATTTTTCCGTAAGAGGTGTCACGATTACTCCTAGGATAGAAATTGAAAACTCCATTGATTTGATTTATGAAGAAGTGCCAGTCTCGAAAGCCCCATATCACATGAGCATGCCAAAGTTGGTAGAATTAAAGATATAGTTTAATAATGATGGATACGGGGCATATTAGACCCAAATCGCACCATGTGGATCCATGGTATTGTTTGTGAAGAAAAAGGATGGTACATTACGACTGTGCATTGACTACCGACAATTGAATAAAGCTACAGTGAAAAACAAGTACCCGCTGCCCAAAATTGATGACTTGTTTGATCAACTGAGAGGGGCTTCCTTGTTCTCTAAAATAGATTTAAGATCTAATTACCATTAAGTAAGAATTAAATATGAATACATCCATAAGTTATCATTCAGGATAAGGTATGAGCACTATGAGTTTTTGGTAGTTCCATTTGGGCCCACAAATGTCCCAGAAACATTTGTGTGTCTAATGAACAACATCCTTAGCCCATATTTGGACAAGATTGTATTGATTTTTGTGGATTATAACTTTATTTATTCAAAAACTAGAGAATGATATGAAGATAATTTAGAGGCAATGTTTTAGTTGCTCATGAGAGATTTCAAGTTGTATGTTAAGTTCATCAAATGTGATTTCCTCCAATCACGGGTTTAATATTTGGAACATGCCATCTCGGAGGAAGGTTCAGTCATGGACCCTAAGAAAATTAAGGCCATAATAGACTGGCCCACTCCATGAAATTTTATAAAGGTTATATCCTTCATGGGATTGGTCGGATATTATCAGTGGTTCATTTGAGATTTTCAAATATTGGTCATCCAATCACAAATTTTCATAATAAAATAATCAAACTCAAATGGAAATCAAAGTGTGCAACTTGTTTTGAGCAACTCAATGAATTTTCCACTCATATACCTTTTTGAGGATAGAAAATCCATAGAGGAATTTTATGGTTTACACAAATGCCTACAAGGAAGGACTAGGTGGAGTCTTGATGCAAGAAGGACATGTAATTTTTTATTAGTCAAGGAAACTAAATGAACATGAGAATAACTATGTCACTCATGACTTGGATCTTGTATCAATCTTACATGCACTCAATATGTGGAGGCACTACTTGCTTGGGAGGAATTTTGTGTTGATCTTAGGTCATGGAGGGTTGAGATATTTGTTTGACCAGACCAAGTTAAACACTAGGAAATCTATATGGTTCAATTTGATAAACGAATTTTATTTTTAAATCAAGCACATTAAAGGAAAGGAAAACAATGTGGCATATGCACTTGGAAGAAGCCTACAAGTAGCTCACTTATAACTTTGAGCACTTATGAATTTTATATCAAGGTAAGGATAAAAGAAGCATTGCAACACAACACTCATTACCAACAGGTGAAGGAATGATTACATCGGGAGAAAGAGGAAGAAATGAGCAAGAATTACAAACTCAATGATGATGGTATGATGCTATCCAAG
Organism: Pinus albicaulis; assembly: GCA_034641835.2. Taxonomy (NCBI): domain Eukaryota; kingdom Viridiplantae; phylum Streptophyta; class Pinopsida; order Pinales; family Pinaceae; genus Pinus; species Pinus albicaulis. The sequence continues at coordinate 808,312,765 of CM076582.1, read as the reverse complement.
GATATATGGTATGTGCCTTGTGTATTTTTTATGGGAAAAAATGACCTACATCAACATGTAGGAAATCCCCTGATCAGGGCCCTAATTAGACCCTTATCCATTTGGGATGGTGATTTCACCCGGTTATAGGCATGGTGCCTGAATCTAAAACTAACCTAAAGTATATTCCTACTCTAATATAAACTCTAATTCCTATCCTAAACTTGTGGAACTCAAACTTCCCTCTTGACAAAGCCTTTGTCAAAATGCCAGCTTCTTATTCCTTCGTTAGAATGTATTGTAGCAACATGATCTGCCTTTGCACACAGTCTCGTAAATGGTGATACCAAATATATATATATATATATATATACTTGGATTGATCGTTAAATATAGGATTCTCAAATAGATTGATGCAACTCTGATTATCACAATAAATCACAGTTGGATCCATCATCTGACCAAACAGTCCCACAAGAATATTTCTCATCCATATCGCCTCACATGTTGCTTGACTTATAGCCATGTATTATGCTTTCGTCGAGTTGAGCACCACAAATATTTTCTTCATGTTGTACCATGAAATAGTTGTGGACCCAACACTGAAAATTCCACATTATGTATGCTTTCGATCTAATGGACTCTCTGCCCAATCTGCATCTATGAATCCACACAAATTCACTCCCTTTGTCTGTATGTACCATTGTCCAAATTGGGTGGTGCCTTTGAGGTACCATAAAACATGTTTAGCTGCCTTAAAATATAATTTGGTCAGACTAACCATAGCTTGGCTCAATTGGTTGAATTCATAGCACATATATGGCCATATGTTCACAATATGCATCAATGAACCCACTTTCTGCCAATAAATGGTAGCATTCACTTCTTCACCTGAAGTGGCATCCTCCTTCCTCCAGTTGTTCACTAGAGTTGTCTCCATGGGTTTACAACTCTCCATGTATAATCCTTGTAGTATCTCATTTCCATACTTTCCTTAAGACAGAAATAGTTCCCCATCACCTTTCCATACTTCAAACCTAGTGCATGAGACCCATGTCCTTCATTTCAAATTCCCTTGCAATGTCCTCCTTGCAAGATCTGATCAGCTGCTCATCACCAGTTAAAATAAAATCATCAACATATAATAAGATAATAAGCAATTTACCTTCTACCAAGGTGTGATAGAGGTTTTCATTCTCTTCACTTTAGTTAAATCCCAATCCAATTAGATAGTTATCAATCCCGATGTACCAAGCACAGGGTGCTTATTTGAGGTCGTACAACACTCGCTTGAGTCTGCACAAATGAGACTCCAGACCAAATGTCTCAAAACCTTCTGGTTTCTTGATGTACACCTCCTCCTCAATAACCCCATTAAGAAATGTTTTTTTTACATCCATCTAGAAGATCTTCCACCACATCTGCGTAGCCAGTGCAAGAATTGATATAATGGGTGAGTACCTTTCTACATGAGAAAAGTTCTACTCATAGTCAATTCCCTCAACTTGAGAGTATCCCTTGGCCACAAATATGGCCTTATACTTCTCTATACTTCCATATATTACATGTTTTACTATGAAAATCCATCTCAAACCCACAACTAATTTATCTTTCAGTCTTGAGATGACTTCACAAACAATTTTCTTTACAACGAATTTGTTTTCCTCCCCCATTTCCTCAACACATACAAGTTTCTCTATTTCTTACTCGAAATAGGATGGATCAATCTCTACAAGCTCAGGCATTAGATCCATGCAGCCAGTGTATCATTCAGGTTACCTTCTCTTCCTATGCAAATTTGAAGGAGCTCCCACATTCTCCCTTGCATCCTGCACAAGTCTATCATCTTCCCTTATCCCTTTTATTCCTTCACTAGATGGTTTTGCTTGAGTGGAGGTCTCCACTCTCTACTCATAAATTTGTGGATCTCCATAACTTCCTAAGGCTCCTCCTTTGGAACTAAAATCTCCTCTTCTTGTAGGATCTAAAGCTCCCTCTCAAGAGATCACTGCATCGCTTTCTCCTCATAACATTTTACATCCCTTCACACAGTTGTCATTATGGGGGATGGAAAGTACACATGGTATTTGTGAGGAGGTTTTGTCTAACCCACAAATACCCCTAATTATGTTGTTAACTCAAGCTTCTTCCTTTATTATTTCGATACATGGCAATATACATAGGCTAAAAAAATACTGAAGTGCGACACATATGACTTTCTCCCCGAGAAATCCTCCTCTAGTGTATTCATGCCCAAAATACAATGAGGACTCCAGTTTTGAAAATAGATTACTGTGTTGCATGCCTCTACCCACAAATTTAATGGTAGGCTTTGGCCATGAAACATAGCCCTCACAACTCCCACAATGCTATGGTTCTTTCTCTTAGCCACCCCATTCTACTGTGTGTTGTGGGGTGATGTCAGCTCTCGTCAATTGCCTTTTTTCACACATAATTTTTTGAATTCATTCAACACACTCACCTCCATTATCACTCTTGAGAGCCTTCACCTTCTTGTTGATTTCTTTCTAAACTAGTGCCTTGAATTCTATGAACTTGGAGAATGTCTCATCTTTCTTCCACATGAAGAAGATCCAACACTTTCATGAGAAGTCATAAATAAAAATGAAAAAAATGTGTGTGGCGGTGGAGGCTGTCGAGAAAGTTCCACAGACATTGGAGTGGATACTTTCCGAGAATGCATGTGATTCATCGTCCTGATCATGGAATGTGGATTTTTTGTACTTCCCCAAGGTACATACTTTGCATACTTCTTGTTACTTAAGTGCTCCTTTAGTGAGGCTAGTGGTTATTTGTTTCATAATATTCAAGGTGCCATGATGCAAATGGCCAAGTATTTTGTGCCAAAGTTCACCGAAATCGTGGCATTACACTTTCTCTGCCTTAGTGCTTAATGCAGCACAGTATTCCACATCTATCTTATACAGCATCTTCACACAAACCCTTATTTTATTCACCTATCCCATGGCTATGTGTCTCAGGAAATATTTTACTTTGTTGAAGATCACATCATAACCACGGTCTTTCAAAACTACAACAGAGATGAGATTCTTCTTTAGGCCTAGAATGAACATGACATCTATGAGTATGAGATGGAATCTTGACTGCCTCTGAAAGGTAAGTGTACCAACCCTGATCGTTTTGTACCTTTCTTCATCCCCCAGGTCGATGTGCATTTGAAAATATTTCTCCTCCAGGTCACCAAAAAACCTTCTACACCCTGTCATGTGGAACGATGCACCTGATTCCAACTACCACACACTCCCCATCACTATTCTTGGCATGCATGAAATAAGGGTAAAATCAAGCTCGAACTGTGAAGCCAAAGCTTCACTTGCTACTCCTCCTAAGGTCTTCTTGCTTGAATTTTTGTGTGGATGCTTCGTGGCATAGTGCCTGAATTCATGACAATTGAAGCCTTTAATTTTGGAAAAATATTTCTTCTTTCCACCTTTGTTGGATTTTGGTTTGGTTTAAGATTTCTTCCCTTTTCCATTCTTTCCCTTTCCAACCAATGCAAATTTTTCTTCATCCCCACCCTTGGATGAAGTCTCATCTCTGGTATTGAGCCTTACTTCTTTTTATACCAAATCAAACCATAAGTGTTCCCAATTCGGTAGTTTCTCCCTCCCGTTCACCGAATATTGGTAGTTATGCCAGCTCTTGGGAAGGCTTAGAAGGGTTAGTATTACCAATAAATATTCTGTAACATTAACACAAAGCACACTAATTTCATCACGAACTTGTGTGAACCTACTCAGAGACTACAGAATAGTGTCATTCTTTTGCATATTGATATTTCGAAGTTTATCCTTGAGCGCCAACTTCCTGTGGTCACTACTATTCTCGAAAAATTATTTCGGTGCTTTCCACATTACAAAAGGATTTTATTTCCCATGGATATTTGAGACAATGTGATCTCACACTCCCTCCAAGATTATTCTCCTCGCCTTTGCTACATATTTATTCCTCTAAGAAAGGTTCTAGGAATCATATGCTTATGGTTTTGCAACATATGTCTTGATGTATTCTAGAAATCCATTGTCATCCAATATTGCCTCCATGCAATGAAATTAGAGTTTCCTTCCAAGGAATACTCTAGCCTCATCTCATTGAAGGTCATCTTCCCAAATCTATATATATCCTGCTACATTGAACTGCAAATTCGAGCCTCCTGAGAAACAACTTCAAAATTCTTGATCTAATGTGAATCTAGCTCTGATACCATGTAGAATTATGATGTAGATTTGCAACTACTCATGAAATTTTAATCAAAATCACAAGACACAAACCTACTCTACTGCTCTACGGAATCAAATTCATAATTTAGAACATCGATCACAAACATGCAATGATAAATAACACACATGCACACAATATTTTTCCAGAGGAAATCAATTTGCTAAAAAACCCTTTTCCTACTTGCATTAATATGATGAATAAAGATGTATTACAATTTCTTTGCTCAATTGAGCACAACCTGTAAGTGAATAACCTATCTCTCTGCTCAATGAGAAGCTTTGGCCCAGACTTAGGCAATTTATTCCTCTTCTTGAGCCCCTATTTCCTTGTGCAATTCCTGAGGAAATTAGGCCCCTATTATTTAGGAAATTCCTGCAAAATGATTGCACAATTCCCAAGGTTGATCATATTACTACATGCAACACCTGTACACTCAAGACTAATCTACAAATGATGTTACACTGCCTTGAAATATCCACCAAAAACAGGGAACTCGAATTCTCTACATGAACTAGCTATTTTGGGTTGATTGATCAGTTAATTTGATGATTACTAAGTTATACTAAATCCCCACTGCAAAATTGACCTTCCACTAGTTCCTCCAACAGTTAGAACTGGTTTAACTAAAACAACTTGAAATAATTAACCTTGATTGCTACAAATTAGCAATCACACGGGCTTAATTGAATTCTAACTCTAATTTAAATTTACTAAGCTAACTTTGTGACAAGGACCATGTCACCTCAGTTAACTGCATCCAAGTTGTCTGCTAATGTGGAAATTCGAATTTTCCCAATTTGACCAAGGAAATTTCAAATTGAAAATTTCTTGTTGCATTTTTCAACAAGTGGATGAGTGGGTCCACGTGGGACCCTCTCTCCACTATATTTTAAAACAATAAATGTTATTATTGTTATATGTGTTATTCATTGTGGCAAAGGCTTTCCCCCCTCCCACCTTTTATTAATACTCTAGGCTCCACGTTATTCCATGAGTTATAATCTCGGGAGTTTTCATATGAGTTTTCAATGGAACACTATATGAAAACTCCCAAGATCATAATTCCCGGGGTGACGTATGTGCTCTCAGCTGCAATGGTTCTAATCTTTTTTTTCTTTTTCTTTTTTAGTTCTATTTTATATATAATTGTTATTTTTTATATTTTATTTTCTCTGATTTCAAGCTTATGTGATTCATCTTGTATTTGAGATTGTTTTTCGGATTAATCACATTATGATTTTTTTGGTCAACGTTTCGAACCAACTACTGTAGTTCATCCTTAAGAAAAAGATGAAAAAATATGATCTAATCACATGTATAAATATTTGAGATATTTTTTTATTTTAATTTATTTATAATATATTTAAAATATATAATTATAATTTACATGTTTTAGTCACAATATATACATGAAGGGCTTGAGCTCGGTGGTTTTTTAATAAAATAAATGAGGGGGGCCATGTGAGACCCTCTCTCCATTATGATTTAAAACAATAAATTTTTTTTTGTTATATATGTTATGCATTGTGGCAGATGCTTTGCAACCCACCCCTGACACACCTCCTTTGTTAATACTTTAGGCTCCAAGTAATGTCGGGAGTTATCATCTCAAGATTTTTTTATGAGTTTTTGATGGAGCACCATATGAAAACTTTCAATATCATAACTCTTGGGGTGACGTATGTGCTCTCGGTTGTAGTGGTTCTAATTTTTTTTAATGTTTAGTTATTTTAATTATATTTTATATATAATTGTTATTTATATATTTATTATAATTGTTATTTATATATTTATTATAATTGCTTCCATGATTCATTTTATATTTGAGATTGTTTTTTGGGATTAGTCACATTATGATTTTTTTGGTCGACTTTTCTAACCAACTACTTTGGCTCATCTTTAGGACAAAGATCAACAAATTTGATCTATCCACGGGTATAAATAGTTGAGATGCCTCAAGTTCAAAATATTTTATATTTTAAATGCATACATGAAGGGCTTGAACACGGTGGTTCTTTAATAAAATATTACTATTGTATTTCATATTAGATAATAAAATTTTGTTTTAAAAAAAAAAAAAACTTGATAACTAAGTTATTAAGTAAATTAATTAACTCAATTAGCTAAAAAAAAATTAACTAAATTAATAAAAAAGAAAGTATATACACATTAAAATTAATTTTATTTACACTTTATAAAAACATAAAATACATATTTATATATTTTATGCCTAGGTAGTGAAAATGACCAAACTTTGACCCACCAAAACTTTAAAACTGTAAGTCTGAATCGAGCAAAATTACAGTCGTTGGAAAGTTGGCAGCAAACAAAATCAATGGACTCATCAAGACATAAATAAAAGAAAAATTAAAATGACTCAAAATAAAGTGAATTTAGGTATTCTAAGAGTGATATTAGCCAAAATTTGCATGGAGAGCCCCATAATTTCAAAGAAATTAATGGGATGGGGGGGGGGGGTGGTATTGAGACCTCAACAATGGGCGACACACGAGGGATGAAGAAATTATATCTGGTTTGGATAATAGGACTAAATTTATCAAATATTGAGATAAAATATTTCAAAAAATTCTCGCATATGATGTCATTTATAAAGGTCCCACATAATATGATCAAAGTAAGATAAACTCTTTAAAAATGAAAGTACTTGAATGTGCAGTAGAGATAGCTAGGAGGTTTTTTTAGGATTAGTATGAATATAAAAATTACCTCTTTTCCCAACATTGCTTCACTACTCGCGAGCGTCCATATCCCCAACAAAGGTGTCTCGGTACCATACAAGCATGGCCCCACTGCCAACGAGCATCCATAGCCTTGATGATTTTTCCGGTAGTTCCTACACATATGTGCTTTCAACTCTCTTATGGTCCACCCTTTTGATTAACATATTTGAAGAATCACTTTTAGTAATTGGCTGAAGAGAGTAGGGTGGTACAAGAGGTTTTGTATTTAAGGAAATAGATACAATACTAGATAAGTTTGACCCCACTAGTCTTCTATTCATCTACCAAAGCATATGATTTAATTTTAGAGGGGTATGGGAGAGATTCACAGCAAATACTAGAGGATATTTGTTCCTTTATATAGGTGAAATATAATTCTTGATTTGTATCTTAATGTTCCCCATAGTTAATAGTTAATGTGTGTGAAAGTGAAAACTCGGTAAGGAGGACCTTTAGATAAATGAAATATTATTGATATGATAGAGTAAATATTTCCCCTATAAACCAATTAGTGTTGCGTAGGAAATATTTCCCCCATATAGATTTTGAAAATATCGCAAACTATAATCCAAATCAAAATAATGAAATCAAACCCCTGCGAACATAAGACTATGCAACTCGTGCAAAAATTAAAACTAAAGGATTAATAATGAAAACTACCTAGGAAAGGAAGAAAACAAACTGGAAAGCAAAGTAAAATAAAAGCCATGAAAATCTGAAAGCTCAAACAAGACAAGATGAGAAAAGAGATCTCAACATAAAGAGAAAGAAAAAAGAGTTAATATGTTCATTATGATTTAAGTTGAGTAATTAATTACATCTTGAAAGGTTTGGAATAGATCACGCCTTTTATTCAAAAGGGAATCCTAAATCTACAGAGTATTTATGAGTAAGTAATGAAGTCGTATCAATACATCCCTTTCCCTGCAAATATCTTGCTTCAAATTCAAGCTTTAATGATTATTTGTTAAATATAAGACTTGAAATAAGTTTTAAAAAACCAACAAACAAGATACTAAATGAAAACAAGGTAAGTTGCAGAGACTCCCTATTGGACGGATAAGTCGTTCTTTTGGACAAGACAAACCTCCCAAGTGTCCTACAGACAGCTAGCAACAAACAGACAAATAAAACTATCTTTCTCTAGATCTATTGTGATTCATAATTAAATGCTATAAAGGCTTAACAATCTTACCTTTGATCCAACGCTTGTTTGTAGTAGTAGTCCTTCAGTCGCCCGAAAGAGTTTCCTTCGAAGATATGCAATCACAAAAAAACAAACATCAAATAGCACCTGCATAGCATATATTCATAAATCATATCTATTATGGTGATCAAGGAATCCATAAAATAAACCAATCAATTAACAGCTTATTGAGAAAAACAGACTTATTTGTATTAACTTAAATAAGAAGAGCCTTACAACTGTGTTTGCCTTGATGTCATACAGGCCTTCCTGGGGTCCGGAACAGGTGTTTCCTTTACTTTGATCAGCCTTGCACTCTTCCAACCGAGATACATACAGGTATGTAATTTTTCCCACATGAAATCTCAGGTAAAAGGGTCTAAGTTTCAACAGCACTTCACCTCCAATAATACTAAAGCTTGAACTCCCTTTGAGGCTGCCCTATGCCTCTTTTTATAGTGAAAGAGAGGAGGTTATAGTTCCCAACAAGAAGGGATAGAATCCTCCTTCAAAGGGATTAGCTCCTTACACCGCGGTTATTCCCTTCACCTGACGTACGTGCTTGAACCAAAACAGAACACTCTTCCACCCAGAATACCAAAGCTTCCAAAAATGACTCAAACTGAGCTTCTAGATTTTACTTGCGCCTTTTTTATCTTTTATAGGGGTCCGCACCATTAATGAATAAACAGTGCATTTGTCTCCACAAGATTTATAGCCAAAAGGTGCGACAACGTAGGAAATACTAAGAGAAACTACGGTACAAGAGTTTTTAAGACTTTTATGAGATTTTATCTTAATTTCATGTTGCCTGACTTTGAACTTTGATATTGCAGACTTCTAAGGGATATTTGCAATGTCATGGTGACAATTTTAATAACACTTTCCAAGGAAGTTTAGAATATTCACATGATGCTCTTTTTTTCAAGGATCAATGACAAACCTACCATACCTAACCCCCCCCCAGAAAAACATTCAATGCAAAACATATATATATCATCGCTGAGGTAGGAATTCCCATACTCAGATCAAAACTAACTAAACTTGTTCTGATACAGAAATGATTTTAATATTACATCAATAGTGTAGACACAGCATGGACACAGCCATCTGTAATGAATTGTCATAATGAATAATAAAATTCCTCGCAGCCTGGATGGTGGAAACTAGATCCAGGGTCTTAATTTTTGCTTCCCGAACTAGTACGATTCTATCCATGCGATTAAATGTTTTGAAGTCGAACATGGTAGAAACCACTTAATTACCAGTCAATGATGTGAACTGTTTAATAAGCATGAGAGAAAACACCAATAATGAAAATGGCTCTCAAAGTACTTAGTACAATCTATGAAATGTGAATAAGTGATCTGAAGTCAAAATTTTCATGAAATCGTTCGATCGAAGGTCAATGATGCAACCTATCGTTGAAGGTGAGAAACCTGCCATTAAGGCATTGAGATTTCAAGGTACCGATGGATTCTAGATCAACTTCCTAGATGATGAGCTGTCGTCGATAGAAAGTGATCTGTCGTAAGCAAGCTCACGACACGAAACCATAGATCAAGTTTTGAAGAAAATTTTTTGCAAGGACTGACTCAGGGATGGTCAACACGAATGAAGACAAATGTTTGCAAATGAATGGTTTATTTGACTGTCCTCTTGAACACATAACGACACTGCAGATGGTTTGGTGACAGTTGCCCTAAGCTAATACCCAGAAATCGGCTGAATACCTTCAATATGATTTGACTAACTGATAGGCAAAGGATTTCCCAACCTAGGTAGAAGTGTCACAAAAAGTGTCATGTTCAAGAGTGGTGTAATGCTTTTACAAATTAAAGTGAGACAAATGAATCTGTTTTCTCTCTTTTCCCCCACAATTTCTGGCAAGTGCCTCTTTATTTTTGACAAGCTTGAGGAGGACAACATTTGCTTGTTTATAAGCTCATCCTTCGGATGAGTCCAAATTAGTTTTAAAATCAAACCCTAAGAAGGAGTGGTTTGTTCCTGTTTGAAATTGACAGGTCCTTTACTGTTAAATTTTAACGAGTCCAGTATAGGAGAAACTCAATGTTTTTCACTTTTAGGGATTCAGAAGAAAAAACTTAAGAAAACTCCATGGGTGTACTTTTTCGTAATTTTAGTCCCGCAGGCCTGAAAAAGGATAAAATAATGCAAGAGAGAACTCTATTGACCATGATTAGTCAACATATACCTTTTTCGTAAATAGTCCATTTCATTCCAGAAAAGGGGTAAACTTATACTGAAGGGACGGCCATTCATTTACTTTAACGAGTTCGAATAGTCAAGTACACGGCAATCTTTTCATTTTTAGAGAGTCTGAAAAGGGCTTAAAAGAGGGTTACATGGCTTCACTTTTTCGTAAATTTTTAAAGAGCCCGAAAAAGTGATAAAAGTATATTCTTCGTAAAAAATGATAATTTCACCTAAAAAATCCGGTATTCTGCACAAAAACTCGAAAAATTAAACATACCTGTTTCAATAACAAGAATATTTTGAAAATTTGACTTTTTAAAGTGAAAAATAAACAAATTTAAAATTCATTTATTCGAAAAAAATTATAAAAAGGAGTTTTTCGAGTTCATTTTTACCGTTTGATTTTGGAGTGAAAATTTTAGAGCTTTTGGCAAAAAACACTTCGGAGAAGATTTTGGGAAAACCAACCATCGGAATCGAAAACCGTATGTTCTAGGTAATCCACAACCTATTTCTCTTTCTTTTCATCCATTCAATTTTTTAAATTAGGGTCAAATTTTCATTTTTGGGAGGAAAATAGGTTCAAAAATTCGCCCTCGGGGGTCCGCAGGAAGGACACTAGGTACCTGCCCCGCAATTTTAACACAGAGCTCGTGTGGAGCTACGCACAGTCCCTAAGCGTAAAGTGCGGGGGCGCTGTAACGAATTTAAAAACATATTTTCCTCCTAAATTACCCAAATTTTTTGCTTCAAAATGATTATAATGCTTCATTTTACTGATTGTAGGATATCTACAATGTTCATTTGGCAAGAATGGGAACATGAGGAGGTAGATGAAGCAGCAATGATCCATCAACCTACTTTGCAAGTTTTAAGAGTATGCGGGCTTTTCAAATTTTGGGCTATCAGTGGCATGAGAGCTCAAGTAGATCTTCTTACTTGGCTGGTAAGAAAATGGGATGTTCAAGACCAGTGTTTCATGTTCGGAGGCCACCGGCTCGAGATTGAGCTGGAGGACATATATTTTTTGACTGGTTTTTCTAGGAGAGGTGAACCACTATCTCTATTTGGGGCTAGGCCAGGTGGCCAGTCTGTTTCCAGCCTGCAACTATAGTTTTGTAATGATGAAGCCAATCCCAGAGACAAACGGATTGACATTAAAACTATCATCCGTCCCGAGTTAAAAGTGACTGCTTTTACCGTTGTCAAGTTGTATGGAAGTGTAGCTTTGCATGTAGCTACTGGATCTCAGATGCGGATTGCAATAGATTGTTTTCAAGGCACCATATTCAACTGATGCGAGGCAGTGTTGGCAAATGTGAAAGGACAACTCACTAGAGAAAAGAATGGGAAGTTAAAAAACTTCGGATATGGGTCCATCGTCGTCACCTTTGCTCTAAAGAGGATTCCTATGTTAGCCCCGCAGCACATTCCTATTGATGTTGGTCGACCGCGAGAGCCTCAGATGGTTCGTTGGGTTGCTTTGATGGCTCGCCACAGCGAGGGTGGGGAGATTGTTCAATTTCCCTCGACTTATTTTCATTGGCTAGAACTCCAAATTTTTGTGATAGAGGATTTTCCTTATGCGGGCATGGATTTTCGCAGCGATCGGGATATGCCCCTTCCTCCAGGAGCTCAGTGGGATGAGTCAGGTAAAAAATCTCTTTTGACATGTTTTAATTTCTAATTTTTTTTTTTTTTTAAATCGTCCAAAAATGATAACAAAAATTTCAAATGCAGACGTGGGTCCGAGTTGACCAGCCATTCTCCGCCCCTTTGACCAGAGGCAAAGGCATGCAGCACCACCACCACCACCCCCACAGGATCAGACTGCAGAGATCCTGACTGATTTAGAACACCATTTGGAGCGGCTCACTATGGATATTCCTGAGACTACCATAGATGACATCCCACTCCGTCTACAGAGATACGTCATTGGTGTTCCTGGACCATTCAGGAGATTTTTTACTAGGGTGGCACGATCAGTAGTGTATTATCGTGATCATCACCACGGATAGTGGATGATTGAATTATAGACACATTTTTGTATCAATTTTTCCCGATCATAAGGCATTTTGAACCTATGATCAAAGATGATGTACTTATTTTTTGAACACTACATCTATACTATGATATACTATTATTTCTAGTTACCTGTTCAATCATGTTATCGAATGTTTATTTATTACTTTGTTATTGCAAATTTCTGTTTATAACACTAGAAGCTATTGCATCTGCTAATGTATTTAAATTTCTTGAAATGTGTTGATATTCAATATAATCGAACTCTCATTCCAAGAGACGAACCCTTTAAAATAATATTAATAATACTGGGTTTCTAATGGCATATACTCAGTTTAACTGTAATACAACGAGCTCAGAATCTAACCTAACGATCAAACTCTGAATTCCAAACGAAATGGATTCCGACAATAATTCAATAATTGCACTATATTTAGGAGTATTGTTCGTTGTTTGACCGAGGCTTACCCCATGCATCAATACTAACTCGTCAGTGGGTGAGTAAATAACCCAAGTTGTGGAAGAGATGTTCCGTGTACTACGACAAGCACCATCAGCAAAACCAATATATGTTTTAAAGGACATCGACATCTGCGATATCAAAAGTATCCAGATAAGCAGGAATAATTGTAAGAGCACACTTAAGCTAGGCACATGTTTCTAATATATAGCACACCAGCTAGAAAGTAACTAATGTACATAGAATATCTCCACACAAAAATCAAGTGTAATATCTCTTCAGATAAAGTCCATATATGGGTTTACCTAAAGAGACCCCGTCAAAATCAATCAATTCATAGGCCCATTTTGCAAGCTATCGCTTGACAATATAAGGACCATGTCACATGGGTTCAAATTTCCGAGCCCCTATTTTATCGTTGGCTTGATCATAAATCAAAACTAGGTCTCCTTCTGAAAATTACGAGGGGTAACACTTCTATCATACTGAGCTTTAATTCTTTTCGCATGAGTCTCGGTAGCTAATGCAGCGGTGCGCCGATTCTCATCTAATTGAGCCAAGTATAAAAAACGTTTCTCCTCTTCAGAAGTGTCTGGTAGTAACTCTATGGCTAGTTGGAGTGACGGTATCTCGCATTCAATGGGTAATACCGCTTCTAAACCATAAACTATTTGAAAAGGGGTAAAATTTGTCGATGTTTTTGTTGAGGCTCAATATGCCCAAAGTGCTGAAAAGAGCATAGTATGCCAATTTGACTTATGAATGTCAATGATTCGTTTGATCATGGTGACTAAAACTTTATTAATCGCTTCAACTAAACCATTGGCCTGCGGATAATATGGTGTAGAATTGTCATGGCGCAGACCAAGTTGGTCTGTTAACTCGGTCATAATGATATTTCGAAAATGGATCCCGTGATCAGTAATTATCGCTTGGGGTACACTGAAACTAGCAATCACATGATTGAATACGAAAGTAGCTGTAGTTTTTCCATCTGCCGCAAATGTAGGCATTGCCTCGGCCCATTTGGTAAAATAATCTACTGCTAGAATAATATACCCATGCCCCTCAGCCGAGTGAGGGTTACATGTAATGAATTCAATGCCCCATTTTGCAAAAGGACTGACAGCAATTATAGGGTGAAGAGGAGCAGGTGGTGCACACATTTTTCGATCGAATATTTGACAATTATGACATTTTCAGACTGCATAAATACAATCTTTAAACAAGGATGGCTATAAATAACCTGCGCACAATATATTTTGGGTTGTGGCGTACCCAGACATATGTACGCCACATGCTCCAGAGTACCAGTCATTTAAAACCTTTTCAGCTTCTTCATGGGTTAGACAATGTCGAAAAACTGAGTCCGCACCACGATGGTATAGTGCGTCACCAACAATATGATATTGTTGAGACTGGAAACGTATTTTTCGTCATTGCGACTGTGAAAGCTCAAGCCGAAAAGATTGGGTCTGAAGATAAACAATGATATCTCCATACCAAGGATAAATGGTACTAATAAGAAACAAGGATTCTTCTTCGATTGGTTGTTATGCCATAGTTTCTGTATAAGTACGTGGGAAATCACACATAATTTCAGCAAATATTGGTGATTTCTTGGATTTGGATTTTTCAAATTCCAAATCAAACTCCTGTAGGATAACAATCGATTTGGATTATTTGCCCACTAGAAATTGTTTAGTCAATATGTACATCATAGGGTTACAATCAGAGATCACTGTCGTTTTGCGTAAAAGTATGTAGTGACGAAAACGTTGGACAGCTTGAACAGCTGCCAAGGCCAATTTCTCCACATGTGAATATTTGATCTTAGTTGGATGCAAATTTCGACTAAGATAGTAAATCACATGTTCACCATGGAATTCATCTTCCTGAACTAAAACCATCCCTATCATGGAATCAGAAGCAGCGAGGTACAAAAAGTAATCTTGGTTGTAATTGGGAGGATGCAATAATCGTGCATGGGTCAATGCATTTTTCAGAGCATCAAAAGATCTATCAGTGACCTCGTCCCAAAAGAAAGGAATATTTTGTTTCAACAACCTAGTGAAACCTTTCGTTAACTCGGCGTAGTTAGGAATGAATCGATGTAAAAAGTTTTCTTTCCCTTGCAAACTTTGGAGTTGGCGAAGAGTATAAGGAGGAGGTAAATTGATGATTGCCTCAACCTTTGATGGATCAACATGAATGCCTGCCTTTGAGACAATAAATCCCAACAATCGTCTGGATTGTACGTAGAAAACACATTTGTGAGGATTCAGACGAATCTTGTAATTCCTACATAGTATAAATATGGCTCGTAAATAAGTAATATGATCTGCTCTGCGTGAAGAATGAGCAGGAAAATCATCGATGTATGGCTGCACAATGTGCTTAATGTCATGAAATGCATAATACATGGCCCTTTGAAAAGTGGCGTCGGCGTTCTTAAGGCCAAAAGGTAATTTGCGATAAGCAAAAGTTCCCCATGGACAAATGAAATTTGTTTTAGGTTGATTTGTAGGGATTATTTTTGATTTGATTGTAGCCGGAAAATCCATCCATGAACGAGAACATTTCACTTCCAGCACAATCGTCAATGATTTGATCGATGTAAGGGGTTGGATAATTGTCTTTTGGACAAGCTCGATTTATATCCCTATAATAGATACATACTCTTATTGTTCCTTGTTTTTTATTGACCGGAACAATATTAGATACCCAGTCCATTAATGGGATCGGATAAATAAAACCTGCATGAAGTAATTTTTGAACCTCTGCTTTGATAGCGGCATATTTTCTCGGATGTATCTGACGTAATATTTGTCTAACGAGTTTAGCATCCGGGTATGTCTCAATTTCATGAACAACAATCGACAGATCGATTCCTAGCATTTATTCATATAACCAGGTGAAAATGTCGCGAAATTCCTGAAAAGGGCTTTATATGCTTGAATTTCATCAGGAGTACAAGAAGCAACTATGTGAATGTTTTCAACAACTCTAGGTTTTACTTAAATGTCAAGAGGAACTGTTGTAGAAATATTTTCTAAATTCAATTCAGAATCGATATGTGAGAGAGGATTCTGGGGTTCTTTGACGTAATCAGTGGTAAAAATGGAGGAAAAATCATTCTCAAAATGATCGAGATCAAGTAAAAATGAATATCTATGATGAAGATCTTCCCATGGTAACTCATCTACCGACAAGAATTCACGAATATATTCATCAGTATTGAATACTTGTTGAGCGGGATCCGGAATTGGTGTCGAAGCTAAGCTCAATATTGAAAATGACTCTTGATTGATCACGTTCACTGGATCAGACTCAGTTGAAGGAGTATCAAAAAATGACTGTAAATTTTGATATGCTAACTCAAAAGGACTCAAAGGCATCGGGCCATCGAAAGAATCCAATTCTGATTTTGAAGGTACTATCCAAGGATCATCAAAGGACATATTATTTGACAAAATCATATTGATATTAGCAATATGAAGTTGTACGTTGGGAGCAGGCAGGGAAAAAGTTCCCAGTAAAGCGGAATCTTTAATCAAACCTACTATGACATCCTTATAAGGGATAATCGATTTGCTGATATGTTGGATTCTATCAGTAGAGGCTAGGTCAGATGAATAATATGAGAGCTAATCTATTTTAACGATCTTTCATTTATGAGGAAACATGATGAGACGAAATATCGATGATACAACAACAGTCATGGCGTAAGACTAACTATGACCCAGGAGAAGGTTGTAATCCAAAGGGGCATCAACCACTTCCACATCTAGATTAACCATTTTTCCTTCGACCTCTATTGGTAGATCTTGTAAGATACCATATGGCTGAAAAGCTCTTCCATCAAAAGCTTTGAGAATATTTGGTGATTGGTTAATGGTCGGAGAACCAAGTGATTTCCAACATTTTAACAACATAATACACGTAGAAGCCCCTTCATCAACAACAGTACGAAAGATACGTTTGTTTTTTACTATTACCGGAATCTAAAAAGCCATTTGATGGGGTATGCGAGGTGTAAAATTCTCTAGATCGAAGATCATGAGGTTCAAATCCTGGAGATCTACGGCTCCTAAGGCTGAAAAAAGTAATTTTCTTTGGGCTAAGCATGATTGCAATACTTCCAAAGCCGACATTGTTGAAGGGAAAATTTCCAAATATTCAACAGTATTGTAATTCTGAGCGGCTCTCGCATGTGGATTGAAAGTTGATTGACGAAGTACACCTTTTGCAGGCAGTTTAATCACTAAGTTAGGATTTTTTTTCTTGATCTGTAATGGATCAGAAACTGAGGGAGATGTAGTTGATGCAGAATTGGATGTTTCTGCTTCTTTACCAGTATTTTTACTACCATAATCTTGCGATTGTGTTGCAACCATCAAGATATCCTCAACCGTATTGGAGGAAGATCCAACCATGTTACTATCTTGAGTGGGAAAGGGATCCTTTAATACAGCGGGTATAGGCGAACCCTTAACTAATTTTGATACCTCGGCTCTATGCGGACACTCTTTTGTAAAATGATCCTGATCACAGATGAGACAAGGATATTGAGGTTTACGTTTTTTTGTCAGTTGGTTCAGTTGTGTTGTTTTTATCTTTTGAAGATTTTTTCTTTTTATTCTTACCTTTCTTCTTACCATCGGTTTTAGATTTGGTTGTAGATGACTCTACAACATGAATATCGGCAGAAGCTTCTAGGGAAGAATCTCCTTTGGGTGAATCGGGTAAAGTGATAATAGGAGAAGTGGTCTTGGAAGACTTCTTCTTACTTTTACCAGTGCTAATAGAACCAATTACACCATCAGTGGCATGAGAGCCAGAAGGAGTTGTAGTTAATTGACCAGGTCTTGGTAAATCAGGGATTTTATCATACAGAGTACCTGACTGAGTATATACAAGGTCAAGGTACTAAGCCTGAGCAATGACTTTCTCTTCTGTAACAACGCCTCCTTTGGTCGCATCTTCAGTAATTTTGGGCAGTAATGATTTAATAAATCATTCAGCCAAAATTTGATCTAGAATAAAGACTTTCACTAAATGCCTTCTACGTCTCCATTCATGAATATGATCAGATATGTACGTAGACGTAGATTGTTTTAATGAAGTTAGCAATTCTGTGTCGTTGTCGTATCTGACAGGCAACTGAAAAATGGGTTAAGAAAGCAGTAGCTAGCGCATTAAAATTATTAAAGAGCCATGTGGTAACTCAATGTACCATTTGGCAGCTAAACCAATGAGAGTTCTTTGAAAAAGATGCAATCGAATCGAATCATAGACCAGTGAATTAGATGCACAACAGAGGTGATAAGTCATAACATGATTAGATGGGTCCTCTCCTGACTTACCTTCAAATTTTGGAATATCATTGGGCAACTTGTTAGGCATCGGTGGCCAATATGGAAGATAAAAAATGGGATCGTTCATAAGGCGCGATAGATCCGGTAAATATAAAGTTTCTATGAATGGCAACCGATGGCTAGGGACTTGATAACCTTGTGTGTTCAAACCAGTGCCAGGAGGAGGATATCCAGGATACCCTGTAACTAGATGCGCATTTGGAATCGTGAAACCTCCTGGGTAACCAGGATTAACCGGACCATACTGGGGTTGTTGAGGTACTTGATAAGTATACTCGGGGTACGGCTGATACTGATATAATGGATTTTGTGTAGCTTGACCAAATTGATATTGTCCGTGGAACGGTTGATAAGTAAACTGTGGTTGACTAGAGACAATCGTACTAGTACCAGTTTCTCCTGTAGGCATCTGGACCGTAGTCTGAATTGTAGGTCCTGACTGTGGTACAGATACTTGAGGAATTTGCACTGATGCAGGGATAGAAGAAACCGGAGCTACAGATACTCCAGAAATAGGTGTTGTAGGTTGAACAGAAGTTGCAGTAGCTGTAGTAGTCTGAGGCAGAGTCTGAGGTGTACTAGGCCCAGGCTGCTGAATAGAACCAGGTGCAGGCACTTGAACATTAGGCTGGATAGCTTGCTGGGTTGGACCAGAAACTAAAGGCTGTCCAGGTTGATTAGGTAACTGCACATTAGGTTGCATAGTCTATTGAATTTGAGATGGATTCCACACCATGTTCATTCCGGGGTATTGACCCGTAGAAGGTTGTGCATATGAAGGACAATAACCTGGTTGAATGTAGGGTTGATAATTAAGTGGTAAATTTCCAACTCCTTGTAAAAATGATTGACCGGAAGGAGGTTGGAAACCTTGAGTTGGGTACTGACCTTGAGGTTGATAACCTTGAGGCATGTACTGAATCTGGGGTTGATAAGGACCCTGAGGAATATACTGAGTCTGGGGTTGACCTTGGGGTATGTACTGTCCTTGAGGTTGATAACCTTGAGGTATGTATTGTCCTTTAGGTTGTTCTCCAGGTAAATAATATTGTCCTACAGTTTGTCCTAGTAAAAAATTACCTTTAGGTTTCCCCCCAGGCAGTAACTGACTACCTTGAGGTTTCCCCCCAGGCGGTAACTGACTACCTTGAGGTTGAGGATTTGGAATATTACCAAACATCATAAAAATTTGCTCTGTGTTCAACATTTCAGTTTTAGTTCCATTTGTACCAGTTGATAACACTTGCTTAGTTGGTCGAGGAGTTGCTCTTGAGAAAGTACCAGAGTGACTGGTACCCCAAAGGAACAGAAGGACCAATGTATAAAAATGTTTCTAGTGATCAGGAAAACATAGATGACTCACCTGACATAATTGATGAAGGATAATAACCTCTTGGTGTAGGATGAAAAGGAATTCGGGGTGGTGAAAAACTAAGACCCGGGTTTTCTAAAAAATCTGTCAATGATAAATACCAAGCATCAGTTCTGAAAGGACTGTAGAATATTGATTCACGCTCCCTAAGATTCAAATTTTGTTGGGTTTCGGGAAGAGTTACGTCTTCGTCTGGACCAACAAGTTCTTCAATAGATATGAGGTCAGAAGGAAGATTTTCAGTAATGCGATATCTTACCCTAGGTGAACCAGGATCACTAGAAGTTGGATTAAAAAATCCTGAAGATGGTTCCAATACAGCAGGTTCAGTGTCAGGCTCAGAAATTTCAGGTTCTTCAGCTAATTCACTAGAAGGAGAAATACTACCAGTAACTTCAGAAATTGAAATCGGCTCTTGAATATGCTCTATTGTTTGTAATTGATAATCAAGATGAACAACTATAGATGATTCTCTTGCTTCTGTCGATCTAATTCTACTGTCACTAGGCGATAATAGAGCTCGCAGCCCTTCAATTTGGCTTGGTGTATACTCATGGGGCTTCCCCTGAAGTCTACGCGATTGTCTTGGTAATTCAGCTACGATTAAAAATTATTAATCACACGCAATAAAATAAAATTTCAATGAAAACTCCTGGAGTCACTAAGGAAACAAACAAATGAATCACACGCCTAAAAATCTAGGAGATCAAACCACACACAAACAGTAACTTCCCACACTAAAAACACTAGTTGGTGATGAAATCCAACATCGTAGTATTTAATGCAGAAAGGGCAGTTGGAACAGTTACCCCAACAACCTGCTTAATGAAACAGACTGGTGCAAGTTTCTCCACTTAAACCATCTCGAGTGAAGATAACCCTCCAGAGAGTCCAAGTGAGTCTAATCGATGTCTGCTCCAGGTACAGTGGGATCTTTCCTCCACTGTCACCTTAGGAAAAAACTGTAAAGATTATGGTCACTATGGTTACCAACAGGAACTAATATACCTGGGGGAACAGTCTACGATCTGACATACGTGCAAGGGCAGAGTAACAAAGTTCAATCCCCTTGAAGGCTCCTTGAAAAATCCAAGGTATACCGACAAGTGACCCTAGGCTCCTCGACAATGGTCTATCTGAGGTTTACTGTTGTTAATACATGCATATCTTCTATCGTTCCCAATGAGATAGAATTGATTATCCCACTGGTTCAGATATGATCTCGTGCTTGACTAATTTAAGAGGAGCTTTCCAAAGCATATAAGCTACTATTGGATTTTTTCCTACCGCAAGATCAACTACTTGTTTGTTTTAATTGTCTTGGAGAGTTAATTACTCCCTACTCCAAGACACTAGCCTAAGCTATATTGGTGAAAAGAGCCCTAGAAATATAAAATTACTAGATTTATTTTAATTTAAGCGTTGATTTTAAGAGGTTGTTTCTTAGGACAATAGGTGTGAAAGTGAAACTGATTATATGTAGTGACCCGACTCAAAACACACTAAAAATGCATCTATTATGAGAAACAATCCTTTTCTTTCAATTAATTCTATCTAAAGGAAGAGCTGAGAAATGCAATCTTTTAAAAACAAATCTTTCCTTCAAAAAAGAATAAATGAAAAGAAATATAATTTCAATGAGAACTCAAAACGATCTATTGCTCAATAGGAAATCCCTTTATCATTCAAGATCGAAACTACAAACAAATTTTTTCTTCAAAAGAACACTACAATTTCTAGAAATAACATTCAAAGCTAAAAACACTAATTTTGAGATCTAAAAATTATAAAGAATAAATATGAATTAAAACTTCAAATATTTTGAGGATGTCTTGCTTAGCTTGTTATCTAACTAAGAAATTCTTTGCTTGAATCAGCAAGAACTCAAAACATCCAATTTTGGTTTTTTAAGTGAAATTCCAAATTTATCAACAAAAGTTTTGTCAAAGATTTGCAAATGAGAAAAATGGGATCTAAATCTCATAAAACAATTTCTGCTATAATGTCAGACTCACCAAGAAAGCAAGGAAATACCGGTGATCTAGAGGTATACCAAGGTTTATAATATTTGAGAGGGATAAAGATAAAGCAAAAATCATTAAAACATGCATATCTTTTAGAAAATCATTCAAAACTAAAAATGTTGAAATAAACTCTTAACCAAGGCTTCCTGACAGAAGATACAGGTCTGGGTATTCACTGAGAATCTAACAAACTAATCCAGAAAAGAGGATTTTAAGATTTTTCAAAAATTTTCACAGGGTTCGCAGGATTCAGTGCAAATCAGTGCAGTCTCGCACTATGAGTACGGGAAAAATGCAGAACTGCCCGCACTGTCTATGAAAGAAAAGAGCGGACACAAGAAAAATAAAGATAAAACAAAAAACTCACAATCATTTCTCAAGGATTCTATAGGGATAAACTACCCAAGCCAGTATCAATCAATCAAAATCAGAAAACATAAATTTACCCGTCAAAAGTAAAGAAATCAAAGTTCAAAATCTTCCCCAGCGGAGTCGCCATTTTGTTGGACGGATAAGTCATTCTTGCGGACAAGAAAAACCTCCCAAGTGTCCTATGGATAGCTAGCAACAAATGGACAAATAAAACTATCTTTCTCTAGATATATTGCGATTCAAAATTAAATGTTATAAAGGCTTAACAATCTTACCTTTGATCCAACGCTTGTTTGTAGTAGTAGTCCTTCAGTCACCCGAAAGAGTTGCCTTCGAAGATCTGCAATCACAAACAAAAAACCATCAAATAGCACCTGCATAGCATATATTCATAAATCATATCTATTATGGTGATCAAGGAATCCATAAAATAAACCAATCAATTGACAACTTATTGAGAAAAACGGACTTATTTGTATTAACTTAAATAAGAAGAGCCTTACAACCGTGTCTGCCTTGATGTCATACAGGCCTTCCTGGTGTCCAGAACAGGTGTTTCCTTTACTCTGATCAGCCTTGCACTCTTCCAACCGAGATACATACAGGTATGTAATCTTTCTCACATGAAATCTCAGCTAAAAGGGTCTAAGTTTCAATAGCACTTCACCTCCAATAATACTAAAGCTTGAACTCCCTTTGAGGCTGCCCTATGCCTCTTTTTATAGTGAAATAGAGGAGGTTATAGTTCCCAAAAAGAAGGGATAGAATCCTCCTTCAAAGGGATTAGCTCCTTACATCAAGGGGTTAGCTCCTTAATGGATAGAATGCATGAACCTGAAAAGAGCAATCTTTCCACCACGGGAATGTTTCTAGAAGCCTCCAAAAATGACTCAAACTGAGCTTCTAGATTTTACTTGCGCCTTTTTTTATCTTTTACAGGGGTCCGCACCCTTAATGAATAAACAGTGTGTTTTGCTCCGCAAGATTTATAGCCAAAAGGTGTGGCACCGCAGGCAATACTAAGAGAAAGTGCGGTACAAGATTTTTTAAGACTTTTATGAGCTTTTCTCTTAATTTCAAGGCTTGACTTTAGGAACTTTGATATTTTAGACTTTTAAGGGAGTACTAAAATTTCATGGTGACAAATTTCAGTGTAACACTCCCCATTGTAACTTGTTCATAATTTCAACATGATCACAACTACTTTGCATAACTAGAGGGCATTCAAAGTCACGACTAAGGGATATATAAGTTGGTAGCAAAATCAAACTGTAACACCCTCCTCCCACATCTACCTAAGTAACCGTCCAACCGATGTAAACATGTGAAGAATATTTACTATGATATGATTCAACTCCCTATATGTTGGTTAAGTAAGTGGAACCGATGGAACACAATAACATAAACCTTATACACATGCAATAGAACCCCTAGGAGCCATCCAAGTCTTCTAGGTGACTAGCCACTGAGACAAACTAACTTTTTATTGCATTAATCCCCCAGTCGCTCCCTTGTCAAACCCTCCAAGTGACTGAGAGCCCCAGTCGCTCCAATGAGCCTGCATGAGTGCGGCTACAGCTTTTTCCTGCCAGTGTTGTGCCAATGACTACAGGATTTAAGGCTAAATTTTAGGATAGGACCCAAGTCATTGCCCAGAACTCCGTAACACTTCCAAGAATGAAATATAACAATGGAATAATGAAACAAATGCAATTACTTGATTGTACCCCTACTAGACATGATAGGCATTTCATCAAACATGTCACAAATATGTAATCTACAAGTTTAAACAATAGATCTGAGAAAAGGTGTTGTGTAACCAGCTCCAAAGAGAGAAGAAAAGAGATATTCACGCCTTAGAAATGAGCCACTTCGAGGGGGCAACCTCCAATACATTACATGAATGAACAATTCTTGGATGATACAATTGAACAAAACCTCCTTCTATATATAGGAGTCCATGGGGCCATAATATAATCCTAGTGGGGCCACAATGTAATCCTAGCCGACCTAACAATAATAATGTAAGGGCACAATAATAACAATATGGGGGTTACAGGGGTACAACAATAACAATAAGGGGGGCTACACTAACATAATAAAGGACTACACTATTAATATAGGGACTTAACATGCCCCTCTCCTTCAAACAAGTGTTGTCCTCAACGCTTGATTATTTCTTGATGCTTCTGTATAAAATTCTCATCCTCCCATGTGGAATCTTCTACAGGAAAGTTCTTCCACTTGCTGAGATACTCTGAAATTGATCGTAATTGTCGATTTCTTGTTTTTGTGACTGCTTCAAAACTTCTTTCGATGTGATGTTGATATTCCTGTTGTTTCATTAGATTCCGCACCAAAGTTAGGTTATCCTTTGAGAGTTGGAGAACTTGTTGTTGATGCTCGATGTCATCTTCCACTAATTTATCATCCATATTAGATATTATTTTATCCTTCAAACCATCCAATTTAGCCTCCATTACTTCTTTTAAACCATCTATGTCAGCTTCGGTTGCTCTTCGTAAGATCGAAATTTGTTGCACTTGGTATCGTAATTTTGATATCTCATACTGCAATTCTTCCACTTCATGCGTCATAGTATAGATTTCTGAGGGCTTAATGGGTGTTGAATTATTTTTAGGAGACATTTCAGAATTAAATATTGAAATATATGCTCAATAGGCCCTTGGAATCACTTCAAACTGATTTTTCAAACAAGATTTATGCAATTCGGGAAAAACAATACACACCTTTTACTTGCTTTTGAGGAGCTCGATATTGAAATTGAATTATCTCTGTGATTGCAAGTCTTCAATATCTAAAATTCCACCCTGTAGTAGCCCTCTGAAGCTTCTTTCAAATTCCACAGGTCTGATCTAATTTGGATTCCCCAAGACAAAGTTGTGTCCAATCTCCCACAATGACCTAATTATGGACTGGTTCAGTAGTGCGAACTTGTAGGACTTGCCACGTGTCACTGTTTTGTCCTTTGTCTCTGAAATTGATATCCAAGAAACTACAGTCCGTGTACTTGCGACCACTTTTTACGGCACTCAAATCCACTGCCCAGAGAGAGAGTTATTCAAATTTTCCCACAATCACCTCTTTGAGATGAAATTCAGGAGCCTGAAAAAGCACTACCTTCCACAGATCATATCTCCAAAAATATTGCGAACCAAGCTCTGAAATTTTTTGACGAATTTCCTCAGGATTTCAGCTTCGCACCATACAAATTTCAGATTCTAAAACTTCGTAAAAAACAATTTATAGCGCAAATGCCACGATGACCTATTTAGGAGCCTGAACAAATACCTAACTTCCACAGCAGATATCTTCGCAAATCTTGCGAACCAAGCTCTGAAATTTTTATACAAACTTCCTCAAGATTTCAGCTTCGCACCCTAAAAATTTCAGCTTCTGAAGCTTCGTAGAAAAAAAGTTATAGCGAAAATGCCACGATGACCCGTTTGGAGCAGCGAAACCCTAGAATCCCAAACCTCTGATACCAAATGTTGTGTAACCAAACCCAAAGAGAGAAGAAAAGAGATATTCACGCCTTAGAAATGAGCCACTTCGAGGGGGCAACCTCCAATACATTACATAAATGAACAATTCTTGGATGATACAAATGAAAAAAACCTCCTTCTATATATAGGAGTCCATGGGGCCACAATATAATCCTAGTGGGGCCACTATGTAATCCTAGCCGACCTAACAATAATAATGTAAGGGCACAATAATAACAATATGGGGGTTACAGGGGTACAACAATAACAATAAGTGGGGCTACACTAACATAATAAGGGACTACACTATTAATATAGGGACTTAACAAAATGGGCCTCATACTTATCTAAGAATAGCTAAGAAGCATTGATGCCTCATCACATTAGCTGCATTATCATCTATTAGTTCATATACTCCTTGTTCATTCATTTACAAATAAAAAAATGATAAGAGTCATACATCATCACTATTATAGAACACATTCATAACCAACATATAAACAACAGAAATTATAATCATAGAAGAACCATATAAGCCACATAATAACAAGCATATTTAGTCATCAATACAAGAGGAAAAGAGATCTTATTTCCATAATAAAAAAGCAACCAAGTATGAGACTTCCATGTACCACCCGACCATAGACTAGGCTGAACCAAATCTCTCTTTCATCCAGTCACCCACGTGCCATATTCCAAGCATGAATGTGGGATATAATAAAACACATCAAACAAAACTAAACCAAGGCTTTCAAAGGCAAAACTACCTCAACCCTCAACCAATGATTCCACATCACAGTCGGGCATCACTAACCATCACCAAAATGGTCTCTACCTTAATTTTCCAGGGATCCATAGTGTTTTTTCCAACTAGGGATTTCAGGACTAGTAACTCAACCCACAATTATTGTGAGGATTCCAGATCGTTTGTTCCAAACAAGGATTCCAGGACTAGTAACTCAACCCACCAAGGGACTCCATAGTGTTTGTCCAACCAAGGCTTCCAAGGCTGGTAACTCAAACCAAGGTATTACATGGCTTCCAAAGTGTCTTCCCTTCCAAGAACTAATAACTCAACCCATAGCCAAAGGCACATGAACACCAACCGGAAAACAAAAGTAAAATCCACAACACCATGTCTATCCAGGAAATGGAAAGGCTATAAAAAACCACTATCAATCTAGGAAATCCTCCATGCCAATGACAGATCATAACCAAGAGACCACATGCATATGCCATGCATTCCAAAACTAGTGAGGAAAACATACATGCAACTCGATACCTGCAAATCAATCCAGTGGTAGTCGTTGATCTTGATGTCCTCTTGCGCTTTCTTGTCTTCTTTTTCCTTCTTGATCCAAATCTCAAGTATGCCACACTCCTCTAAGAGTTCTCCAAGAAAATATGTGTCCAAGAGTATGAGAGAGATAATATAAGAGAGCTCCACCATATAATTGACAAAAGGTTGAGCAAAAATCTTAACTAGCCAAAAGCTTCCCCACTAATCCTCAGAAGCCTTTTTATCAATGAGGCCTGTAATTTCTTCATTTTCCATTATTTTCCTTCAATTTCCTCCTCACATGAAACCTGTGACCTTTCACCTTCCTTATTTCCTAATTTACATTATTTTCATAAATAAATGCCAATAAATGTCAATTTTCCTTCCAATGCCTTAGCCATTGCCTTTGCCATTTTCCTTTAGCTATAATAAACTGAAATGAACACCCACTAGCATGTTTTTCCTACCATTCAGCTTCGGATATGTGTCACGTGACCTTGTTCTTATATATATATATATATACATGGATTTTTAACAAGGGCTTTTACAGAACCCTCCCCCTTGGTGGAACACCATCCTCGGTGTTCAATGACACCTATAACTAGAAAACCACTGAAAACAAAACATGTTTCCCATGGAGCTTTATAACATAGCTCATTGCAGTATTTACAATGAAAACCCTACTAAAACATGACAAACATATCGTTTACTAGAGCTTCATAACACAAATCATTACGGTATTTACAATAATAACCACATATACACTCATACATATTTTCTTCAACTAGAAGATAACCATATTTTCTAGGGAACTTTATAAATCCAACTCGATACAATATTTACAATAATATACACATATACATATTTTCTCTAACCAACAAATAAAAATATATAATGCATGCATCCTCAAAAAGGGAATCCAGAGGCTCACACCTCCACCCTCAAAGTAATACTAGGATTCACCTCCTTCCCAGGAAGTCCAAAATCCACTTTCAAAGTCAAAGTTGCATCCAATGTCCAGCGCTACAATCTTGTACCATTTTTCCTCTCAATAAACAGTTACCGTCTCATTTTTCTAGGGGACACTCCCAATGTGCATAGGATTCCATCTAGAAATGCTAATGACCAAAAATAATCCATCCTCGGTCTTCCCTTCTTTGCTACACACTCCCTCGGGAAATATGGTCTCCACCTTCTGTGTAGTCACAGACCTTCCAAATTTTGCGGGCATCCCCTTATCTGCTACACGGTCCCTCAGGTGACCCCTCCCTTGGAAAGGCTTCCTCGCATTGGAATATCCAAAAACCAAGGCATATCCCTACCTCAAAACCATCATACTAGTCATAGAATGTTCATGGAAATCAGTGGACACTATTGGGTACCATTGTCCCACAATAGCCCTTCTCTTGAAGTGATTTACCAACATACTGCTTCATGTTTTAATTCCTTGAGTTTTTGTTGCTAATTCTTGCAATGAGTTTCAACCACCCAACCAGGCATGTCCATGCATTCTTGTACCAATCACATAACTTCCATTATATTCAAAATAAATCAAAATGAATTCACATTGTACCTCATTGATAGCTCGTTAACAAGGTACACTTGAAATTATATTCACTTCCTTTCACAACAATTCAAACCATCTCTTGAACAAATCATCATGTATAAATATATCACATCCAGTTAGCTCAAAATGCAATCATCATAATCAAAATCATAGATCACATGGAATCATCACAAACCAAAATCATAGATCACATGTAATAATCATAAACCAAAATCATAGATCACATGCATAATAAAACTGAAATAAAACACCGATACTTGTCCTTCGTCGGTCTTTACATCTTCCTTTGTTCTTTATGTACACACACTAGATCGATTTCCACGCCGTAAAAACACTCAGTGCCTTCTCTTCAACCACGTACACATAAACATAGCTTACACCACACGCATATGACCACACACCATACCATACATGCATCTACACCTGGCATGCAACACAACACATACAACTACACCCAGTGTACATCACAACACAATGCATACACCTACACCCAGGGTACAACACAACACAATACGTATACATACACAGAGTGAAACACAACTAATACACATATCCTGACACCATGACTACATAATGCACGTAACTAGTACCGCATGTACACAACACAACAAGTACAACATGCACACAATACCACATGTGCACAACACAGCATGTACAACATGCACATAATACCACATGTACAACATGTACACAGTACCACTTGTAGGCAGCACCACTTGCACAATGTGTACACGACGCCACATGTACACGGCACAACGTGTACACAATGCTACATGTACACAGCACCACCTGCACAATGTGTACACAGCACCATATGTATACAACAACACATGCACGACATGTACACAATACCACATACACAACATGTACACAACCGTCACCTACACACAGCACCACATGTGCAACATGTACACAGTACCACATGTACAATCATGCACACAACACCACATGCACAACATGCACACAACACCTTATTTACATAGCACTGCATATACAACATTTACATAACACTATTGGTACACAGCACCGCATATCCAACATGCGCACATCACCATATGCACATAACACTGCATATCCAACATGCACATGATACGATGTGTACACAACATCACATATCCAACATGTACATAGCACCATATATACCTAGCACTGCATATGAAATATACACAAAACAACATATATACACAACATCGTATGCACACAATATCACAAGTGCAACATGTACAACATATATGCAACAATAGTACTACACATTCAAAGACCACACACTAACTCTACCAAGCAACCTTGCTTCTAGTGTCCCTCCACTATTAATGCATGCTTCAGCAAACCACAAATCACATTGTGTTCATTCCACTAATGCACCCCTCAGCATTACCTATCATAACATAGACATATACATAGTATAATCACATAATATTAATTCATAGCCACATGATATTGATCTTGTAGATATGCGGGGGTTATTATTCCCACTTCATTCTTCATAAGCCAAGAACCTCTTCATGCTATTCACCTGCATAAGAAATCATTTCTCCACAAGAATGATCACTGGTAACCTTGTCAGACAACGACAGACATACATATATACATACATATAAACATTAATATCAAACAATCATGATCCCTGATAACCCTGATAGAAAATTGCATATATATATATATATATATATATATACACATGTGAACACTAGCACAAAAAAAATCCTAACGACCCTGTCAACCAACAATATACATACATATATGCATACATAAGCATAAACATAATCATAGTCACAACACACTTACCAAATACCGTAAGGTCAAGGTTAAGAGAACTCCCTTTATCTGTGCACAACATGCACCACATTGAGAACCAAAGTTCCATACTTAGCCAAGGCATCTGACGCCTCAAATCCCTTTACTTTACCTTACCTAATTACCTTTCTCATGATTTCTTTTCCATCGTCCATTTATCCCAATGAACCCCACCAGTCCAACCGGTTTTCATACTCTTACCTTCAACTTTCCTTACTCATGCACCGAGCTTCATTTGGGGCTTACATTACCTATTAGGTACCACATATCTCTCCCCGAGCTCTAGCATCTTTCCTCTTTCCCAACCAATTTCCAAGACCCCAAAACATAAAAGACAAGAACAAGAAACAACAAGAAGAAAACCATGAAAACCAATACATTATGACACCACAAACAAAGTGGTGAGGCCTTGCACCGGACATAAACAAAACTACAAATCAAGAGAAAACAAATCATAAAAGATCAAAAGAACAAGACTAGCAACAAATACCATGAATCAATCCCCATGGTTCCCAGTGCCTCCAAAGGTCATATCAACTCGAACCTTCTTCAAGACTTCATGGAAATCTCTTTTTCCATGCAATCCCCTGCATCATACTGCCATAGACACATAACTGTCAGTGCATAAAAAAATATAACAATATACCAGTTATCTTACCTTGTTGTTCCAAGCACCCTACCTTGTAACTAAACACACATTTCATCCACATGTTCCAAATATCAAGACAACATATATATTAATTTGAAATCAACCTTTACCAATTCTAACAACCATGCCATAATCCACAATCAACTCACATTCTCCTGTCATAATACATAATGCTACAACTATCACCTACTTACACTCAAGTACATATCAGTTGTCTCAACACATATGTGTTAGTAGAACCATCTTAAAACAAGATCATTTCTTCAAGTAATCTTCTAGACACATACTCATATCATAAAATTAATCAAACATTCAAACAGTATATAAACTACATAATAGGCACCAAACCCATATAAACGACATAACCAAACATTCAAACACCAAGTGATTCAGGTGGATATTGATGGCCACCCACCTATTCCACCTATACCTCTAGTCAGTTTCATCAGTTTCTTTTTTTATAGCAGGATTTACTATTTTTAGCAGTTTTTAGGGTCCTGAACTTCCGAAATAGTTTTGACCCCCTAACGGAATTTTTTTGAGGTCTGTAGGAGGCCCATGGTTGTAGGAAGGAGCCTCTGGAAAAACCTGTAGTACTTGGAGAGATATTTCCAATGATATATCGTATGCACCAAAAGGAGATAATATGACCAAGTTACGACCCCGGGAAATTGGTTGCCCAACTAACCCGAACTGGGCCCAAAAACTCTTGGTGTTTCATCCCTTGGGGTTAGGGTTTTGGTTGTTTAGGGTTTTTCCTATGTTGTTTAATAATAAAAAGGCCCTTGAGCCTCATTGTAACACAATTTAGAGGCTTGTAGACGCCACATCTCTTCTCGAAGATAAGCTACCAGTGTGTTGAAGCCTCGAAAATCGCTGCTTCAAACATTGGGGGATAACCACCCGGTCGGGACCTTAGGACAGCTCCTTTTCCGTTTGGTGTGGTGGCTCTGATTGGATTCATAGGACCAGTTTCCTAGTAATTTAAATGGGTTAGTAATGGAATGATTGGATGGGGGGGAAATGGGACTAAATGACTGAAATGAAACTATCTAATCTAATTTAAATACTGATGAAATAATTCTAAAACTAACCCGGCCATCAAATGTGAATACAACTTTAGATTGTTTCAATTAACCAATAACCATGAAAATGTATTACAGCTTAATTGAAATATGCAGTAACAAATAAAGATAACTCTGTTTAAGAAATTAAACAGAGTTATAATAACATATTGCATTCATCATAATATATCGCTTGCATATACTGTAAAAGATAAATATTTATAACACACTCAGAAATGATATGTATAAAGAAATATTATAAAGCGAGTACACATAAACGATAGAAATTTAAAAGAGAATATCACATAACATAAGAAACTAACAATGAATAGATAGAAATACCATATCCATATCGATATTTTCCAATGCAATCTAATATCCAAATCCAGCGACTTCAATGTAAAATCAACTCCAAGATACAGAAATGCAATTCTTAAAGGCAATTTCGCAGAGAATCACCAGATGTGATCCTTTATAAAAATATAGGAGTCAATGGAGTATAGAAATGTAATCTCCAAGTCAAAATATTACAAATTCAGGACCCCTTTCTAAATGCATGAAAGGGGTTTAAATAGGTACTTAACAAAAATAACTAAAACTACTCCTACAATCTATCTAAATTAAAAAATAACTAAAACAAAAATGTGATCTTGATGAAAACCGACTCATTGATCATCTGTTGCGGTTGATGTGTGAAGATGGCAGATTTTGAGCATTTCCTTCACTTCTTCAGGATGACTAAGCTTTGAGTGCAATTGCCCTGTATATGTGGCATCAAAGAATTCGGAAATGATGCAATCGATGGCATTTGAAAGAAATTTTAATGTTGTTTGTTGACTATGTGGCTTGATAAGATAACTCCACATTGTATCCCATGATATTCCTTTTAATTGGCCAATTTGCTAATTTTTATTAATTATCTCTTGTTTCCATCTGTGATCAGTTTCTTTTACCCTAGGTAATTGGCCCGGACTACAATCTGCAATTAAATTGATTGCATATAAGTTATCATTCACTAGCTATGTGACATTGTTCATTATTCCTTTAGCTATGGATGTGGCCCTTTCTGCTTTGATCAAACGATGTTCCCATTCTCCAAAAATATTTTCTTTATGTCTCTCCATAATATTGGGAAGATCTGCTTTTCTCCCTGATTCTGAGTCTTGTCATAAAAGAAATTCGGAGATCTTTTCATCAGCTTCATCAAATTCAATTTTAAGAGTGACTCCTTGATCTATGAAGGAGGATGTTAACTCACATAGAGATTCTGCTTCTGCAATCTTTAGACAAAATTCATTTAATTGTTGAGACAATAACTTGTTTGTCTCCAAGGCTTCATTTTTGAATTGATCCAGACTAGGATAACTCTCAAACTTGTCTAATTTAGATTGAAACATCTTCTCTTGTTCAATCTTTGAAGTCTGCTCATTTTTTAGAAGAACCTGTAATTTTTCTATTTCTTGATTTAGTTGTTGTTTCTTTTCTAGGGTCTGTTGATCAATCTTCTCTTTTTCAACAGCCAACTGCTCTTCTAATTGTTTAGATTTGAGCTCTCCATCCTGTAATCGTTGTTCTAACTGAATGATCTTTTGTTGGTTTTCTGCAACTTGTTCTTCTAACATGGCTATTTGCACATCCTTTTGCTTCATCAACTATGTAACTTCAGAGGCTTTATCTATAGTAGCAGCACTATAGGCACCTGCATACTACGATAATTTGGTGAGATCCTCAGATGGATTCACCTTAGCATTCTTATAAACAATATTCATGAATTCCCCCTGTGATGCCAAAAGTGCATCTTGATCAGTTCTCCTCCTTTTCCTTTGTTTTCTCACCACAGCCCTATGTTTGGGACTGTAAAATATATCCAAAGAAGGGATTTCTTCTATCTTCAACATGATCTCACCTGTGGGGTTTTCAGGAATGATTTCTACATCCTGGTCTTTTGGATCATCAACTTGGGGATTGTTTTGTTGTCCTATTTGTTGGGCAAATTGTTCATATTGGCTCGCCAAATGAGGAGAAACAATAAGTTTAATAGCTTCTTGTCCTCCAAGTTGATAATTTGCACTATTTTTTATATCACTTTTAGGTGCCTGTTCAATATTTTCACTGTTTGTGCCTCCTTTTTCAATATGCACATTGGCATCAGTACATGTGCTATATTTCCTTGCTTGGGCCGAAGACTATTGTGCATCAATATTAGCAGTTTTTTCTGTTTTTTCAATATCAACTTTGTTGCTATCATCTTTCTTTTCCAAAACAGGATTAGTTCCTGTTACTTCTTTGCCAGATGTACTTCATGTATCCTTCTTTTGTGATTCACATCTCTGAGTAAACATTCTCAACTGATCTAGAGGAACTTTGAGTAACCTCTGACTTCTAAATAATAAAAGTTTATTCATTTCTTCGGCCTGAAGTTTGGACTTGGCCAAATCAAAAACTTGGGACATTTTATCTACAGAAACAAATAAATCATCAAAGACATATGGTTCATGTTCGAACCGAGCAATTGAAACAGAGGTAGTAAAATCATATGCCACCTTCCTAGGATCATATTTCCTTCCAGGAATTGTTGAAATTTTAAGACCGGTTAACTTAACAACTTATTTTTCAGCATGGAAAAAATTTCTGAGAGTATAGTTACCACATTTAAAAGGAAAAGTAGGCCACATAAGCTTCTTGTTTTTCTTTAAAGTTCTAGACATACCTTCTATTGTTAGCTGATAAGAAATTTCATGTGCTAACAGTTTGTCTCGAACATACAAAGGAAGGACGTGTGGCTATACAATACTTCCAAAAATTCTGACATATGTGAACTTTTCCTCCCCGAACCAATCTCCAATAAAGGACAAATCAACTCTAGCTTTGTCGGAAAGTCTAGGAGGGAATCGGCCAAAAATGATTTGGTAAATCGGAACAAGAAAACCATGACAGACTCTGTAAACATGACTTCTGAAATTCCCCTTCCATAAGAACTTGTAATATATATGAATTGGAACAGGTTATTTAGGAGTCCATTTCCATCCTAATAAGGGGAATTCCAAATTGAAACAAAGGGCATCTAGGATATAAGCACAAAAGTAAAAAGGAGTGGAATTTCCTGAATTTTTGTATTTCCTATACTCAAGAATTTTTTTGGTTATCTTATCAGACAGAATGACAGCCCAATCCATTATCTCAGAGTTAATAGCAGCATGTATCGATGAAACCATTTGAATGGAAAACCTAGCCGAGTTATCATTACCAAAAAATCTACATATCATTGTTGCGGCATAACAATATGGAGGCAAAAGAGACTCCACGGAGTACATACCTGATGCCTCATGCATGTGCTTTTCAGGAGCCCTTCTCCATTCTCTAATCGGTTCTGACTGATTTTCATTGTTTGCAGCAAATTCTTTGATAAACTCTTTGTTATAAATCTTTTGTGGGTCAGGAAGGTGGTACATCGCTTTGATATCTTCTGTTCTGAATGACCCGAAGATTGCTCCAGATGCAGAAACAAAATTTTTGTCTTTGATAGACACATTATCAATCACCCATCTAATAGCATCATAATACGGGAAAATGTTTGCCCGAGCTGCAACTCGGTGCAGAAATGAGTTTGCTAATGCACCAAGAGGACTTTCGGAATCAGAGTCTGAGTCGGCTTCGTCAGGAACTATGGCTTTAGCTTCAACAACTCTAGGGTTTTTCTTTTCTAATAGATTGTAAACATTTTCCCATGTCATTTTTCCAAGTCCCTGGCAGGAGGTGTCTGTAACCAGCTTAAGTTTTGCTGGTTTCTCTTTAGGCGTCATAGTAATCACAGGGGCTTCTGCAGCAACGGTAGCTTTCGATTTCCTAAATCTCTTCGACATTTCAGTGTCAGACAGTGTTTCTCTTGCTCTACGAACAGAAAAATTGGATGTTCTATTGCTCTGCAACAAAGAGAAGCTTTCAGCCAAGGCGAAGACGTAATAATGAAAACAGCTATACAAAAGGTTTATTCACTGATTTGTATTTATTATATCCGTGGTTAAAAACTTAAATGCCCTCTAGGGAGTCACACGCATGCATTCAATAACAAAACAAATCATTGTTATTCGTTTTATTTGCGAGTTAATGTTAACGTACAATTGGAGATTTGGTATATTTCGAAATAATTATAGATATATTTCCTTTTAAAACTTTGAAACACGATGAATAATAATAAATGGACCTTTAAGTTATAATCGCATCGTAATTCGTTTAAAAAGGAAAATGAAATAAGAATTATACCAAATTTCGATTGCGAAGATCGCATCGGAGATTCTAAAATGAAATGAACCGTTTAAGATCTTCTCCGATAATGTGATTGCAATGAGATAGGGTTCGTCACATCGGAATTTTAAAACCAAAAGAATGGAATGTTTTAATTCTTTCGAATGTGATTGCAATGAATCGCATCGCATCAGAATTATATAAAAGAAACACAACACTTTAAATTTATTCGAAATGCGATAGCGATTGAGCGCGATCGCATCGAAATTTTACAAAGAAAAAAAAAAATTTAAAGAGTTCTCCGATTTTCTAATTTACGATTACTATTCATATCAATCATTGTTAAATATAAGACTTTATAATGTTCTTTTTTTTTTATACGATTAAAAGGCTTTATGTCTCATCGGATCAGAAAGTTATTTTAAAGGTTATACACTTTGCAAATAAAAATTTGATATGTATCCTTTTATCAATGAATCTTTGATTTCTAAAATGATTGGGATTTTTTCTATATCTTTTATTTATATCTAGAAAGAAAGATAAAAAAAAGGGGACCTATTTCTAAATGGGATTTATTCTAAAATTTAAAAATGGGGAGGGTTGTTGTACAGTACAACAATTGGCGATTCACTGGAAGAAACAGTTATCTCTGAAAAAATGAAATGAACACTATATTTCTAGTAAGTAAAAATTTCTAAAAATAATGAAAACTTATCTTAGGATAATTCAAATAAAATCTAACTATGAAAAAGAATAAAAATCACTTACAATTTCTTTGTAATTTCTTAAAGATAAACATTTTTGGGTTATCTCAAGCTTTGATTGGTTGATAATAATAAAGTAAGTGGATTTCTTCAAGTTTAGCTTTTGTAATATACTCTATTGTCACAGGCATTGCCTCTGCTACCAGCAAACGTTTATAATATCGACACGGTTACCTTTTAACCATTGACTATCCATTATCCCATCCAACTAAGATTATGACTCTTTAAAAATAAATTCATAAGACATATTATCTTATGTTTTTTGTCTTTTATTTATTTGTTTTTTTAAGAGCCATTGTTCTGGTGTGGTAGCCAGCTAGTAACAATGTCATTCACTAGTTGTAATTAAATTGAACAAGCTGGCTCATGATGAG
Source organism: Pinus albicaulis (assembly GCA_034641835.2). NCBI lineage: Eukaryota > Viridiplantae > Streptophyta > Pinopsida > Pinales > Pinaceae > Pinus > Pinus albicaulis. The sequence goes on along the minus strand of CM076582.1, from coordinate 808,275,506 downwards.
ACCCTTGTCTTACTTTTATAAGCCATTACCCTGTTTTGGTATGCAGTATTGGTAATGTCAGTTTTATTACTTCTTATGATCATGGTAAGTAGGCTCGTGATGAGACCTCTTATCTCTTAAATTTTGTCATATAATTTCTTAGAATTACATTCTAAAAAATCACAACCGAAATGGATGGGGTGAAACAGTTGTATCCTTAAGAATAAATGGATGAAAATTTTCAAAGTTTTTGTTTGCCAAAGCTTGAAAAAGTCTTTACCTTTTAGAGATAACCTTTCTCTACTTAAGAAACTTATAATGATTTACATTTTTTTAGGGTTTCAAAAGATCATACAAATGTTTTGAACAAATTTTTAAAGTTTAATATTTTATTTTAAACTATCCAAAATTGTAATCATTTCCTTGAAAATTCTTATTTACATAAAATAAGTATTTATAACATTCTTTCCAAGACAATTTTCTAATAGTAAAAAGTCAATTAAAGACTATTAACAACCTTTATTTACAAAAATAAATAAAAATTGTAGAAAGGAATATATACAAGTAAGAAGGCGTTACCTCCTTATGAAAAGAATATCTTTAAAACAAGCCCATTTACAAGAAGAGATTCTCTCTTTCCTGTTAAATCTTGAAGTATGAATGTATATGAGCCTATTTTTTCAGCAATCTGAAATGGTCCAAGCCACATTTTCTGAAATTTGGTATTCTTACCTTTTTCTTCATGTGCTTTATCCCATTTCAGAACAAGATCACCAATTGACAAATTTTTTGAGCCGGTGGAACTTGAATCAAAAGAACATTTTACAAGTTGTTGATGTTTTTCATGAATATCTTTTTCTTTTTCTCTATCTTCTTCCAATTTAAGGATTTGATCAAATCTCAACTAAATGGATGAGGAAGGATTGTCTTCAATAAATTTCACTGGGGATAATGATGGAAGAGCTAGATTTGATGGTATCACAGCTTCTTTACCATAAACTAAATTGAAAGGTGAAGTTCCAATAGAAGCTTTAAGAGTAATATGATCAGCCCATAATGCAAAGATTAAAGACTTGTGCCAATTCTTTTGATTTTGATCAATAGTCCTTTTAATGATTTTGATGAGATTTTTGTTAGTGGATTCAGCTAAACCATTACCTTGTGGATAATAATTTGCTGAATATTTCAATTTAAAACCTCTTTTAATTGAAAATTCCATTATACTATTACCAGAAAAATTAGATGCATTATCAAAGACTAGAGCGTTAGGTACACCAAACCTGGTAATGATGAATTGATCGATGAAATCAATAATTGCATCAGAGTTGGCTACGTTTAGAGGAATTGCTTCTACCCACTTTGTGAATTAATAGGTTGCTGTGAGGATGTACTTGTGCTGTTTGGAAGAATGAGGAACTATTTTGCCAATAATATCAAGCCCCCATTGCTCAAATGGTTGTTCAATGTTTACTGGCTGTAAAAGAAAAGTTGGCTTCCTCTGTCTTCCACTAGCAGTTTGGAAAATTTTTCATTTTCTCACATAATCATGTGTATCTTTAAAAAGGGTAGGCCAATAATACCCAGCATGGATAATTTTGTGAGCTATGGTATCACCTCCAAAATGACCTCCTGCTGGTCCATCATGTAATTCTTGCAATACCTTTTTTGCTTCAGTCTTTTCAAGACATATTAATAGGATTGAATCATAATTCTTTATAAATAACACATCATCAATGATTTCATATTTAGTATCCTTCAATCTTAAAGCACGTTTATTCTTATAGCTGAGATTAGAAGGAGCATACCCATTTTTCAAGTAAAATATCAGATCAACATACTGAGATTCAGAATTTGTAACACTTATCTGACTTACTTGAACAACATTCTCTAGATCTTGATTTTCTGGTATTTTATGAGCTCTTGCTAATAATCTGCAAAAACCTTGTCCTCTAACAATCTTTGTTGGTTTAATATCAATATCATATTCTTGCAAAGCTGTCACCCAATTAACCCTTTTTTCTCCTACTTCTCTTTGAATTAGTAATTGTCTTACTGCAGAAAATGGAACAATAACCTTTGTGTGTGTTTTAAAGAGAAAAGGTCTAAAATCTTTGATTGACTTAAATACAGCGAAGGCTTATTTTTCAACATCGGAATAATTCATCTCAGCTCCTTGCAGATTTGAGCTGAAGAAAGAAATCGGTGCTTCGATTTGTTGATCATTGAGTTGTGTTAAAACAGTAGCATAAGATGTTTCGGTTGCCAAAGTATACAAAATAAAATCTTTGGAAAAATTGGGAATATTCAATGCAAGTGCATCAATAATTTCCTTCTTGATTGCATCAAAGGCCTCTTTTTATTTATATCCCCATTTGAATACCGAATTTTTCCTAATCATATTCTGCATAGGCAAAACAATTTGAGAAAACTCTGGAATGAATCTTTTTGCAAAATTAATCGAACCTAAAAATGATTGAATGGACTTTTTATTGTGAGGTAAAGAAATATCATAAATTTCTTTAACTCTATCAGGATCGATATATATACCATCTTTTGACACAACAAACCCTAAGAGTTTTCCTTGATCGAGAGAAAAGAAGGATTTATTTGGGTTTAAGGAAATACCAAATCTTCTACATCTTTCAAATATTTGTTTTAGATCGTGTATATGATCGGATATATTCTTTGAATAAACTATTATGTCATCAAGATAAATAACAACTGATCTATTAATCAGACCCTTAAATGCTATGTCCATGGCTCTCTGGAAAGTAACTCCTGCATTTACTAAACCAAAAGGCATTTTTTTATAAGCATAGGTTCCCCATTTGGTTCTGAAAGTGGTTTTCAACCTATCATCTGGATGTACTAGAATTTGATTATACCCTGAAAATCCATCAAGGAATGACATGAGTTCAGAACCAACTACCTTTTGGAGAATTTTCTCCATGGTTGGAAATGGGAAATTGTCTTTTTGACATGCCTTGTTTAAATTTCTGAAATCAATACAGATTCTAATATCGCCATTTTTCTTCCTGACAGGTACCATGTTGGAAACCCAATTGGAATGCCTTACAGGAAAAATGATTTTGGCTTTCAAAAGTTTATTGAGTTCTGTTTTGATTTGATCCTCAAGATTTGGATGAATCTTTCTTAACTTTTGTTGAATAGGAATAACATCATATAGCATTGGAATTGTGTGTTGAATTACAGAAGTATCATAAGTCTCTAAATCCTCATAACTCCAAACGAAGACATTTTTATATTTACTCAGAAGTTTAATAAAAGCAGATCTTTCTTCTGGAGTTAAATTGAGACCTAGATTAACATTCTGAGGTTTAGAATCAGAGCCAAGATTGACTAATTCAAACTTCAAAGTTGAACTTTGAAGTTTAGCATTAGTTACTTTCTTGAATCTGTCTTTAATATCATAAAGATCTTCAAGTTTAAAAACAGACTTAGGAATCGGATTTTCATTATTTCTTGAAGTAATTTGCAGATCATGATCATCTTCATCAATAATTCGTTCATCATATGATTTCTCAGATGTTAAGAAATTCAAAATATCTTGATCATGGTAGAATACTCTCTAGTTAGTAATATTTTCTGGGACAGATGGGCGAAAAATCAATTCTACTGAAAATCTATGAGGACTGCAGCAGGAAGGAGTTTGGACGCAACATTAGCTAACAAATCAGCTGATGTGTTTTGATTTCTGGGAATAGAAGAGAAATTAAATGATATAAATTGAGTGGTAAGGTCTTGTACTAGGGTTTGATAATGTTTGAGATGTCCTGAAAGACAATGGATGGTATTCCTTACTTGTCTTATGACAATTTCGAAATCTCCATATACTTTCAAGTATTTTACATTTAACCCTATGGCCTTATAAAGCCCTTGAATCAAGGCTTCATATTCAGCAGTATTATTAGTGCACTAAAATTCTAATCTACATGATAACATGGTTTTCTCTCCTTCTGGATCAATTAGGATGCATCCTGCTCCTGCTCCATCACTATATTTTGATCCATCAAAATATAATGACCAAAATAAATTCTATATATAGGTTTATCTACAAATGAATCAGAAATATTAACAATTTTAGAAGAATCAGATTGCTAAAAAAATTCAATTTGAAAAACAAAAGTATTTACAGAAAACGGTGATTATGGTGCAGTAAAATTTCCAAGAAATGACTTGGCAGAATAACCTCCAAGAATATTATTGTTGAAAGCTACAGGTTCGTTAGGTTGTTCAAATTCAGTTATAGTGTGCGTCATATGTTTTTCTCGCTCGACTTTGATTTGATTGGGTTTTCCTTTGTAGGGAAGCCACATATGTGAAAAATCGGTTGAGATATAGCCATTAATTTTCACAGACCAGTGTCTGCTTAAGACTAACCCATAGAATTCTGGAATATCTACAATTAGAATATCAATTCTTTGGACAATCCTAGGATCGGAAGCCAGTCTGATAGTAACTGAATTTATTTCTCCAACAACTTGAACTTTAGAGTGAACCAATTGTACAATATGAACAACAGACTTCTATGGTTCAATATTCAATTTAGCATAGACTGAAGAAAGCATTATATTAGAGGATGCTCCAGAATCAATTAAACAATTATGTAAATTCTTATTGTAGATTTCATAAGTCAACATAAATGGAGGTGTCTGAGAATTTGATCTTTCTCCAATAAGAATAGTATCGGTTACATCTACTTTGTCTGGTGGCTTACCAGTCCCTTTAGCTGCTTTAGCTACTACACCACTTGGTAGAGGAGCAATAGGTGTAGCATTTAACTATTTTAATAGCAGCTTTTGTTGATGTTTAAGTTTGTTGAGTTCATGTAATGAGATGTTCGCTCTAGTCTTTTTCATGTCCTCAACAATATTATAATCCATCGTATCTGATACCACCAGAGTTTTGGATGATGATGTGGGAGGATTAGAAGATGATGGTTGATTCTGAGTGGGTAAGGGAGAAGTTCTTTTCACATGGGTTTTTTCTATAGTATTCGGAGTTGCAGTTTTCTTCTTCGGAACAGTTTGAATAGGTTCCAATGTATATTTTCTCCTTGTACTCATAGGCATAGCTTCTTGTTCCATTTCACTATCCGAATTAGGGAGAATGAAATCCCACATTCCATTTAGTTCAGCTACTTCTCCCCTTTCATCTTCTTCATCTGACATTAGAGGAGTTTCTTCTTCTTCATCATCTTCTGATTCTGCATTGGAGATTGCATTGGGAGGTTTTGATTCAGCTTGATTTCTCTTGAAATTTCTAAATGGTTTCTTTGTAGAAGTTTCTGCTACTTGCTTTTTGATCTCAACCATCTCATTAGACATGGTTTTAAGGACTTTCTGTAAACCTTCCATGTCATATGGATCTCTTGGTGTCTTTTTCTTGGAATCATCTTTAAAAGTGACTTTATTTGATTTCCTTTCCTCAATAGTGTTTTTCTTATCTAGAGCAATCATTTGTTTTTCAACTGAAATAGCTTCTTTCATATTCTCAGCTAAAGTCAGTTTTGCAGTTCTATCTACAAAAATTGCTATGTTTGAGGGCAAAGCATTAATGTACCATTCACTTCTAACTTGTTCACTAGGCTTAGATGTGGCGGGGATATTATTCAAGAGTTTATTGAATCGAGAGTTAAAATATTTAATGGGTTCCTTGGGTTGAGTCTTTAAATTGGAGAGATCGTTAATTAGGGTAGCAATTGATCTATCATCTCCATATTTAGTTAAAAATTTCTCTTCAAACATATCCCAATTTGTGATAGAATCAGAAGGTAAGGAAAAGTACCACGATCCTGTTGTTCCTTGTAAGGTATAGGGAATTAATCTGACTACAACATCTTCATGCACTACTTGATTTAAATTTATAGCAAGAATAAAGTTATTGATATGTTCTTCTGCTTGTATACCAGTATCTGGACTAAACTTTGGGAGCCATTTTTCAAGATGATCAGGTAGATCATGCAAAGGTGCAGCCATATTCACAGCTCCTGGTCTGGTCCATGGTCTTTGTGTTGGTTGTGCCATTCTTGTGATGATGGTAGAAGAACTAGAAGTGATAACTGGTATATGAGTAATAACAGTTGAAGTAATGGAAGAGACAATTAATGTTTGAACAGATGTAGTTTGAGAAGATTTAGATGAGACTACTTCAATTTCCTGATTTGGAGCTTAGGAAACAGAGGATTGAATATGTGATGAAGAACTAGTACCACTTTCTGTTTCCGATGGAGTTTTTCTTGTTTTGACTCTACTAGGTATAGGAAATTCTTTTGGGGAAATTCCAAGTTTTTCACTCTGTGACCTAGTAAGAGATCTGGAAGAAACAAACTGCGAGGTGACACTAAATTCAGATAATTCTGATTCTTCTAATGCTAACAATAATCCTTGAAGTTTATGAACTAAAGCTTCGACTTCAAGGGATTCAGGAGTTGGATTATCTGATTGATCTGAGGCTTTGGTAGTGGATGTTTGAATACTTTTATCAATTTCTTCTCTTGTGATTTGAGATGTGGAATAAATTGAAGGTGATGAGGGTGATGTGCTCTTAGAATGGCTTTCGGATTTGGATTTATCTGCCATTCATAGCTTATGGCCCTCCTTCTAGCGCCAAAAATGTTGAAGCCTCGAAAATCACTGCTTCAAACATTGGGGGATAACCACCCAGTCGGGACCTTAGGACAGCTCCTTTTCCGTTTGGTGTGGTGGCTCCAACTAGATTTATAGGACCAGTTTCATAGTAATTTAAATGGGTTGGTAATGGAATTATTGGATGGGGGGGAAATGGGACTAAATGACTGAAATGAAACTATCTAATCTAATTTAAATACTGATGAAATCATTCTAAAACTAACACGAGCATCAAATGTGAATACAAATTTAAATTGTTTCAATTAACCAATAACCATGAAAATGTATTACAGCTTAATTGAAATATGCAGTAACAAATAAAGATAACTCTATTTAAGAAATTAAATAGAGTTATAATAACATATTGCATTCATCATAATATATCGCTTGCATATATTGTAAAAGATAAATATTTCTAACACACTCAGAAATGATATGTATAAAGAAATATTATAAAGCGAGTAAACATAAACGATAGCAATTTAAAACAGAATATCACATAACATAAGAAACTAACAATGAATAGATATATACCATATCCATATCGATATTTTCCAATGCAATCTGATATCCAAATCCAACAACTTCAATGTAAAATCAACTCCAAGATACATAAATGCAATTCTTAAAGGCAATTTTGCAAAGAATCACCAAATGTGATCCTTTATAAAAATATAGGAGTCAATGGGGTACAGAAATGTAATCTCCAAGTCAAAATATTACAAATTCAGGACCCCTTTCTAAATCCATGAAAGGGGTTTAAATAGGTACTTAACAAAAATAACTAAAACTACTCCTACAATCTATCTAAATTAAAAAATATCTAAAACAGAAATGTGATCTTGATGAAAACCGACTCATTGATCATCTGTTGCGGTTCATGTGCGAAGATGGCATATTTTGAGCATCTCCTTCACTTCTTCAGGATGACTAAGCTTTGAGTGCAACCGCCCTGTATATGTGGCATCAGAGAATTTGGGAATGATGAATCGATGGCATTTGAAAGAAATTTTATTGTTGTTTGTTGACTATGTGGCTTGATAAGATAAGTCCACATTGTATCCCATGATATTCCTTGTAATTGGCCAATTTGCTTATTTTTATTAATTATCTCTTGTTTCTGTCTGTGATTAGTTTCTTTTACCCTAGGTAATTGGCCGGGACTACAATCTGCAATTAGATTGATTGCATATAAGTTATCATTCACCAACTGTGTAACATTGTTCATTATTCCTTTAGCTATGGATGTGGCCCTTTCTGCTTTGATCAAACGATGTTCCCATTCTGCAAAAATAATTTCTTTATGTCTCTCCATAATCTTGGGAAGATCTGCTTTTCTCCCTAATTCTGAGTCTTGCCATCAAAGAAATTCGGAGATCTTTTCATCAGCTTCATCAAATTCAATTTTAAGAGTGACTCCTTCATCTATGAAGGAGGATGTTAACTCACATAGAGATTCTGCTTCTGCAATATTTAGACAAAATTCATTTAATTGTTGAGACAATAACTTTTTTGTCTCCAAGGCTTCATTTTTGAATTTATCCAGACTAGGATAACTCTTAAACATGTCTAATTTAGATTGAAACATCTTCTCTTGTTCAATATTTGAAGTCTGCTCATTTTGTAGAAGAACCTGTAATTTTGCTATTTCTTGATTTAGTTGTTGTTTCTTTTCTAGGGTCTGCTGATCAATCTTCTCTTTTTCAACAGCCAATTGCTCTTCTAATTTTTTAGATTTGAGCTCTCCATCCTGTAATCGTTGTTCTAACTGAATGATCTTCTGTTGGTTTTCTGCAACTTGTTCTTCTAACATGGCTATTTTCACATCCTTTTGCTTCATCAACTATGTAACTTCAAAGGCTTTATCTATAGTAGCAGCACTATAGGCACCTGCATACTGGGATAATTTGGTGAGATCCTTAGATGGATTCACCTCAGCATTCTTATAAACAATATTCATGAATTCCCCCTGTGATTCCAAAAGTGCATCTTGATCAGTTCTCCTCCTTTTCCTCTGTTTTCTCACTACAGCCCTATGTTTGGGACTGTAAACTATATCCAAAGGAGGGATTTCTTCTATCTTCAACATGATCTCACCTGTGGGGTTTTCAGGGATGAAATCTACATCCTGGTCTTTTGGATCATCAACTTCGGGAGTGTTTTGTTGTCCTATTCGCTGGGAAAATTGTTCATATTGGCTCAGCAAATGAGGAGAAACAATAAGTTTAATAGTTTCTTGTCCTCCAAGTTGAGAATTTGCACTATTGTTTATATCACTTTTAGGTGCATGTTCAGTATTTTTATTGCCTGTGCCTCCTTTTTCAATATGCACATTGGCATCAGCACCTGTGTTATCTTTCCTTGCTTGGGCCGAAGACTGTTGTGCATAAATATTAGCAGTTGTTTCTGTTTTTTCAATATCAAATTTGCTTCTATCATCTTTATTTTCCAAAATAGGATTAGTTCCTATTACTTATTTTCCAGATGTACTTCTTGTATCCTTCTGTTGTGATTCACATCCCTGTGTAGAAATTCTCGACTGATCCAGAGGAACTTTGAGTAACCTTTGACTTCTAAATAATAAAAATTTATTCATTTCTTCGGCCTGAAGTTTGGACTTGGCAAAATAAAAAACTTGGGACATTTTATCTATAGAAACAAATAAATCATCAAATACATCTGGTTCATGTTCTAACCGAACAATTGAAACAGAGGTAGTAAAATCATATGCCACCTTCCTAGGATCATATTGCCTTCCAAGAATTGTTGAAAGTTTAAGATCGGTTAACTTAACAACTTCTTTTTCAGCGTGGACAAAATTTCTGAGAGTATAGTTACCACATTTAAAAGGAAAAGTAGGCCACATAAGCTTCTTGTTGTTCTTTAAAGTTCTAGACACACCTTCTACTGTCAGCTGATAAGAAATTTCCTATGCTAACAGTTTGTCTAGAACATACAAATGAAGGATGTGTGGCTCTACAATACTTCCAAAAACTCTAACATATGTGAAATTTTCCTCCCCGAACCAATCTCCAATAGAGGACAAATCAACTCTAGCTTTGTCGGAAAGTCTAGGAGGGAATCGGCCAAAAATGATTTGGTAAATCGGAACAAGAAAACCATGACAGACTTTGTAAACATGACTTCTGAAATGCCCCTTCCATAAGAACTTGTGATATATATGAATTAGAATAGGTTCTTTAGGATTCCATTTCCATCCTAATAAGGGGAATTCCGAATTGAAACATAGGGCATCTAGGATATAAGCACAAAAGTAAAAAGGAGTGGAATTTCCTGAATTTTGTCCTTCTTGTACTCAAGAATTATGTTGGCTATCTTATCAGACAAAATGACAGCCCAATCCATTATTTCAGAGTTAATAGCAGCATGTATCAATAGAACCATTTGAATGGAAAACCTAGTCGAGTTATCATTGCCAAACAATCTACACATCATTGTTGCGGCATAACAATATGGAGGCAAAAGAGACTCCACGAAGTACATACTTGATGCCTCATGCATGTGCTTTTCAGGAGACCTTCTCCATTCTCTAATTGGTTCTGACTGATTTTCGTTGTTTGCAGCAAATTCTTTGATAAACTCTTTGTTATAAATATTTTATGGGTCAGGAAGGTGGTACATCGCTTTGATATCTTCTAGTCTGAACGACCTGAAGATTTCTCCAGATGCAGAAACAAAAGTTTTGTCTTTGATAGACACATTATCAATCACCCATCTAATAACATCATAATACAGGAAAATATTTTCCCGAGCTGCAACTCGGTGCAGAAATGAGTTTGCTAATGCACCAAGAGGACTTTCGAAATCATAGTCTGAGTCGGCTTCGTCAGGAACTGTGGCTTTAGATTCAACAACTCTAGGGTTTTTCTTTTCTAATAGATTGTAAACATTTTCCCATGTCATTTTTCCAAATCCCTGGCAGGAGGTGTCTGTAACCAGCTTAAGTTTTGTTGGTTTCTCTTTAGGCATCATAGTAATCACAGGGGCTTTTGCAGCAACGGTAGCTTTTGATTTCCTAAATCTCTTCAACATTTCAGTGTCAGGCAGTGTTTCTCTTGCTCTGCGAATAGAAAAATTGGATGTTCTATTACTCTGCAACAAAGAGAAGTTTTTAGCCAAGGTGAAGACGTAATAATGAAAACAACTATACAAAAGGTTTATTCACTGATTTTTATTTATTATATCCGTGGTTAAAAACTTAAATGTCCTCTAGGGAGTCACACTCATGCATTCAATAACAAAACAAATCATTGTTATTCGTTTGATTCGCGAGTTAATGTTAACGTACAATTGGAGATTTGGCATATTTCGAAATAAGTATAGATATATTTCCTTTTAAAACTTTGAAACAGAACAATGTTACTGATGAAATAGGTAACCTGACCTCAAAACGGGAACTCTAGCCCAAAAAGTCTCAAAAAACATGAAAAAACACCCCAAAAACAAAAAGTGTGTCTTCCAGAATGCACTTGGTTTTTTTTTAAGGTCAAATTTCAACATTTTATAAAATTATGCTAAAAAAAAAATTGTTTGTTGAAAAAAGGATTGAAAAAACACCCTCAAAACAAAACTAATTGATGCTGGAATAACAACAACAAAAAATTGTGTCATAATTTTGACACTTGTAACAATGGAATTAAAGATAACATATTAGGACATTTTTTAAAATCGTAAATTTCTAACATTTTTGATAGATGATGTTAAAGATAAACAAATACATGTCTGAAGGGCTTATCATTTCGAACAATTTCCATCCATGTTGTTAAACATAAAATATCTTGACTTTAAACAACCCCAAAATTGTAATTATTGTCAACCATAACCTTAAAGATAAAATTTGGTAGCGCATAAAAACCTTAACGACAAGTTGTAAATCTAAATTTTTTCAATCTTAAGTGTTCAACATACTTGAACAATGAAATTATGGAGAAATTATAAGACTTAACAATTTTAAAAAATGAACAAGTGAATGAAAAAATTATCATTGAACAGAAATAAGTAAGAGTAATTTTAATTTTAAAGGATAAAAACTTATCTTTTTTCAAATCTTAGCATAAGACAAATTTAAATATAATTTCAACCAAAACCTAAAAATCAAGCATCAAAACAAAGTGTTCCATTTCAATGACACATATAATTATTAAAACTTTTAAAATTATGTTATACCAAATGGTAACAATACATAATATCATGGTAATATCACTGCATAATCTAAAAATTCAACATTAGTTTTTATTTTCTATTTTACTTATAATTAAAATATCAACATTGGTACATTGAATATAACCTAAATTATTTTTGTAATTCATTGTTGCATTGTCTATATTCTAAAGAGATGAATTCTTCATAATTAAAACATATAATCCAACAAACATAGAAATGTCTCATAACTTCATGAAAAATGAGATGGAAGTCAAATTTTTTATTTCAAGTTACCATGCAAACATCAATTACATAAAAGTGTCTTAGATAGTTATTCAAAATCAACCATAGGTTCTAGCACACCATCATAATCTACATCTTCAGATGAATGGCTCGATGCAGATGAAGATGATCCATATTCTTCTCTTTCATCAACTAGTGCTCCATCCGAGTCAACATGCATGCCCACCATTTCAGAGTTCAAAAGTCTTGTAGATCTACGTCTACATTCTGCAGAGTCCCATCTCAACAGTAATTGTTCTGGTAGCAATTTCTTCAAAATATTTATGGTCTGCAACCGAAGAGTTCCTCTCTTTGTCAAATTGAAGTCATACACAAGTATGTCAACATCCTCCAATTTTAAGACATCTGTGCGACGACGATTTATATTTGTGCCATTTATTTTTCTCTTTCTGCCAATTCTTTTTTCCACTACCATACCTGGCTTGTACACACCATTGAAAGGGTGGGTACTTGTGGCATACCAATGTACATCAACAGCTGTAATCTCTTCATTTTCATTAATGACCTTTATAACCTTAGCAATCCAGAATGGATAGCCAAGTGGATCTTCATCTGCTAACACTGCTATCATGCAACCCTCCTTAAGATCCTGCACAGAACCCCTGTAAAGGTCTTCCATGGCTTCACGTTGTGCACGTGATCTTCTAGAACCAATATATATTTCTCTTTCCTCTACCTGTGGGGAATTAATAATAGCTTGAGGTCGTTGTTGTTCAACATTGTGTGTTTCCGGATGTTCATGTTCATTTGGCATATTTTGTGGCAAAAAAAAAAGAGTCTTCAAAAGCGTATCCCCATTTATTGATCTTGAAATCATATCACTTTGATTATTGAAAAAAGACTCCCACCAAACTGAATCAGCAACATCGAAGTATTCATATGTATCTCTAATACATCTTTTAATTTCCTCTAGACATTCAGAATAATTTATGTCTCTCTTCTGTCTTCGTGCATTATGGAGTTCGGAAACTGACTGTAATAACAATATCTTTGATGAAAACATTGGACGCTCTGGAATGAACTTCAAAAATGCTAAACCTGATGATGGTCCCCATTCTTCAATAGTTGAATACTTCTTGCCCCATATAAGTGTTATCCCATCAATTTTTTGATACGAAATTGATGCTGGAAGCTAATGTCGTTAAGTTGTTCAATGCATTTCTCCTCACCATGTGATCCAAAAATAAACCTTCGCATGTCAATAGTTTCTTCCAACACATGAAAAAAAGGCTCTGGAATGTACGATTTCTTAATACATTCAATTAATGATGGCAGGCTCCCAACACCTTTCCTCCTCAATGTTACTGAAAAACGACTGAACATTTGATCAATATGATCATGAGTATGCCCAACAAGAAGGAAACCAACCTTTATCTTTTAAAAATCCCCAATTCAACGAGCATGTTTAGATACCCAAAAAGAATTTGATTTTTGTTCTCACGACTTGTGTTGTCTAATTGTAAATACAAAACTTCAGGAAGAATCCCAGACCAATGAGTAACCACATCATGGATTATAGTTATGGTCATATTTGCATCATTGTGAATATTTGGAGTTGTGAAGAAAACTCTTGGAAACATCTTCTCATTAAATACCATACAACCAACCAAGTGAAACTGAATGAAATTTTTCTCCTGTAATTTTTTTGGCGTGCGGACAAAATGTGGAAGAAGTGTTTTCTTTTGGTCCATACCATCAATTATCAATCCCAGATATTTATTTGGATGATCATAACACTTATTTTTATGTTTATACAACTTTTTCCTTTCACTTGTTTGCTGATTGCGATGGTATTGAAGTTCTTTGACAACAGAATCTGTACATAAAATAAAAGAAACATATGAATGAATATATTTTCATAGTTGATAAATATCAAATTTTAAAAAACAATGTTTTGAACACATACCTCTTTCCGCCCCTTGACATTTATCTCTTTTTGCTTTAAGAGAAGCACATGTGCTGCAAATCCCCATCCTTGTCTTCTTAGGAATACGAACATTGTTGAATTCAGTTTTCTATATCCTTGTAAAATAAGAATATGTAATAAAATTACCAATTCCTTCAACAGCTTCTGCATAATCTTTGTATAACATGAATATTTCTCGTCTCGAGAAATTATTTGGAATATGTATTGTGTCTTTATTTGGCATACACTCTCCATGATTTGAAAAGAAGTATTTCATCCATGTCTTAGCAGTATTTGCAAACGGCCCCACCTCTCGTTTATAACATGCTTCTGAATAATATGTGGGATCGCTTTCCAATCTATCATGGATTCTTGACAAACGAAAATTACCAATTGAATACAACATTTTGAACGCCTTTCTGCAAAGCAATACATTCCCAATATGATAATCATAACCTGCTAGTGTAGATTGCATGCAACCCACTAAATATGAATTTTGCATGCTTTTATTCATTGACATATATGTTTTCCTTTTCTCCAAAGGAAAGTTGAAATCCATATTTTTCAAGCAATCCCTTCGACAACATTCACTTGAAATAAAATGAACGACAAAACTTCTTGTCGTGAGATATTTTTTCCTCGCCCTTGTATAACTAGAATGCTTTGGATTGATATGAAAAGGTCTACTCCTACTCCTAGTTGCAATATTTGCTTGCAATGGCTTCATCATTCCATCATCCTTTGTAAAAGTAGTTTCATCACCATTAGGAGGAATATTATCCCCACTATCATCATCCTCAACATAGTTAATAAATTCATCAACATCATTGCGTGGAAAATTTTCTTTACTATCATCAGTTGAAGAAAACATTTCACAAGAATCATCGGCACTTTTGTAACCCTGACTCAAAATAAATTCTTCACCATCTTGACCCATGCTTTCAAATTCTTCCCTAGGAGGATTCAAATCTTCATCACCATTAGTGTCTTTGAAATGGTCACTTGGAGAAAATGCAATATTCAGATCTATGCCTCTAAAATTATCATTTGCAAGAAACTCTTCATCCTCCCCTTCCTCAGTGGTGCTCTCATAATCCTTGGGATTAGGCATAAGTGGAAGCTTTGAATTTGTATTCACTAGAATTTCTTCATCCTGCCCCTCCCCTTCCTCACCGAAGCTCTCATAATCCTTAGGATTAGGAATAAGTGAATGCCTTGAATCTATATTTATTGGAAATTCTTCATCCCCCCCTTCATCAGTGGTTAAATTATAATCATTATGATTAGGATGAAGTGAAAATTTTATCTTTGGAAATTCATCCCTGTCTTCATCAGTGGTGTTGGCATAATACTTAGGATTAGGATGAAGTGGATATTTTGACGCTGCAAATTCTTCATTCCCCTCTTCCTCAGTGGTGCTTACATAATCCTTAGGATTAGGACGAAGTGCATATTTTGACTTTGCAAATTCTTCATTCCCCTCTTCATCTGTGGTGCTGACATAATCCTTAGGATTAAGATGAAGTGGAAATTTTGACTCTGGAATTTTTTCGTCCCCCTCTTCATCAGTGGTGCTTGCATAATCCTTAGGATTAGGACGGAGTGAATATTTTGACGCTGTAAATTTTTCATTTCCCTCTTCATCAGTGTTGTTGGCATAATCCTTAGGATTGGGACGAAGTGGAGGTTTTGACTCTGAAACATTATCATTCCCCTCTTCATCAGTGGTGCTTGCATAATCCTTACGATTAGGACGAATTTGATATTTTGACTTTGGAAATTTTACATCCCCCTTTTCATCAGTGGTGCTGGCATACTCCTCAAGATTAGGACAGAGTGGATATTTTGACTCTACAGATTCTTCATTCCCCTCTTCATTTGTTGTTCTCGCATAATCCTTAGGATTAAGCTAAAGTGGATATTATTCATCTCCCTCTTCATCAATGGTGTCCTCATAATCCTTGGGATTAAGACGAAGTGAAACTTTTGACTCTAGAAATTCTTCATCATGCCCTTCATCACTGTTGCTTTCATAATCCTTAAGATTAAGAGTAAGTGGTATAACTGGCACTCGATTTACAGAAATTTCATGTTGTTGCACCTCATCAATTTTGTTCTCATCATCTTTAGGATAACGACCAAGTCGATTTTTTAACTCTCTATTCATGGTGAACGAACTCCCATTATATTCATCACTCTGAATAGAGTTGTTGCGTGACGAAGATGTTGATGTTGTAGAAAGAAAAACTTCGCTATCAGAAGAAACCATGGCTTTCAACAAGAATAGGTTGAATGATACAAATTCCTCTCTCACTTACAATATATAGCTTAAAGACTGAAAATTTCCCTCCAAATTTTCCCTCCAAAAAAATTTGCGAAAAAATTTCCCTCCAAAATCCCCCCCCAAAAAATTTTGCGTAAAACTTTCCCTCCAAAATTTTCATTTCAAATATTTGGTACAAATATTTGTCAAAAAATGTATTTAACATTTTTTTAATAAACTGTTTATGTTGAAATATTTTACCGATATTTATATTCAAAATATCCATAAAATATTTCTATCATGGATGCCTTCCAAACTAAAATAATGTTTTTATTTCAATGATTTAACATTGACTAGATGTAAGTATTAACTATAATATTACTATAATACCTACATGCAAATATTAACTATTTTAACTATAATGACCACATATAAATATTTTAAATTTTAAACTTACGTTATATTCATCTAAAATATATTTCAAAATTTATTAATAAACTGTTGCTATTCAAATATTTCACCATACTTTCTATTCAAAATATGCACAAAATATTCCTTTCATGCATGTTTTCGAAACTAAAATAATTTTCTTATTTGAATGGTTTAAGATTGACTACATGTAAATATTTACAAAAATAACATGTAAATATTAACTATTAAACTATAATATTAACTATAATTAACTACATGTAAATATTTTAGATTTTAAAATTTAATCCCATGATTTTAAACATTGATTACATGTAAATATTAACTATGATAACTAAATGCAAATATTAACTATTTTATCTATAATATTAACTATAATTAACTACATGTAAGTATTTCATATTTTAACTTTTAATCTGAGATTATATTTGAATTATTCAACATTCAGTACATGTAAATATTAAATAAAATATTAACTATGATAACTACATTCAAATAATAAGTATTTTAATTATAATATGAACTATAATAAACTAAATGTAAATATTTTAAATTTGAAATTTTAATCCCACATTCGTTAAACAGTAAACCAATCAGACAATATTCGCTATTTAAAAGGAATGATTGTTTCTATTCATCACATCACATCAAGTTTTCTGGTATTTGTTAGAGTAAATTTATGGAGGTGTTGCGTTGGCATTGGTAACTTCGTGGAGGCATTGCATTGGCATTGGAGGCGTTGTGTCGCTATTGGTAATTTTGTGGAGGTGTTGCATTGGCATTGGTAACTTCGTGAAGGCATTGCATTGGCATTGGAGGCATTGTGTTGTTATTCGTAATTTTGTGGAGGCGTTGTGTTGGCATTGGTGACAGCAGCTTTTTGCATTTCAAAGGTTAGTTTTCCTTCTATTCTGTCAATTTAAAGACGATTTTGGGGAAAATCTGTTTTTCTATAGTTTTTTTGTGTCCAAAAACTATTTTTTTAAGGTTTTTAGGTTCAAAAACCTTAATTTTTTTATATTTTTTTAGTGAAGAAAATGCAAAAAAAACTAAATTTTTTAGGGTTTTAAGGACAAAAATTTAGATTTTTTTTCTTTTTTAAGACTTATAGGTTCATCTAGACAGAAAAATCCATAAAACGATCATGCACATAAAAAAAAAAAAAAATATTATAACATTTTTTATTTGTTTTTATTTTTTTTATCATAAATATATCAGTGATTTCATTATATATATATATATATATATATATATATATATATATATATATTTTATTTGAAAAATTTTTTATTTTATTTTTTTTAATTTTAAATCTTAGTTTTATTCTTTTTAATTTTTTATTTTTTTTTTCTTTATTGTTTTGTTATATATATATATATATATATATTTTAAATTGTATTGTGATATGGTTTTTTTTTTTAAATTTATTATATTGTTATACTAAAACAAATGTTTATATATATATTTTAAATTATATAATGTTTAGAAACCAAAAATAATTGTGATTTAATAAATTGTTTTTTTTTTTTGTTATATTTTGATATTTTTAACATTTTTTTAATTATTAAATAATGTTTTAATAATTATATTATATATAAAAAAAAATTAAAAATCGAAATAAAAAAAATAAAAAATAAAAAACAAAATAAAAATTAAAAAAATTAAAAAATAAAAAATAAAAAATAAAAAAAATAAAAACAAATAAAAACAAAAAAAACAAACATGCCGCAGACCCCGCCCGCGGGCACCGGGGGCCAGCTGGGCGGCGCCACGGAGGCAGCCCAGCCAGCGTCACGGCCCCCGTTGGGCCAAGGGCCGATTCCGGGATGGCCTTGGCCCAGCGGGGGCCATGAGGCCGGCTGGGCCGCCCCCGTGGCGCCGCTCGGCCGGCCTCCCGCGCCCGTGGGCAGGCTATTCATTTTTTTAATTTTTTTTAATTTTTTTTTTTTTAATTTTTTTTAAAATTTTTTTTTTTTTTAAATTTGTTTTAATAAAACCTTTTTTAATTTTGTTTTTTTTTTTTTAATTCTTTTTAATTTTAATTTTTTTAATAATTTGTTTTAATATTTTTTTTTTTTTAAATTTTGGTTTTTTTTTACTTTATTTTGTTCTTTAATTTTTTTTAATTTTTTTTTTTTTTTAATAATTTGTTTTAATAAAACAATTAAAAGTTCATAGAAACATTGTTATATATAAAAATAATAAAAAATTTGTTATATAATATAATAAAAACATTGTTAAATAATAATTGTTAAAAATCTCAAAATATAACAAATATTAAAAAATAAAATAAAATATTAAACAACAATTATGTTTTGTTTTTAAACATTATATAATTAAAAAAAAAAACAATACAATATAATAAATTAAAAAAAAAACATTTGTTTTAATATAACAATATAATAAATTAATAAAAAAAAACTATATAACAATACAATTAAAAAAATAAAAAAAAATATAATATTATAACATTTGCTTTTAACATTTAAATATTTAAATTTCTTTTTTATGTTTTTTTTTTTTATTTAAATTAAAGTATTAAAACAACATTATAAAAAATTAAATTTTTTCTTTTATTTTGTTTAATTGCTTTTATTTTATTTTGTTTATTTTTATTTAATTACTATGTAATGTGAAACAAAAATTTATAATTTTCAAATATATTAAAAGATTATATAAATTTATAAACTTTTATATTAATTTTTTATAATTTTAAGTTTATAATTTTTTATTTAATTGCTATGTAAAGTAAAATAAATTTTTCTTTTCTTTTATTTTGTTTATTTTTATTCAATTGCTATGTAATGTAAAATTAAATTACTGCTTTAATTTCAAGCTATTTAGTTTTAGAAATAAATTTTGTTTATTAAATTTATTTTATCCGCAATATTTTTCCATTAACTAATATATATATATATATATATATATATATATATATATATATCAGGAAAATGGCATCAAAAAAGATTTCTGTGAATGTTTCTGCACCTAGGGCAGCAGCTCCCAAATCTACGGCAGCAGCTCCCAAATCTACAGCTGCAGCTCGACGCACTATGGATACAACTCCCAAATCTAAAGTTGCAGTTGGACGCACTATGGACACTGTTGGACGCAATAAGGATATTGTTGCACACACTAATAAAAATCAAGCAAGTGGGGCACCAGGTTCATTAAAGCTTATTTCTGATTGGAAGAACGCCGAGGAAATAGATAAAACCGATTTCTCATGGTATCTTGAAGACAGTGAAATGGAGGCCGATATACACATCTATCTGATTTGTGGTATGATTGACTTAAATGAGCCATATGATGTGATGGGTAGAGTACGAGACATATGTATGGTCCCGAATACAAACACTATTTATGTTCTTGCAAGGAAGGCTCAGAAACGTGAGAAGGTTAGATATCGTCTATCAATCGTCAAGTATGACACAGATGAAATATCTTCAAAATTTTCTGAAGAAATATCAAGCAACATTGCAAATAACATTGTAAGTATGCTTATTTTTATTTTCTCTATGCATTATTGTAAAGATGATTCAATTTTTTATAAATTATTGATCATTGACATGTTTTATTTTGTTTCATAGGATTTTGTTCCGAGTCTTTCAAACATGTTTGAAGGTATTTATATGTTGGTGCCAAATGTTATGGATGTGATCAAAACTTTCCACAAAGACAAAGAAGAGGAAAGGAGATTGAAGCAAAGAGCAATAGCTCGTGACACTGCAACAGTACAAAGATGGGATCAACCAAGAGTCACTAAGGCGGGTCAATCTAGTAAACTTAAACATGTTTCTTTTGAAGGTGTCGAACATGAAACATAAAATTATGATAGAATTAGTGAGGAGGAGATGAGAACTATTGTGCAAAAGGAGAAAACAGATCAGACACCAAAAAGAAAAATTGTCAAAGATGTCTCTCTTTTACCTCATGAAGGAGAGCTTGTTTATAAAAAAACTGATATGTTATCCAATAAGACTAGGAAATGAAATATTGGTGAACCTGTAAAGGTCGTGAGCAGCAGTGAAGAACAAATTGAAAGCTCCCACGGAAGCAGAGAAATCATAACACCAGGTGCTGAGTTAGAGGATGGCATTATTAAAACAAAACAAAATGCTATTCGACAAGAGTTGAGGAAGAATAAATTAATTCTTGGTGGCCAAACATTTGAGCTTAATGTTAACCAATTTTATGGCCCAGATGAAGGACAATCTCAATATCAAATTAGAAAGGCCCATAACCTACATGTACATAATCTGAAAACATTGTTCAGGTTCAATCCATATGCGTATGTGGTGGATTATGTGGTTCTTGTCGATCCATGTCAGGTTCCCAACAAACAAGCATTTGACAAGACAAAATGTTTTGATTATAAATATTATGTAATTGGAAGGAACTATTCGATAGAGGCTAAGAGACAATTGATTGCAAAATGTTCCAATAACTATCTTTTTCAAACAGTGAAATGCATCATTTACACTGGCTTAACAGAAATGGAATCAAAGTTATTGGCATGGGATCATAATGCAGATAATGAGTACATAATGAAAATGACTTTCATCCAAAGGGTTAGATTTATTCATAATGAATTCATAGAAAAATGTGGTGGGGATAAGACACAAGTTAGTGTAGCGTTTCGAAAGGAATGTTTAACGGAAACAGGTTATCAAATTGATGAAAAAAAAGAAAAAGATGAAAAATTGAATACAAATCTCTTCAGAGGCACAGATAACATTTTTCAGTTGGCATTTAGAACTGGGGAGGTATGAGATTTGATTGATGAGATTTTTGATTGGTGGGAGAATATTTCCATAAAAAATCAGAAGGTTAGAAAGAGTAAACCCATAATATGTACCAACAGTAAGGGGGGTCCTGAAATGAAGCAGCTTCCAGAGGATATGACTATCACACCTTGGAGAACAATGCAAGGTGTGAAGGATGATAAATTAGTCGAATCAGTATTAGCCCCTGTGAAGTCGGGTGAATTATTAATGGAAGAAATGTGTGCAGAATTTCAAAAGTAAGTTTCTTGAATTATTTCTTATTTTTCTTTCATTATAATTTTCTTTTAAATAAAACATAATGATGTTGGTAGAATTTGTTATACATGTCAATATATTAACGCTTTTAACTTGATTTATTCAGTCAGAATTTTTTTATGAAAATACAAGAACACATGGTTAAAATGTTGAATGAAGACACTTGGGATGATGTTGTACGCAACTACCCAGAAGCAAGTTCTACATCAACACTAAAAGAGTTTTATATCGCATTTAATAAGGTATGTTGATTTATAAATTCATTTTATTCATATTTAAACTATTTTTATTTTATTACTTATATATATATGTGTGTGTATGTGTGTGTGTGTGTGTGTGTGTGTGTGTCATTAAAGATGTCGAAGAAGGATGGAAATGGAGTACCAGATACTTTCAAAAGCTTTATTGAAAAAATTAAGATGGAGAACATGAGAAGGAACGTCTTA
Source organism: Pinus albicaulis (assembly GCA_034641835.2). Classification (NCBI taxonomy): domain Eukaryota; kingdom Viridiplantae; phylum Streptophyta; class Pinopsida; order Pinales; family Pinaceae; genus Pinus; species Pinus albicaulis. The sequence continues at coordinate 808,253,325 of CM076582.1, read as the reverse complement.
TGAATGTTGAACTAGATCCTACTCTTAATCATTACATTTGGAATGGGCTCGACAGTGTCCAATATCAAATAATACAAGGTGACTGTGAAGACATTGCATCACTAATACCTAAAAGGGAATACGGCCTAGTTATTACAGATATTCCTCATGGTTTCAATTTCCCAGACATTGAATATGATAGAGAACCATATACTTATCAAGCTTTTAGTAAAGTGGTTACGGGTTTTCAAGAAGTGACAACATCACCACTTTGGAGATTTGTGACATTTCATTCAGACACACAGTTTCCAATGTTATTAACAAGCTTCAAGGGTAAAGCAAACTCAATGATGCAACTTACATGGTAAGACTTTGAAATTGTATGTTTGATTCCTCCTAAATTTTTTTATTCATGTAAAATTTAATTGAACTTTTACTATGTTATGTTACAGGAAAAAGTCAAATATTGTTTCTTCCGAAGATCAGCCTATTATAAATGAGTGTGAGTTCATCCATGTTGAATGTTGGACAAAAGACGATAGCTATAAGCATATTATTATGAATCGAGTAGATGGGAAGAGTCATAGTCAAGTATTGGTTTATGATGCAGTTGTAAGAAAACTAACATATGAGGATAAAGATGCAAAAGGAGATATAGTTAACATTTATCAAAAACCACAAACATCGATTAACTATCTTATAGATCTATGTTCAAATGAAGGAAAATGGGTTTTGGATTTATTCTCACGTTCAGGTAAGTTTTATTATACAAATTTAAATTTAAATATTGTCTTTTTTACTTTTTATGTCTCCATAATAATTTTCTTACTTATTTTTTTTGTTCTTGATGATTAGGTACAACACTAGCATGTTGCCTACTAAAAGGAAGAAATTGCATTGCCATTGAGAAAGACCCAGTTCAATGCAAATTTATTCAACAAAGAATTAACGCTCTTAAATTCCTTCCAGATGCGAAGCAAGAAGTTGGTTTGAGGAAAGGAGATTTTAATGAATCACGTGTGGAAAAAAAAGCAAAGGAACCTCAACCACCATTATATGGAATGATTGGAAATGGACACTTTGGAAGATTTGCTAACATGAAAGATCCATTAGAAGATGACAATGATCAAAATGAAGAAGGAAATGTTGCGGAAGAAGCCATCAATGTTGTTCTAGATAATGTTGAAGATGTATTAGTTGATATTGTTGATGATGTTTAAGTTATGTTTGCAAACAAAGCTTATTTTTTAGAACTATTAATCAGTTTTACTTGTAATGTTTAGACTCTGATATTTTATGAGAACAACCCTTTTTTTTTGCAAAAAACATGTGATTGCTATTATTTTTTGACTTAAAATTCAATAAAATGTTGTTTTCTTAAGTTTTTTTGTTAAAATTCTCCCAAAAACTTAGTTTATTTAACATGTTTTTTCCAACAAAAACTCTGTAAAAGTGTATTTTTTGCATTGTATTTATATTGAAAAAATTGTATTTTTTTGTCATATGGTTCAAAATATTGGTTTTTTAGCGACAATTTTTTGATGTACATTGAAAAATTATTTAACAATACATAAACATGTAGAAAATATAAACTTTAGAATATTGACCCTTGTTCCATCTTTTATGTATGTGAAAAAGTGAAGATATCATTACAAGTTTTTATTTTTAAAAAAATTATTTTTTTATTTTTAAAACACAAGTACATAAATGCACTTAAAAATAAACATCTCACAGAAGAAGAAGACATTAGAAAATCTATACTGTCAAAATCAATCCTATAAAAAAAATTTGGTGATGATACACCACCACTATTCAAAATCGACATAAAAAAACATCACTTAAAAAAAAATTTAATTAAAAAAAAAAACAAAATGAAAAAACTTAAAGTGCCAAAAACATGCTCAAAATTTTTTTTCTTGATTCTGCATTGCCACTTTTTCAAAATCAAGTGTTTTTCTTGATACTTCAAAAAGTAGGTAACAATGAGGTTACCTATTTCATCGGTAACATTGTTACAGGATGAATAATAATAAATGGACCTTTAAGTTATAATCACATCGTAATTCGTTTAAAAAGGAAAATGAAACAAGACTTATACCAAATTCCGATTGCGAAGATCGCATCAGAGATTTTAAAATGAAATGAATCGTTTAAGATCTTCTCCGATAATGCGATTGCGATGAGATAGGGTCCGTCGCATCGGAGTTTTAAAACCAAAAGAATGCAATGTTTTAATTCTTCTGAAATGCGATTGTGATGAATCGCATCGCATCGGAAGTATATAAAAGAAACGCAACACTTTAAATTTATTCGAAATGCGATAGCGATTGAGCGTGATCGCATCAGAATTTTACAAAGCAAAAACAAACTTTAAAGAGTTCTCTGATTTTCCGATTTGCAATTACTATTCATATCAATCATTGTTAAATATAAAGACTTTATAATATTTTTTTTTTTTGATATGATTAAAATCCTTTATGTCTCATCGGATCGGAAAGTTATTTTAAAGGTTATACACTTTGCAAATAAAAATGTGATATGTATCCTTTTATCAATGAATATTTTATTCCTAAAATGATTGGGATTTTTTCTAAATATTTTATTTCTATCTAGAAAGAAAGATAAAAAAAAGGGGACCTATTTCTAAATGGGATTCATTCTAAAATTTAAAAATGGGGAGGGTTGTTGTACAGTACAACACAGTGCCCTAGCTAGTTTATTTCCATTCTGTCTATAAGCATATTTCAATTATTTTATATTAATGAAATGAAGTTTTATTGATATATTTTATTGTGTTCCTGCATAATTCTGGATCACAAAGAGATTACATAAGCAACTCATACCTCAATGTATCTCAGGGGAGGCTATTTTGTCTACACAATCAATCTAGATTAGCATGGTATAACTTCACAACATATCAACTCAAACATAGACAAGGTCATGATATCCATAATAGTAGCTAGATAACATGTTCGCATCATAAAATTATAAACAAGTGTCATCCATGCATAGAAATCACATATGCACAATCAGTCTAGATTAGTAAAACACAATATCAAAAATATATTAACTCATACTTGAATGTCATAACCCTAACCATCAACATAGGCCAATCCAGATCAACACGATACATATAACATCAATATCTTAAATTCAATAACCCTAATCATCAAGTTAACTAACATATAACAACAACAAGTTAACATATAACATAATCTTAAACTGTTAAGTCCCTATATTACTAGTGTAGTCCCTTATTATGTTAGTGTATCCCCCCTTATTTTTATTGTTGTTCCCTTGTAACCCCCATATTGTTATTATTATGCCCTTACATTATTATTGTTAGGTCAGCTAGTATTACATTGGGGCCCCACTAGGATTACATTGTGGCCCCATGGACTCCTACATATAGAAAGGAGGTTTTGTCATTTGTATCATCCAAGAATTGTTCATTCATGTAATGTATTGGAGGTTTCCCCCGCGAAGTGGCTTATTTCTAAGGTGTTGATATCTCTTTTCTTCTATTTTTGGAGCTGCTTTCATAACATTTGGTATCATAGCTTTGGATTCTAGGCTTTCGCTGCTCCAAACAGGTCATCGTGGAATTTTCACTATAACATATTTTCTACGAAGGTTCAGAAACTGAAATTATTAGAGTGCGAAGCCGAAATCCTGAGGAACATCTTCACAAAATTTCAGATCTTGGTTCACAATATTTTCGTAGATATGATCTGTGGAAGTTAGGGCTTTTTGCAGGCTCCTTAATTTAACCTAAACAGGTGATCGCGGAATTTTTGCTATAACTTTTTTTCTACAAGGTTTAAGAAGCTGAATTTTTCACAGAGAAAATTTAAAATCCTGAGGAACCTCCTGTAAAAATTTCAGATCTTGGTTCACAATATTTTGGGAGATATGATCTGTGAAAGTTAGGATTGTTTCAGGCTCCCAAATTTCATCTCAAAGAGGTGACTGTGGGAAAAACATCATAACTCTCTCTCTCTGAGCATCAGATTGGGATTATTTAAAAAGTAGGCGCAAGTACATGGACCATAGTTTTTTCTATATAAATTTCAGAGCTGAAGGAGGAAACAGTGACACGTGTCAAGTCATACAAGTTCGCTCTATTGAACTAGTCCATAATTAGGTCATCGTAGGAGATTGGGCATAACTTTGTCTTCAAGAATCCAAATCAGGTCAGACCTGTGGCATTCAAAAGAGGATTCAGATTGGTACCTCAAGGCCAAATTTTAGTTATTTAGGATCTTTAATCACATAGATAATTCTGTTTCAATATCGAGCTTCTCAAAAGAAAGGAAAAGGTGTGTATCTGGTTTTTAAAATTGCATAACATTTATTTGAAAAAGCAGTTTGAAGTGATTCCAAGGGCATATTTAAGAATTTTTATCAGAATTGGGTTCTATAATGCCTCCAAAAAATAATTCCATACCCATTAAGCCCTCCAAAATCTATACTATGACGCATGAAGAGGAAGAATTGTAGTATGAGATATCAAAATTATTGTACCAAGTGCAGCAAATTTTGATCTTACGAAGAGGAACCGAAGATGACATAGATGGTTTAAAAACAGAAATGGAGGCTAAGTTGAATGGTTTGTAGGATCAAATAATAGCTAATATGGATGATAAATTAGTGGAATATGACATTGAGCATCAACAACAAGTTCTCCAACTCTCAAAGAATAACCTTGTAGAAATTTGAATAACTGATATATTATTCACCGAGATTCTCCTGATCACACACTATTTTAGCTTCATGCATAACACATAATCTCTTCTACCATTGATCATCACATGCGGAAATAAAATCAATTGCATGCATACATTAAAACCACAAACAATCACACATATGAACAGAGTATTTAATGGGAAAGCTTAAAGCTGAAAACCCCAACTATCTGTATATTATATGTCATGGAGATCATGTAACAATCATAGTACAAAGCTCCTCACAAGCTCTCATGCACACCCTCAATTGCTACACCCTATCAAGCTAGATCTAGCAAAACACATGCTCCAATATTTTGCCACTTGATAGCCAGCCTCTATTGCGTAATCAATGCTATGGGATGGCTTCATTAAATAGATAAACCACCTGGCTTGTATTGCGCAATCCTCATGGGCTTATCCAATTATCTGTGTGTTGCAAATAGCAACTGTATAGTCACAACTAATAGTTAACCTACTCTTTCACCTATTTCCTCACTAGTCTCCATTGAAACTGTCCATGCACTGAAGTTAACTGATGCATTCTTCAGTTGATTAATGATTTTATAATTAGTGAATTAATTAATAATTAATTCACACCACTCTCACTAATAGTATCAATTATTTAAACTGGATACAAATAGCTCAACTATGTTTAGATTAGTTAAACTGAACACAACTCCATCAACTCCTTAATCAACTCCACCAAACTCACTCACATGAATTCTAACTGAAGTCATCATGCAATAGCTCCACTTAGACCCTAGGAATAGCGTAATTCCTTCTTTCAGCTGTATGTGCCACATCCGTAGCTCAAACTAAAGTGCTCTAAGAGGATAAGATAATGTTTATAGTCCAAATATTATTAAGAGCTAATAATATTCGACATATCTATTTTTAGACTGGCAATCTAAAAATAGATTCCGCCCAGTATGTCTAAAAATAGAAGTCCATCTATTTTTTTCCGACTTGACCAACCATCTACAAATAGAATCCTGCAACTCATAGAACATGATCCATATGTCTAAAAATAGACATAGTCTAAAAATAGACTTTGCGCCAAAAATAGCCTGCGGGCCCACTTAGTGAAGGCGACTCCTTTTCACTCAGCTCTTCATCTTGTTGCAATCTCAACACTCCCTCTCAACAAGATATGGATTACCTGCAACCCCTATCCTACCTCTGTGGTATTCGAATTTGCTCCTGGTGAGCGCCTTCGTCAAGATATCAACATACTGATCCTCCGTGGGAATGTATGAAAGTAACATGATCTTCCGCTACACACAATCTCTGATATGATGATACCAGATGTCAATGTGTTTAGATCTATCATGAAATACTGTATTAACTGAGAGTTTGATGCAACTCTGATTATCACAATAAATCATAGTAGGCTCTAAGTGTGAACCGAACAACCCGAACAGGATCTTCCTCATCCATATAGCCTCGCATGCAGCCAAAATCACTGCCATATACTCGGCCTCTATTGGGCCCAGAGTGCCACGGATCTCACACTTCTTTGATGTACCAAACTAATGTCGACTGATACTAAAAATCCCTCCAGGATGTTCTCTTTAAGTACGGTTGGGCTCCACTGCCCAATGCATCAGTGAAAACCCTGACTTCACCTCATCCAATTGTCTGTACCATAATACATATCCCGATGTGCCTCTGAGATATCTCAATACATGCTTGACTGCCTTCCAGAAGATCTTGGTAGGCTTAACCATAGCTTGTGAAAGTTGGTTAACAGCATAGCATATGTTAGGTCGTGTATTGACCAGATACATAAGCGACCCCACCAACTGTTGATAAACAGTGGCATCCACTACCTCCCCTGAAGTAGCATCCTCCTTCCTCCATCCACCAGGAAGAGGAGTATCAACAAGCTTGCAGCCATGCATGTTGAACTTCTCCAGTATCTCCCGGCCATGCTTGCCTTGAGAAACAAATATTCCATCACTGCGCTGCCAAATTTCCAATCCCAGGAAATAATTAAGGAGGCCCAAGTCCTTCATCTCAAACTCCTTTGCAAGATCGGCCTTGCATGAGTGTATAAATAGCTCATCACCTGTCAAAATAAAATCATCTACATAAATTACAATGATCGGCAACTTACCCTCCACCACTATCTGGTATAGGTTCGGATCCGCCTCACTCTTGGAGAATCCAAGTCGTGAAATATTTGTCCCATCTTTGTGTTAGACACGAGTGCTTGTTTCAACCACTCTGACGCTCTTTTGAGCTTTGCACACATGTGACTTCCGCTATTGAAGATCTCGAAACCTTCGGGCTGCTCTATGTACACCTCCTCCTCAATGACTCCGTTGAGGAACGCAGTCTTCACATCCATCCGATGAATGTGCCACCCCATCTGCGCTGAGAGAGCAAGAATCGTCCGTATGGAAGAATACCTTGCGACAGGTGCAAAGGTCTCCTCATAATCGATCCCCTCAATCTGTGAAAAGCCTCGAGCAAAAAATCTTGCCTTGTACTTCTCCACACTCCCGTCAGCTGCCTGCTTCACTTTGTAGATCCATCTCGAACCCACCACTGATTTCCCTTCCGGCCTTGGGACAATCTCCCATGCACTGTTTCTGACAATCGAATCATAATCTTCCACCATGGCATCTACCCATGCGGGATCCTCCACAGCTTCCTCGAAAGAGGATGGCTCCGTCACAATACACTTGCTCATAAGAGCCATGTATCCAGTATACCGGTCAGGTGATTGTCTCTGTCTGCGCTGTGATGTAGGTGCTCCTACAACCTTCTCTGCATCTTGAGCCAGTCGCTCAGCTTCTGTAGTGCGCTTCCGCCCTCTGATGGTTGGCGCTGCTTGAGTGGTCTCTTCCACTCCATGAACCTCATATTGTGGCTGATCCACATCCTGAGACTCATCCTTAGGAACTAATAGCTCCTCATCTGCATGCAAGTGTGGCTCCCTCTCAAGCGAACACTTCATGGCTTTCTCCTCATGAAATTTGATATCTCGTCGCACAACAGTCTTACGACTGTCTGGAAAATACACACGATAGTTGTGGGGTGTATCAGTGTACCCCATAAATATCCCAACCTCTGCAGTCGGCTCCAGCTTCTTCCTGGCATCCTTCATCACATGAATGTAAATAGGTGAACCAAAAATCCAAAAATGGGAAATATCAGGCCTCTTACTAGAAAACGCCTCCTCGGGTGTACTCATGCCAAGTATCCTATGAGGAAAACGGTTCTGCACATATACTGTAGTATTGCATGCCTCAGCCCACAAGTGAATGAGTAGGCCCTGATCATGCAACATCGCCCGTGCAGCACCCACGATCATTTTGTTATTCCGCTCAGAAACCCCATTCTACTATGGGTTATGAGGTGCTATGAGCTCTCTTCGAATTCCTTCTACACTGCAAAAGTCCTTGAATTTTCCAGAGATGAATTCACCACCATTGTCGCTCCTAAGAGCCTTCACATGCTTCCCCGATTCTTACTCAACCAGTGCCTTGAACTCACAGAACTTTGAGTATGTTTCGCTCTTCTTCTGCATGAAGAAGATCCAGCACTTACGAGAAAAATCATCAACAAATATCACATAATACCTGTGCTTTGCTGTCAAAGCTACTGAGAAAGGTCCACACATGTTGTGTGAATTCTCTCAAGGATCGTCGTGGCATGACTATCCTTCTAATGAAAGGTGGCTTTCACAAATTTTCCCAAGGTACACCCCTTGCACTGATCTGACTGCACAAGAGTGCCTTTAGGAAGCCCAGTAGAAATCTTTTGCAGTATCTTAAAAGCTCCATGGTGAAGGTGGCCCAATCTCCAGTGCCACAACTTGCCATCATCCCGGCTCACCACTCCTTCTGCCTTGCCTGCCATTGTTGCGCAGCCATCTACCTGCAATTGATAAAGGTTCTTAATTCGAACCCCTATCCTCCGGGTCTCACCAGTTGCCTTACTGCGCAGGAAATCCTTTCCCTCGCTAAAGACAACATCATATCCCTTGTCTTATAACATCGCCACAGAGATAAGATTCTTCTTCAATCCTAGAACATGCATCACTTCCTTCAATACAAATGGTTTACCAGACTCCCTCTCAAAGGAAATGGTACCGATACTGGTCGCACTGTATCTACCATCATCGCCCATCTCGATGTGCACTCCAAGATATTTCTCAACCAGATCAGTAAACAAATCTCGATCTCCTGTCATGTGAAAAGACACACCACTGTCAAGAAACCACATTGAACCCATCACACTTGAGACCAAGCATGCGATCAGCGAAAAATCCAGCTCAAACTGTGAGGCTAAGGCCTCTCCAGCTGCAGATCCAGCAGACTGCTTATTTTTCTTCTTTTGTGGACAACTAGTGGCATAATGTCCATGTTGGTGACACTAAAAGCACTTCACCTTGGACATGTCCTGCTTCTTGCCTTTCACACTGGAATGAGAAGCTTTCTTGCTCTTCCCCTTCTTTGCTTTGGCAGCCAAAGCGCAATTTTCTTCATCATAGTTATTTGATGAAGATCCATCCCTGGTACTTCACCTTATCTCCTCTTGCACAAGATCCGACCAAAGTCGCTCCCATCCTGGCAATTTCTCCCGACCATTGACAGAGTCCTGATAGGAATTCCAACTCTTCGGAAGCCCAAGGAGATCCAATTTCACCAAGTCCTCGTCATCAATAGTAACCCCCACACTTCCTAGCTCATCCCTGCATTGGATGAACTTCGTGAGGTACTTGGGAATACTGTTGCCTTTCTCCATTTTTATGTTTCTGAGTTTATCCTTGAGCGCCAACTTCCTCTGGTCGCTCTTGCTTTGGAATAAATCTGTCAAAGCTTTCCACATCAAGAATGGAGAAGCCTTACCATGAAGGCTGGATACTATGTGATCCTTCATGCCCTCCAACAGAATCCTTCGACACTTTGCTGTCTTCTTTTGCCATGTGTCAAGTATGACAACATCACTAGAAGTAGGTTTTGGAACTTCTGCATCTATGAACTCCTTCAACCCATTGTCATCCAGCACCGCCTCCATCCTGTCCTTCCATGCAATATAATTTGAGCTGCCCTCAAGGGCATACTCCAATCGCAATCCGTTGAAAGACATCTCAACTTCGACACCAAGAAAACACTGCTGCAAATTCGAATTCCACCAGCACAAAACTCAACCGCTTCAATGTTTTTGCAATTGCTCCAATGATCAATATCGCTCTGATACCATGTAGAAATTTGAATAACTGATATATTATTCACCAAGATTCTCCTGATCACACACTATTTTAGCTTCATGTATAATACAGAATTTCTTCTACCATTGATCATTAATTGCGGAAATAAAATCAATTGCATGCACACATTTAAACCACAAACAATCACACATATGAACACAGTATTTCATGGGAAAGGTTAAAGATGAAAACCCCCAACTATCTGTATATTATATGTCATAGAGATCATGTAACAATCATTGTACAAATCTCCTCACAAGCTCTCAGCACAATCTCCAATTGCTACACACTAATCAAGCTAGATCTAGCAAAACACATGCTCCAATCTCTACCACCTGATAGCCAGCCTCTATTGCGTAATCAATGTTGTAGGATGGCTCATTAAATAACTTGAACCACCTGGCTTGTATTGCACAATCTTCATGGGCTTCTCCAATCACTGGTTGTTGCAAATATGCAACAGTATAGTCACAACCGATAGTTAACCTGCTCTTTCACCTATCTCTGCACTGGTCTCCACTGAAACTATCCATGCACTGAAGTTAACTGATGTATTCTTTAGTTGATTAATGATTTTATAATTAGTGAATTAATTAATAATTAATTCACAATTAATTTCACTGACCAAAACAAATTGTTAAATTACACAAATAGCTCAACTATGTTTAGATTAGTTAAATCGAACACCTAAGTTAAATCGAACACTACTCCACTAACTTCCTCAATCAACTCCACCAAACTCGGTCACATGAGTCAAAATTTAATCGAAGTATCCATGCAATAGCTCCACATGTAACCCTTAGAATAGCTACCCTTCACACCAGGTTACACATCTCGTACTCTGAATCAGTGCTCCAAGAGAATAAGATAATGTTTAGAGTCTAAATATTATTAAGAGCTAATAATATTCGACATATCTATTTTTAGATTGGCAATCTAAAAATAGATTCCGCCCAGTATGTCTAAAAATATAAGTCCATCTATTTTTTTTCGACTTGACCAACCATCCAAAAATAGCATCCTGCAACTCATAGAACATGATCCATATGTCTAAAAATAGACTTTGCGCCAAAAATAGCCTGCGAGCCCACTTAGTGAAGGCGACTTCTTCCACTAAGCTCATCATCTTGTTGCAATCTCAACAAACCTAACTTTGGTGTAGAATCTAATGAAAAAACAAGAAGATCAACATCACATCGAAAGAAGTTCTGAAGCAGTCACAGAAACAAGAACTCAACAAGTACGATCAATTATAGAGCATCTCAGCAAGTGGAAGAACTTTCCTGTAGAAGATTCCACATGGGAGGATGAGAATTTTATACAGAAGCATCAAGAAATAATCAAGCATTGAGGACAAAACTTGTTTAAAGGAGAGGGGCATGTTAAGTCCCTATATTACTAGTGTAGTCCCTTATTATGTTAGTGTAGCCCCCCTTATTGTTATTGTTGTACCCCTGTAACCCCCATATTGTTATTATTGTACCCTTACATTATTATTATTAGGTTGGATAGGATTACATTTTGGCCCCACTAGGATTACATTGTGGCCCCATGGACTCCTATATATAGAAAGGAGGCTTTGTCATTTGTATCATCCAAGAATTGTTCATTCATGTAATGTATTGGAGGTTGCCCCCTCAAAGTGGCTTATTTCTAAGGCATTGATATCACTTTTCTTCTATTTTTGGAGCTATTTTCACAACATGAACAACAGATAACATAATTATCAAGTTAAATAACATAAAACAATAAAAAGTTACAACCATTCATGACTATTCAACACATGTGCATATGACCACATTGATTCACTAGCATCTACTATGAATGTAACCACAACAACAATAAAATGACAAGCATTTATATAACCCTAATGCATATAAAAATCCATTAACTAACATACTTTCATGCCAAACATACAATACATGTATGACGATATGCTCTTACCCCAAAGTATAGTGTTGCAACCTCGCTCTAATAGTCTGCATCTCCTACCCTATCTTAGCCAACATATCAGCATCATATCTTATCAACAACATCTTGATGACACAACTACATACAATTACCTCACGATGCATGTTTGAACTATTATACATGCATAACTATAACCAAGACAATGCATGCATAACAACATGCACACACTGACATGCATAAAAAATGCATATATGACTGACATGCACTCATGAAAAACACATCCCAACAAAAACATCACCAACTTCTAGATGACATCACAATGACAACAAGCACAAAGTCCACAAACTTCAAGAACACATGAAACTGACATGTACGCATGACCAACACACTGCACATCCAGTCCAAGTGTTGAACCATGTTTTGATACCACTTTGTGGTATCAGATATCACACAAGGAGAACAGAGACCAGACATCACCCAAATAGAACAAAACTCACTATGATACCACTCTGTAACACCCTCCTCCCACATATACCCAAGTGACTGACCAACCGAGGTAAACGTGTGAAAAAGAGTTACTATGATATGATTCAACTCCCTATGTGTCAGTTAAGGAAGCGGATCAAATGGAACACAACAACACATACCTTATACACCTGCAATAGAACCCCCAAGAGACATCCAAACCTTCTAGGTGACTAGCCCTTGAGACAAACTAACTTTTTTCTACAATAATCCCCCATTCACTCCCTTTCCAATCCCTCTAAGCGACTGCAGCCTGCATAAGTGTGACTACAACACTTTTCTTCCAGTGGCTTGCCAACGACTGCAGGTTTAATGGCTAAATTCTAGGACTAGGACCTAGGTCACACCCCAGAACTCCATGACACTTCCAAGAATGAAAGATAACATCAGAATAATGATACAAATAAAATTACTTGAACAATTTCTTGACTATACCCCTAATATCCATGACATTCATTTCATCAAAAATGTCACAAATAATTAATCTACAGGTGTAAACAATAGCTTTGAGCATAGGGGTCTCATACTTATATGAGAATTGCTAAGAATAATTGATGCCTCATCACATTAGTTTCATTATCGTCTATTAGGTCATAGATTCATTGTTATTTCATTTACAAATCAAAACATAACACATTCATAACCAACATATAAACAACAGAAATGAAAAGCATAGAACATCCATATAAGCCGCATAATAACAAACATATTTACCCATCAATACAAGAGGAAATAGATCTTATTTCCATAATCAAAATGAAACCAATTTTGGGACCCCCATGTACCACCCAACCATAGACTAGGCTGAACCAAATACCTCTTCCAGCCAGTCACCCCCATGCCATATTCCAAGCATGGATGTGGGATCCCATAATACATGCCAATCAAAACCAAACCAGGGCTTCCAGAGGCCAAACCACCTCAACCATCAACCAGTGATTCGACCTCATGGTCAAACATCACTAACCATCACCAGATTGGTCTATATACAATTTGTCCAAGGCTACAGAGATTTTTTTCCAACCAGGGTGTTGAGAAGGTAAATCCCCTCTGCGGACAGAGGCGATCCCTACTAGCCCAGCAGGGGTCTAGCAACAAACAAACAATGCTATGACGCAGGCTCCTAGTTACGAATGAAAGATTTGGGATAGAAACCTACCTGGATTCCAGCGCTCGATCTGAAGAAGAGATGTCCCCGTCCTTCAGTCCTGGCAGATCACAATCCTTCCACGATCTCCGTGGATGAACACCTGCACACAGAAGAGACGAACAGATACATGCATAGGAACCAGCATACGTAACTAAACATCGGTCAGAAAAGACATTACTCGCATTAACATAATGGAAAAGGAGTGGAACCATAATCATAGTCATCTATTAAAATGATAAACGAATAGAAGTTACAACCAAGTTCTGACGTCGCAGCTTCCTTCGAACGGGTCTCCCGTCGTCCACGTCTCGCAAAGCTCGCCAAGGAAAGGGAAACCTCTCCAGAGTCTCGTAACAATGGTCTCCTCGCTTGAATGGGCCTTAAGGGAAAGAAGGGATTCTTTACAGCACAAAGGCACTTGGGAATAAGGAGATGCAAAGCTTCAGCACTTCAAGACTAGCTTGCCATGGATCTGAGCAAGCTTTTATAGATGGGGAAGGAGGGAGTTGGGATCCCTATTATTATGGGATTGGCCCTATCAATAAGGAAGGTTCCATAGAAGGTGGCAAAACTACTTCCCTTCCATAGAACTCCCGCAGCCAAACCTCCCAACTCAAGATAGGCAATGGTTGTGAGTTTGTTTGAACTCAACTTCCGCCATCCATATTTAAAAAACAGTCCCTAAAATGGGTGGCGCGATTACTGCTCTATGACAGAGCGCCAAGTGGCGCGACCTCTTTACAGGATTTCCCTGATTGGCGCGAGCACTGAACTGTCTACCCGCGCCAATGCAAAAAGAGCTGTTTTTCATGAGTTTTGCAAGGAGATGTCTCGAGGGGAAATGAAGCTCATACTCAGAGGGATGCATTGATGATGTTTTCAAGGCATGACAGTGTTCACAGGTCACATAATGGGTCCTCCATTGTGCGGGATGGGGAATGGTAGGGACGGTGACAAATTACTGTGTAACAGATGCCCCCTAAAGCATGAGGCCCGAGAGAGAGGGGTGAAATGCTTTACGAGAACATGTCCAACTGAAGGCCCGCCGTCGGAAAACCTGCACAGACATATACAACTGATATCTCAAGTACATGATGTATATATATGGTATGGACGCAGCCATCCGAACAGAGTATGCTATAATCCGGATCCAGGGTATGGGCGCAGCCATCCAACTAAGATCAAACAAATAGACTCGGGTATGGTCGCATCCATCCAATCATTGAGTCATGTACATAATGACAATAATCCACAATCGCAGCCTGGATTACAACAGACACAATCCAGGGTCTTGCGCTCCATCTCGGCCCAAATAAGTACAAGTTCTAGCACGCGAATATGTGAGCTGATGTCGAACATGCAAGAACATCGCCTGATTACCAGCCAATGATGAAAGCCGTTAACAGGCGCGAGAGGAACCACCAATAATGACAATGGTCCTCAAGGTACTACAGGTACAATCCACGGCGTGTGAATAAATGAGCTGACGTCGAACACCCGCAGAATCATCCGATCGGAGGTCAATAATGAAAACCTCTCGTCGAATGCGACGAACCTGCCATTAAGGCATGCAGGCCCCAAGGTACCATCAGGAGTCTATAGACCAACTTCCTGGATAATGAGTTGAAGTCGACAGGAAGTGATCTTGATCGAAGGTGGGCCATAATGATTCCCACATCATCGACACGAGACAGAGGCACATAATGTTTTGTTGTGAATTAGGATCATATGAGAAACAGAGGAAGGTTGATATTCGCAGAGGCCAACTTCTCTTGAACATATAAACGGCACGGCAATGGACTTGGCAGTATTTGACATCAACAGATCAAAGGTCATGGCGGCGAGGCAGTGAACAGATGAGAGGTCAAAAGAGATTACCCAAACCCATGGAAGCAAAGTGAAACAACGAGATGAGATGTCCCCAACCCGACACGAATGCGGACAAGTGCCATGTTCAAGAGCGACATACTGCCGACGATAACGACGATGGTTCCATTTTTCCCCCACCATTTCTGGCGAGTACCCCAATTATTTTTGATGACAAGCTTGAAAGGGATAGCATATGCTTGTAATATAAGTCCGCCCTTCGGGCGAATCCATCCTAGTGCATTTAACGAGTCCTAGGAAGGAGAAACTCGGAAAACGTCATTGCGACGGAATCCAATGTCATCAGGGTTTAACGAGTCTGACAAAGGAAGAACTCGGCGTCTTTTCATGTTTAGAGAGTTTGAAAAGACAGCGGAAAAGAAAACTCCACAGGTCCCTTTTCGTAAATAGTTCCCCAGATCAGAAAAGGTAGAAAACAATATCCGGGAAAACCTCCTAGTCGCGATAGGCTAGGGTATTCCTTTTTCGTAATCGATCCAGCCCAGCCCGAAAAAGGGTTAAACTTATACTGGGTGAATGTCGATTCGTGTCCATTTTAACGAGATCGAAACGAAAAGGGCCTCGACGATCTTTTCATATTTAGAGAGTCAGAAAAGAGCTGAAAGATGACTCCAGAGTGACTTTTTCGTGTATTTACCGAGTCCGAAAAAGTATAAAATACAACTCGTTTCCACCTTTTAAGTCGCAAAAACCTCTCACTGCACATACCCAACAAGCGTAAAATCCATTTTTGACATAATACATGCAAATATTTGACAAGAAATAACTTTTAAAACACATTTTAACGTTGAAAAGTTATAAATACGTCAAATGGTAAAAAATGAAATTACTTTTTACTATTTACCTTGTGGAGAGTAGCAGTGGTTCATTTGGAGCAGAAAAGATGTTTACACACCACACCATGTACACAAATGACAATCACGCATCTATGTACACACAAGACGGGCATGCCCCCGGCATGATGTCTCAATTCGAGGCGCATGCCCCCCAAGCTTCAGTCTTATGAAAAATAGAGTGAAGTTTGAAAAAGAGATTTTGAACTAAATCTATCAAAACTCGAATTGGACGTGCTCATGTTTCATTGTTTTAACGAGGTTGACACACTTAAAGGAACTGTCCTCGTTGCATCGTGCTTCATAATTCGAACGGCTCGGTGCAGACTTGAATCTCCCTGGGAGAACAGGTCACTCCTACATGAATATCCTCAACAATCCCCGGTTTGACAGAGATGTTGATAGGAACCGTTTGAGTAATGTTACTCAGATTGCCTTCCGAAAAGACCTCATGTGTCAAAATCGGTGTTTGAAGAGGCGGGGAAGGGACCTGAGTAGCATAGCGCTCGAGACAATCCGTCATTGCCCCCAAGCTAGGCATAAACGAGGAACGATGATGCCCATCGCCCCAAGGTAGCTCCTCCAGAGACATAGTTTCAATTATAGCCTCATATGAGGGAAAAGTCTCTCTAAGAGGATCAGGCGAATCAGCCTGACCAAGCCAGGGGGATTGTGAGTAGACGTCAAGAGCCATGCTCATCGGAGCATGCTGAGGAGGTGGAGGGTCCGATGCAGCAACAATCTCACAGTAGCTGATCTCTACTGGCGTTAAGGGCATGGATTCTCCAAACTCATATACCTGCTCAGGTGTAGGAATCAGCCAGGGGTCATCAGTCCTGGACAACATGTTGACTTGAGCGGTATTCGGTGGCGGCGCAGGGAAAATACCCATGAGGACTGGGTCTTTGAAAAGACCAGGTCCTATGCTGTCTGGTGGATTCGGAATTTGATCCACGTACGGCACGTTATTCTCGGAGTTCGAGGTAAAAAATGACAACTGGTCTACTGTGACAATCTTGCCCTCGTGAGGGAACTTGATGAATCGAAAGACAGTACACGGCACGCAGAGCATGGCATGGGTCCAGCTGCGGCCAAGAAGTATGTTGTAGTTGAGTTTAGCGTCAACTACTTCTACTTCCACGTTGACGGTTTTTCCCTGTAATGTAATCGCCAGACTCTCGAGAACTCCTAGGGGTTTAGATTCCCGGCCATCAAATGCCTCAAGGGCATTGGGAGATGACGATAAAGTTGGGGAACCGATGGCTCTCCAACAAGCGGAGGACATAACACAAGTAGATTCACCCTCATCTACGACGGCTCTATGAACGTCCAGGCCGTTAATCCTGACTTGAATAATCAAAGCGATTTGATGTGGAAGCCGGGGAGTAAAATTCTCCAGATCAAAGGTGAGAAGGCTCGAATCGGCGGGGTCAATACCACCGATGGCAGACAGCAAAGCCTTTCGTTGTGAAGGACAACTTTGAAGAACCTCAAGTGCAGACATGGCACATGGCGCCTGGGCCAGATCCTCAACAATACTGTAATGTTGAGCGGCGCGGGCGTTTGGATTATAAGAGGATCTCCGAAGAACACCCTTGGGAGGTGGTTTCACAACGGGTTAGAGAGTCGGCTTCTCAATTTCCAATGAACCAGAAGCAGATGCGGGAGGCGGTCCATCCGCCACAGCCTTCCCGGGTGCCTGCTGCTGATTATTGTAATCCTTGGACCTCGTAGCGATAGTGATAGGTGCATTAGTCTTCATCATGAAAACTTGAGACCCAAACGGTGCAGATGATGAACTTTGTTCGACCATCTGGGTCTGCTGAGATGGAAACGACTCCTTTAAAACAGCCGGAGTTCCCTTTGAGCCTTTAAGAAGTTGACTGACTTCGGATCGTCTTGGACAATCTTTAGTGTAATGGTCACCTTCACAGATGAGGCAAGGAAATTTCGGCTTACGTTGTGAGCCATCCTCAAACTTGGATTTAGATTCCGGTTTTGGGGCCTCAGATCTGGATTTGCCTTTGCCCTTTTTCTTCCCCTTGGAGGATTTGTCCGCAGGATTGGCCTGAACGGCATTTACCTCCGAGGTTTTACCAGAATCGGATGAGGCGGGTTTGGCAGAGGGATCGTTGGAAGAATTAGCCTTCTACTTCCCATTCGAAGACTTCTTCGAATTTTGAGAAACGGAACCAATGACACCATCCACGGAAGGGGTGGGTTGGGTCTTTTTGGCTCCGGGCCGTGGTGCATCAGGTAGGATGTCATAAAGCGTGCCAGATTGTGAATAAACAAGATCCAAGTACTGGGCACGTGCGATAGCTTGTTCCTCCGTCACACACGCTCCCATTGCGATATCCTGAGCGATTTTGTTCACAAAGGAGGTGGTGAACCAGTGAGTCAAAATCTGATCAGGTATGTGAAACTTGATCAGTTGACGACGGCGCCGCCACTCATGGATGTGATCCGAAATGTGAGTGGCCGAGTCCTGCTTCAGGGAAGACAGGAGGTGCGTCCCAGTCTCATACCGGACTGGTAATTGGAAATGCGTGAGGAAAGCCATAGCTAACGAGTTGAAATCCTGAAAAATACCACGGGACAGCTCTATGTACCACTTAGCAGCAGCTCCTGTTAACGTGCGCTGGAAAAGACGCAAACGAACTGAATCGTCTGTCCAAGAGTTAGACGAACACCAGAGGTGATACGTCATCACATGCGCCTGGGGGTCTTCTCCAGATTTGCCCTCAAACTTGGGACAATCTCCTGGTATCTTGGTTGGGACCGGAGGCCAATGTGGATTGTGAGAAATCGGATCATTGGTCAACTTTGAAACGTCCGGCAAGTCCAAGGTAGCCAGGAACGGCAATGGAGGGTTAATTCCCGTGCCAGTCCCAGAATAAGGTCCGGTACCCATGCTCCACGATGGTTGTGAATATCCTTGCCCCCAGGGGTTCTGTCCCGTAGGATTCTGACCGTGAGGGGCATGATTCGTATAGCCAGACTGATTTGATTGCTGGTAACCATTGTGTGGGGCCTGATAACCAGGGTTCGAGCCCTGATTAGGCGTTTGCCCTGTATAAGCAGCATTTGGATTTGGCTGCTGAGCATAGTTAGAACCGTGAGGAGGAGGATACTGAGAGCCCCCAGAGTGGTTATAGTTCGGTTGAGATCGACCATGAGGATAATAACTGCTCTGAGGATGAGTAGACTGCTGATAAGTGGAACCCTGCGGAGCCTGGTACGTAGGGCGCAGCTGTTGATTTGGCTGCGGCATTGAGTGAGCAGGCTGGTGAGCAGAGTGAACGAAATGAGGGGCCTGGCTTTGGATCGACAGTTGGCCGAGAATGAGGGTGCTCTGAATAGGCAGGTTGACCAGATGAGGGCGCTCTGAATGAACGAGTTGACCGAATAGGGAGTGGCGGCCCAGTTCTTGTGAGTGGTGCTTGATTGTAAGTGGCTTGGGTTACCCATAGGAATAAGCCGGTTGGCCTGGAGGCGGGACACCAGGTTGTACCGGATGACCCGGTTGGCCCGGTGGTGGAACAGGACCAGGTGCTTGCTGGAAACCAGTTTGACCCGAAGCAGAACCATAAAGTGGTCCTTGTTGATATGCAACGTTAGAGACAACAGGATACTGCGGTTGCATCGGTAAGGAAGGCTGGATTTGCCCCCCAGGTCCATAGGTCGGTCCCTGTTGATACCCCGGCTGAGGCTGAGCAGGTTGACCAGCAGGGTTATAATATGGTCCTTGCGAATTATAGAATGGCCCTTGCTGGCCCGCAGAGTAGCCTTGATTGGGCTGTCCCTGTGGGTCGTACTGATAGCCAGGTTGGCCTGCAGGTTGACCTTGGAAAGGTTGTGCCTGCAAGTTCTGAGCCTGGTTGTACGGTAAACCTTGAACATAAAGATAGGCCTCAGGAGCAGGGAGGCGCAAAATGTCCCCATGCTCGTCAAGCTGACCCGGAAAACCATACACGGGGGTGCCGTCTTGTGCATAATGCGAAAAGAAAGACCGATAAGGATCTTG
Source organism: Pinus albicaulis (assembly GCA_034641835.2). NCBI lineage: Eukaryota > Viridiplantae > Streptophyta > Pinopsida > Pinales > Pinaceae > Pinus > Pinus albicaulis. The sequence goes on along the minus strand of CM076582.1, from coordinate 808,233,065 downwards.
GGGGAGTTGTCCAGCTCCGGCGTTCGGCTGCTGTAAAAACAACCGATACTCCTCCGGAGAGATATTCTCCGGTATAGCAGTAGCTAGATAAATGTCCTCTGGAGTTGGCCCAGATCTAGAAGCAGATACTGAGGCAACAGCAGAAGAGGCAGCCACACAAACAGTGGGTCGCACGGGAACAGAAGTGACGGGCGTCGAAGGAGACACCCGGGGTGTAGTAGCAGCTGGCCTCGAAGCAGGAGATGATATTCCCATAGAGGCAGCAGCCGAAATAATCTGACCCAGAGATCTGTATCCCTGTGGCAAAGAAGGACCAGCCGACGATGTGGTAGCCAGCTCAGACTCATCTCCCTCAAACAATCTACGAGGGATGCGCTGGTAGTCATCAGACCCGGGAATTTCCTCACCAGAATCACTCATGGTTGATCCTGCCGTTAAATCACGCAGAAGACGGCGAGGACTAGGAGGAAAAGCAGCAGCAAAAAACGGTGAACCCGACGTAAGAGAAAGGAAATCAGCTCCCAATCTCAATTCAGACAGAGGGTCCGAAAAGGGCCAGTGGAAGTCGACTGGCTCTCCAAAGGGTTGCTCGGCGAGGACCGGTCCCCCGTCAGGGAACTCGGAAACAACAGGCTGCTGTGGTTCAATAGAAGGCTCAGAAGCCTCTGAAGAATCGTCCGTGTAAGGACTGCCAGTAGACGAAACTGAGGGTTCCGCCACCGTGACAAAAGACTAGAAGAAGAGAGCACACACACACACGGGCTGAAAATGAATTAAGACACACGATCAAACGGTCACAAGCAATATCTAACTGGGTGTGTAATCGTGGGAGATTGATTTTACGACATTGGAAAATAAACAAATTCTACCGTTTCACGTTTTAAGAGTCAAGAAACGATAAAAAGATGACTCTATCTCTTTCAGAGTTGACACAAGCGTGAAAGGACAAGCGCTTGACGGTCTTTTCAAGTTTAGGGAGTCAGAAAAGACCAAATGACTGCTCGGGAAAAACTAGGCACAAAGGGTGTACCAGATATCCGTGAACTGCAATATACACCTTGGTTTCAAATAATGAAACAGAAATCGACCAAGGACTTTCCGTACGTGCAGGTAGTCTCCCCGAATGCTGTGTTCGGTGTATCACGGGTAAAAGGCGGCAGACTCGGCTTCCTGTGGATAAAGGATTGCAAACCTATAGGGGTCTCCCTTTATATACTCGACGGTACGGGGAGCGCAAGTCCGTGCTAGTGCTGTCTAAAGCCAATAGGCGAACGACAGCTACTAGGTTTAACGACGCCGGAACACGTCTCTAGCCTAGACCTTCTAAATATGTTGCGTTAAGTTCCAATGTTGCCTTATGTTAATTGAATGAATTTTACAGTTGATCTTCAATTAAGTTTCAATTTCCAGGCCTTATCGTATGTAGTGTCTCCTAAATGCAAGCTATATGCCACGATGCGACATTTCGTTCGATGAAAACTAGTTAAATGAGAGTTGAGAGCTTTAATACAAACGAAATGAACGGAATACAAACAAGAATGTCTCTAATGCAACTAATGCAATTGCACATTTTTCATTCAAACACTAATCACTAGTGATACGGAAAAGATGACAATTTGCACTAATTAAAAAACAAAAGAGATTATATTTTTTTTAAAATTTTCAATGTCTAATGGCTAATGCGCACTGAAAACAAAAGGAACAATCAGAGAAATGATAACTAAGAGAGCAAAGCAAACAACATTCACTCACCAAGCAAGCAACCAAATCTCTAAATCGACCCAAAGTCTCTCAAATCGAAGAAAGACTCAAAAACACCCCAATGGACCGTGTGATCTGGGTCCAAAACAAGGGCAAACGAATCCTGGATGAAAGAACGAACAAACACTCAAAAGACGCAACAAAACAATCAAAGACTGCTAAGAGGGCATGGAGGGTTAAGCAACAAGTCGACAGGACAATCAAGACACCAAAGCTCCCAAGGAGGGCTCGATTCACTATGCCACTAGATGCCCTAGGGCTCAAATCGTGAAACCGATAGATAGAGGCAAACAACCAAAGGATAGCGGTGAATTCCAGTCAAACCAGGCTCCAATGCACTCAAACAACCAGGGAATCAAGAAGAAAAGTATTGGTCAAGCTCAGAAAGCCAAAAATTGAAGAAATTCAAAAAAAGTCACAGGGGTGGCGCGACTGTGGCCTTGAAACTAGCGCCAGAGGCCGAGTGGCGCGAGACAGACAAATGCAACACGCGCCAAGTGGCGCGACTGTCAGGTAAAAACCCGCGCCAGTCGAATTCTTCAATGAAAACTAAAAAACAAGCTAATCTGAGAAAAAGACCAACACAAGCTAAGCATACCACAAGGCTAAAATAATGAAAGAACCCAACCCAGAAGGTTCATCAAGCAAGGAGAAACAATCAAAGCGAACCAATCATAAACGAGACACGGAAAACCGGACGGCTCCCCAGCGGAGTCGCCAATTTGTTGAGAAGGTAAATCCCCTCTGCGGACAGAGGCGATCCCTACTAGCCCAGCAGGGGTCTAGCAACAAACAAACAATGCTATGACGCAGGCTCCTAGTTACGAATGAAAGATTTGGGATAGAAACCTACCTGGATTCCAGCGCTCGATCTGAAGAAGAGATGTCTCCGTCCTTCAGTCCTGGCAGATCACAATCCTTCCACGATCTCCGTGGATGAACACCTGCACACAGAAAGAACAAACAGATACAAGCATAGGAACCAGCATACGTAACTACACATCGGTCAGAAAAGACATTACTCGCATTAACATAATGGAAAAAGGAGTGGAACCATAATCATAGTCATCTATTAAAGTGGTAAACGAATAGAAGTTACAACCAAGTTCTGACGCTGCAGCCTCCTTCGCGCGGGTCTCCGGTCGTCCACGTCTCGCAGGGCTCGCCGGGGGAAAGGGAAACCTCTCCAGAGTCTCGTAACAATGGTCTCCTTGTTCGAATGGGCCTTAAGGGAAAGGAAGGATTCTTTTCAGCACAAAGGCGCTTGGGAATAGGAGATGCAAAGCTTCAGCACTTCCAGCCTAGCTTGCCATGGATCTGAGCAAGCTTTTATAGATGGGGAAGGAGGGAGTTGGGATCCCTATTATTATGGGATGGGCCCTATCAACAAGGAAGGTTCCATAGAAGGTGGCAAAACTACTTCCCTTCCATAGAACTCCCGTAGCCAAACCTTCCAACTCAAGATAGGCAGTGGTTGTGAGTTTGTTTGAACTCAACTTCCGCCATCCATATATAAAAAACAGTCCCTAAAATGGGTGGCGCGATTGCTGCTCTATGACAGAGCGCCAAGTGGCGCGACCTCTTTACAGGATTTCCCTGATTGGCGCGAGCACTGAACTGTCTACCCGCGCCAATGCAAAAAGAGCTGTTTTTCATGGATTTTGCGAGGAGATGTCTCAAGGGGAAATGAAGCTCATACTCAGAGGGATGCAATGATGATGTTTTCAGTGCATGACAGTGTTCACAGGTCACGTTATGGGTCCTCCATTGTGCGGGACGGGGAATGGTAGGGACGGTGACAAATTACTGTGTAACACAGGGCTTCTAGGACTAGTAACTTAACCCACAACTGCTACTGATATTCCAGAGTGTTTGTCCAACTAGGTCTTCCAGGACTGGTAAATCAACCCACCAAGGGCTTACAAAGTGTTTTTCCAACCAAGGCTTCCATGACTAGTAACTCAACCTAAGCTATTATAGGGCTTCCTGAGCGTTTGTCCAACCAAGGCTTCCAGGAACAAATAAATCAACCCACAACCAAAGACATATGAACACCAACCATAAAATAAAAGTAAAACCCACAACGACATGGCTATCCAGGAAATGACAAGGCTAGGCAAAACCACTGTCAATCCAGGAAATCATCCATGCCAATGACATATCATGACCAAGATACCACATGCATATGCCATGCATGCCAAAACAAGTGAGGAAAACATACATGCAGCTCGATACCTGCAAAGAAATCCAGTTGTAGTCGTTGATCCCAATGTCCTCTTGTGCTTTCTTACCTTTCTTTGACTTCTTGCTTCAAATCCCAAGTATGACACACTCCTCCAAGAGTGCTCCAAGAAACTCTAAGTGTCCAAGAGTATGAGAGAGAGAATACAAGAGAGCTCCACCATAGAACTGACAAAAGGTTGAGAAAAAATATTAACCAACCAAAAGCTTCCCCACTGATCCTCAGAAACCTTTTTATCAATGAGGCCTCTAATTTCTTCATTTTCCATTATTCTCCTTCAATTTCCTCCTCACATCAAACATGTGAATTTTCACCTTCCTTATCTCCTAATTTGCATTATTTTCATAAATAAATTCCAATAAATGTCACTTTGTCTTCCAAAGCCTTATCCATTTCCTTTGCCATTTTCCTTTAGCCATAATAAACCAAAATGAACACCCACTAGCATGTTTTTCCCACCATTCAGGAATACATGTCCCATGAAATTGGTCTTATATATATATATATATATATATTTACATGGATTTTTAACTAGGGTTGTTATACAAACTTTCAACGAATCGTGAAAACTTTCATGATCAAAATCAAAATGAAAAATAATAAAAGATAAAAATAAGCATATGAAATTTATCTTGAAGAATCTCATTATAGTTTACCTCAAATATCTCTATTTTCTCCAAGTTTATGTCTTAAATAAGTGACCTCTTCTCATGATCAAAGAGAATGAAGAAGTCACATATTTATCAAAGTTCACATATCCCTATGGTCATCAAATTTATTAAAACTAGATTAAGGCTTGCAACAAGCCTATGATAATTACTTACCATAAAAGAAATAGTTTAATGTTCAAGATATTAACAATGAATAAGAATCATAAAAAAAATTAGATTTGTGCTTCTGAATAATAATGAAATTTTGAAAAGTGTAGTGAGAGAAGGTCTTCTCTAGCTCATTCCTTAGCCAGAAAGACCAAGTTTGTCTTTCCTTTGACCATGGATGAGTTCATGGAGATGGAGAAGTTCATGTGTAGTGATGGAAATTCAATCATGTGGAGCCTTCCTCAGTTAACTATAGGATCGAGTGGCAGTCTAAATTTATAAGGCGATGACTTGGCAGTTATAGTTCTAATTGTTGGAAGGATGAGTTAGAGAGTCATTTAAACTCAGTTAATAATTCAACCACAATTGTTGTTCTAAATTTTCACTTTCTAGAATTAGCATGGATTGAATTAATAAAAGGAGGATGAAGGAAAAAAGTTTCACAAGTTGTTTTTCTCATGAAGGATTGTGACAAGACACAACTCACTAGATTGTGAGAGAGAACACATTTTTGAGTGAGATCATCCTTGTTGTGAGTGTGTACTTTGGAGGATCCAATACACAATTTTTTAAGAGTATTTATTATTTATACTTGTGTTAGGAATTAGGGGTTGATTCCTAAAGAATAGGAGGCGTGTGCGCAGGGAATTTAAGCTAGACAATGGAGACCTATGTGTAAATAATTTGAGCCAGGAAGTGGAGATTAGTGCAAGGAAATAGGGCCAGAAAAGTCACAAGAAAGTAGGAGTTGGATCAAGTGTGTTTGTAGGGTGAGACTATCGAGGACAATGTGAGGAATATATTTTTATCATTGTGGTAAATTTCCCTGTAAGAGATCAGATTGCTCAAACTCTATCAATAAAAATACTACAACGAAGAAAGGGGTTTTCCAAGTTGGGTTTCCCAAGAAAAAATATTGTGTTGATTTTTGTGACTGTGTTTGTATCTCTACATTTTATTCCACTACTTATCAGTTAAAAAACTTTGTATCTTGGTGAAGGTTGAGTAGGTTTTAATATTGGTTTCCTTATTTTTCAATTATTCACTAAGTAGTTAAAAAGTTCTATGGAAATTTAACACGGTATGAGAGAAGAGATAAGAATAAAGACCAACACACGGATATAAATTTGTGAAGAACAAATATCAGTTTATGAAGCATAAATATTAGTTAATGAAGAACATAGATTAGTTTTTGAGTTTTTTTTTAAATCATAGTAGAGCAGTTCCTTGGATAGTCGTATGATATTCCTAGGGCTAATATCAAATCACAGTCTAGAGGGAGCCTTGAATTTATTTTCATGGAAGGGTTGGATCACAATATTTTTGGAAGATAATGGGGTAAGAAATTCTATAAAGAGATGATATCACCACCTCAATATCTATAACAATTGGCCCAACATACTAAGAATGACGCCAAGGCGAAAAGGATAATTCTATAGGGGGTCAGTCCATGAGAAGAAGATAACATATGAGATGTTTAAAGCCATCTTAGATCTATATCAGGGTTCCACTGATGCCAAGAGGCTTCCTCTCAAATAGAAGATAAGAAGCATCTAGATTAGAAAAGATGAGCCCGTCATCAAATATCTTTCAAAGTTCACTCAAGTTTGGGATGAGCTAGGTGGTGTGGGCTAGACAGTGGTAGAAAAATATCTTGTGAGCCTTGTGCTTCTATGACTCCATAAGTCTTGGTATGGCTTCTAGGATGTAGTAAGTGGTAGAGAAAGTTTTCCTAGTTGGGAAAGTTATTGGAGTGATTACGTTCAAGAAGAAATATGGAGAGGGATGAGAGATGGTAGATCGATGGAGACAGAGGATGAGGAGAAATTTTCCCTGACAGGAAAAGGTAGCATAGCCAAGGGAAAGAAGGGCCAAGGAGAGTTTGAGTCTAGTCATAAGGGTGAGAATAAGAAGAAGGATATAAGCAAGATCAAGTGATTCCATTTCCATGAGTTTGGGCACTATGCTACTAAGTTTCTTAATCGGAAGAAGAATTCTAGAAAGGATCATGTAGCTGCATCAATGGAGGTAAATGTGTTTTCTTCTAGTTCAAAAAAAAATCCCATTGATAGCTTGCATGGCAAGCTCAATAGACAACAATGCATGGTATATTAATTATGGAGCTTCCTTCCACATGATCAGGAATAAGAACAATTTCAACCGCATGCAGGAGAAGGACATGTAGTTTCAAATTGAGCTTCGAAATGACAGTATGTATGTAGTTAGAGGAGTTGGTACTCTCATTATTCAGAGAGACTTAGGTAATCCTCTTCATTTCATAGATGTCTTTTATGTTCCATGCTTAAGGCATAATCTTGTTTCGATAGCTACCCTTGAGAACAAGCATTATGATTTCATATTTAGCATAGGTAAGGCTTACATCCAACACTTGCTTATGGATGTAAGAATTAAATAGGCATGAGGATGAATAATCTCTACAAGTTTCACGTAGAGACATTCACAACCTTGAGAAGTAAGGCAGGAAGTGCTCAAAGTAGAGAAGTGGTGGTTGAGGAGAGAAGAGCTCTGAGGGAATCCTTAGAGAAAGAGAAAGTTAGAGTCCCTGAGAAAAAGCTACTCAAGATGGATCCTCAAAAAGTGTCTCAGTTTGAGTCTCGACTAGTTGGCAGTTTGTGAGAATATTAGATCTACTAAACTACCTAAATATCTAAGAGACCAACAACATATCAATATATAAATAAGAACAAAAAGTGAAAAAGGAAAAAGAATACAAAAAATATGAGTGGTTCACCCAATTGGGCTACGTCCACGAGAAGGTTGTCTTCTATTATCTCTAGAAATCTCCTGCAATCTTACAAAGAGAGAAACTACAAATAACCTGATACAAATAATAGTATGAGCACAAGATGAGATGTGATAGTAATCGAAAAGGCTCCCTTGACCCTATTATATACCCAGAGATGTGGAGGAATTACTCTCACATATTGAATTTGGGATAATATAATTCTCCAAGATAACACCTCTTTATAAATAAATGGGTACAAGATTATACTATGCCATAATGAATATGAGATATAATGTGTTACTCTTTTACATAAGATTGTATTCAAATTCCTACATAATACAAAGAAATTATTACCTTCCGAGGAATATAATATATTCCAACACTCCCCCTTACTACTCCCCCTTGATGACAAATTCTCTCATCCCAAGCAAAGAACGAAGATACACATACTTCGCTTTTGTCAAGGATTTGGTGAAGATATCGGCTGCCTGCTGCTCGGTAGTATAATACTCCAGAGAAATAATACCATCGGCGACAATACCTTGAATATAATGAGCATCAAGGTCAAGATGCTTCGTTTTGGAGTGATATATCAGATTTTAAGCAAGTTGAATTGCACCCTGATTGTCACATTTCAACATGGTGGATGATTTCAGAACTAGACCATGACTGGTAGGAACATTTCGTGACCAAACGACTTCTTTGGATGATTCTTTGGTTCCTTTATACTCTGCTTCACATGAAAATAAAGAAAGAGTCTTCAACTTCTTGCTGGACCAAGAGATCGGACCTAAACCAAGTTGAAATATGTAACCAGCAGTTGACCGTTGATCAGAACTGTCACTTACCCAATCAGAATCTGTATAACCAGAGAGTAAAATTCTAGCACTGCTCGAATAAAATAAACCATAATGCAATGTCCCCTGTAAATATCGTTGAATTCTCTTGGTTGCCTGCCAATGAATTTCACGAAGTTGCTGCATGAACCGGGAAATCATACTAACGGAAAAAGAGAGATCTAGTCTATTGTGAGTTAAATATATTAAACTTCCAACGAGATGACAATAAAGAGTAGCATCAACCAGTGGAGTGGTACACTCAATATTTAACTTTACACCGAATTGAAATGGTGTAGGAGCGGGTTTATAATTACTCATATGGAAACGAGCCAATAGATCTGTCGCATACTTAGGCTGAGAGAGAAAAATACCATCTACCATATGATAGATATGAAGACCCAAGAAATAGTGCAGTTTACCTAGATCTGTCATCTCAAACTACTTCTGAAGAGAAATTTTCATATCTTGAATTAATACAAGCTGGTTGCCAGTGATAATTAGATCATCCACATATAAAACAATAATCAGGACATTATCACCAAAGTTCTTAACATACATATTTGGATCATATATATAACGCTTAAAACCATTATTCAAAAAATATGCATTAATTTTATCATACCAAGCCCTAGAGGCTTGTTTGAGACCATATAAGGATTTGTGTAATTTGCATACTAAACTTGAGGATTAATAATAGAATAAAAATTTATATTCTGATATTGTTTAAAATGTTTTATCATTTGGTATTTCCATAAAAGATGTATCAAGTGATAAAATGGTTCTTATTGTGTTAATTTTAGCAACAGGAGAAAAAGTTTCATTATAATCAATACCTTCAAGTTGATTAAAGCCTTTGGAAACTAATCTAGCTTTATACTTTTTGATTTGTCCTTCTACAGTGAACTTAGTCTTATAAACGCATTTACAACTTCTTTCCTAAAGGAAGAGGAACAAGAGACCAAGTCTTGTTTCTCAAAAGAGATTCATATTCAGTAGACATAGCATGTTCCCAATGAGGATTACCCTTAGCTTGAGCATAAGTAGCAGCATCATCTGTGGCCAAAACTTTGGTCATAAGAGCAAAGTTAGATCTAGTTCAACGAGTGTCAGAATGATTTTTGACCTCACTACCTACAGATTCAAGGGTTTTCTGAGCCCAAATAGAAAGAATAGAAGGAACATGAGTCACTTCAGGAGCTTCATGAGTTTCAGGTGGAATACTTGAGGGAGAGGAAGAATCAAGATCAATAAGAGGCACAAAACTGGAAGAAGGAGTAACAGGAATAGGAGCAATAGGTGGTATTGGTAAATTCAAGGTAACATGAGTTTCTACAGACTCGGGCGGGGAAGAGACTTAATGAAATTGAACATCCCTTTTGATTATGACACTTTGATTAGAATGATCAAACAACCTGTAGGCCTTGGAATTCTCATCATAACCAATGAAGAAACACTTGTAAGATTTGGGTTCTAACGTTTTTGGTTTTTCATTACGAATATGAGCCCAACATCATAACCAAACACCTTAAAACTACTAATATTCTCTTTACATCCATTCCATTTTTCCTCAGGGGTACCATTCTTAACAGCTTTAGTAGGAAATCTATTTAAAATAAAATTAGCACAACAGATGGCTTCAGCCTAAAATTTCTTATGCAGTCCTTTAGAATAAATCATACATCTAGCCATTTCAACTAAAGTTCTATTTTTCCTTTCTGCAATACCATTTTGTTGAGGTGTGTAAGGAACAGTATTTTGATGTTGAATACCATGTTTAGATAAATATGCATAAAATTATTTCTTAACAAATTCCCCCCTCCCCCGCCCCCCATTATCAGATCGCAAAGTTTTAATACTCTTACCAGATGCATTTTCAACCATGGATTTAAATTCTTGAAATTTTACAAATATTTCACTTTTATTTTTCAAAAAATAAACCCAAGATTTTCTACTAAAGTCATTAATAAAGGTAAGAAAATAAACTACATGGCATATTGAAGGAACTTCAAGGGGACCATAGATATCACTATGAATTAATTGCAAAGGTTCTTTAGCATGCTAGGATTTACCTTTGTCAAATATTTCTCTATGATGTTTAACAAAAGCACATCCTTCACAAACACCAGTAGTAGAAGAAATATTAGGCAAACCATGAACCATTTTAGTTAGTAGTTTCATTTTACCATAATTCAAGTGACCCAATCTTTCATGCCATAATTTACTTAGTTCACCAGCATGAGCAACATATGAATAAAAGGGTTGTCTCTTAGTTGAATTAAAACCTGCAAATTTATATAAATCAGTTCTATGATCAACAGGGCCAAAAGAAACTACTTCGTAATTTTGGTTGATATCTTTAAGAACATATTTATCAAGCCAAGCTTCAAATTTAAAACCTTTCTGACATGTACAATAAATAGAAAGTAAGTTTATGGACATGTTTTGAACATGAAAAACATCTTCCAATTGACCATTAGCAACATTAATATTACCAGAACTAATTACGGAAAGTTGTTTACCATCACCAATAGAAATTTTCTAAGATGAGTGCTTATTAGTGTCATAAGATGTAAATAAAGAAGAATTACCAGTCATATGTTTAGAAGCACCCGAATCCATTATCCATTCCACATTAGAAGAAGAATTATTAGATGAAACAATATATGCACATAAGACTACTTGAGATTCATTAGAATTTTTCTTGTTTGCTTTAGTCATTAAATGTTTCGTTTTAAAGAAAATTCTTTTCAGGATGGTTAGTTTTACCACAATGCTTACAACTATCATACACTTTTTTCTTCTTGCTAGTTTCATGATGTGCATGAGCAGCATGACCATTATTATTAGTATGATTATAAGTGTGTGAACAAGAACCTTTGACATTATTAAAACTTTTCTTAGGATTTTAATTATGTGCCATAAGAGATTTATTAGGTAAGACTTGTCTTGAAGCAATCAACCTTTCTTGTTCGTTTATCAACCCTTTACAAAAATCATCAAAAGTAGGTTTTGTGGTACTTTGAGACAATTCAAGAGCCCTATTCTAGGTTTGGATGAACATGTCAAAACAAGATGGCAATTTTTGTTCTACAAGAATGATAAGAGAAGTGTATGTCTTCTTGTAATATTTGCCACAATTATTTAACTTTTCATTTAAGGTTTTCAATTCAGCAAGATATAATTATACTCTATCAAAATTACGAAGATCTAGCTCATGAATCTTCTTTTCAAGGTAATAAGCAGAAACATCATCAGATTTATCAAATAAAGAAGCAATAATTTCCAATACCTCAATTGGGTTGTCTTTTGCTTCAATACTTACCTGAAGACTATTTGAAACTATTTGACCAATGAGCCCTCTTGATTGATCAATCTTTACTTCCCATTTAATCATGGCTTGAGCATCTTTAGGTTTCTTGTGTTCACCATTAAACAACCTCCATATATTCTTACTCCTGAGAACATCAATCATTTTTCTTTTCCATGTAAGACAAATAGAGCCGATAAGTTCAGGAATAGGAGCTAATTCATAAGTCATAATGATAGAAATTTTGACAATAAATATAAACCCAAATGCAAGAAATGACAAGAGAAAAAGTGGATAGAAAACTGTAAATTTCAGCAGTTTGTTTGTTGTCACCAAAAAACTTGAAAAAAACTACCAATATTAAATCAGTGATAACTTTGCTTCCGAGACTCCGTTTGAGCTGATTTTTTTTTGAAATTAGGTAGCTTGGTGAGAGGAACCCAAATATCTACTCATTTCTAGGAAATTATGCACAAAAGGTAATAGATCTGACAAAAAACATCAGGTGGAAAAATAAAAATAAAAACACTCAGTAATGCCCCAAATTCTTATTATAACCAGTTTTCAGAAATGGCACAACCACTCTGCATCCACCTATGCGGCCGAAATTCTGATCTGAAGCCTCAAACCACTAATCTTCTGCCCTGTAAAAATAAATAAAAATTGTTGTAACTAAATATTACAACCGAAAGATATATCTCCTTGAGGAGGATTCAAAAAACATATAGATATTACATAAAAACAATCAAGAACCCCTTGAAAATCCAAAAAACATAGAGATCTTATAGAAAAACAATCAAGAGCCCCTTGAAAATAAATCTGCAAAAAAACTACACAACAAAGTTAGGGTTATGAGAAAAAAAATCTAAAATATGTAGAATCATGCCCAGATTTGAAGACAAGCCTAACGGCTACCATATAGAAAGCAAATCTACAAAAAAATTGAGTGCCCAGCTAATAAAAAATGAAGATACACGTTGATGGTTAAATTCAAATAAGATGTTAGATCATAGTAACCATGGCTCTAATACCATGTGAGAATATTAGATCTACTAAACTAGCTATCTATCTAAGAAACCAACAACATATCAACATATAAATAAGAACAGAAAGAGAACAAGGAAAAATAATACAACAGATATACGTGATTCACGCAATTAGGCTACGTCCACAGGAAGGTTGTCTTCTATTATCTCCAGAAATCTCCTGCAATCTTACAAAGGGAGCAACTACAAATAACCTGATACAAATAACAGTATGAACACAAGATGAGATGTGATAGTAATAAAAAAGGCTCCCTTGACCCTATTATATACCCAGAGTTGTGGAGGAATTACTCTCACATATTGAATGTGGGATAATATAATTCTCCAAAATAACACCTCTTTATATAATAAATGGGTACAAGAGTATATTATGCCATAATGAATATGGGATATAATGTGTTACTCTTTTACATAAGATTGTATTCAACTTCTAACATAATACAAAGACATTATTACCTTCCAAGGAATATAGTATATTCCAAAACACTTAGGAAAATCAACAAGATGATGAGGAGCATAGCCCAGGGTAAGTGGTGGAACCCACTCAGTCAGTGACTGCTCGTATAGGGAGAATTCAAGCCAAGTGGATAGAGGATATTTTTAAGGGAGATCAAGACAGATTTGGATCTTCCAGTACCAAAATCAACTAGATTAAGAAACCATAGAGGTGCATGGGCTACATGGAACTTATGACTGAGGTGATAGACTCGTAGAGCATGGTTGGAAAGAATTGGCCTTCAAATCAGATTTCGCAACAGGAGGAAATGAAGTCTTCTAGTTCAAAGGGAGTAGTTGTAGCAACGAAGAATGTGGTAGTTCTAAAGACAGAGACGGGTGGAAGAGGTTCTTCTAGAAGCACCTTCCTCGTTAAGAGGGAGTGTTGAAAATTGTAGCAAGATAAGGTATTCTTTAACTCATGCCTTAGCCATAAATACCAAGTTTTTCTTTCTTTTGAGCATAGACGAGTTTACAGAGATGATGAAGTTCATGAGTAGTGTTGGACCTTCAATCACGTGGGGCCTTCCTCAGTTAACTATGGGATAAAGTGGTAATTTGAATTTAGAAGGAGATGAGTTGGGAGCTTCAGCTCTAATTGAGGAAAGGACGAGTTAGAGAGTTAGTTAAACTCAGCTAATAAGTCAACCACAATTGTTTTTCTAAATTTGTATTTTCCATATTTAGCATGGATTGAACTAATAAAAGGAGGAAAAAGGGACAAATTTTCACAAGTTATTTTTCTTAAGAAGGACTAGGACAAGACATAAATCACTATATTGTGAGAGAGAGCACAATTTTGTGTGATATCATCCTTGTTGTGAGTGTGTAATTTAGAGGAGCCAATATGCAGTTTTTGAAGAGGCTTTCTTGTGCAAAATTACACTAGGAGATAGGGGTTGTGTCATGTTGAAGCCCCGAAAATCGGGTCTTACAACAAGACGGATACCCACCCGGTCCGAACCTTGGTTAGCAGCTCCTTTTCCGTTTGGTGTAGTGGGTCCGACTGGGGATAATGGGACCAGTTTCCCAATATGTGTGTGTGTGTTGAGAATTGATATTTCTTTTCTAAAGTTCCTAAATAAAATGTTTTTATTCTATTTCTAATCTAATAACATGCAAATTGTAATCTAATTTAAACAAAAATATCTAATTCTAAACTAGCCCGGGATGTAATCTTTCTATTTATGTGATATAAAATGATTTCTAATAGCAATTGATAATAAATATCATTCAACTGTTATAAGAAAAGAATTCAATAAAGATAAACCACTTCATATAAAAAGTTAAATGAAACAATTGTGAAAAACATATCGCATAATAAGTTATTCATACATTAAGCATAAATAAATAGCTATCACCGTACAAAAGTGTCAAATGATAACTCAAGTATTCAAACATCAATATATAAATAACTGAACATGAATATCACTTTAACATAGGGGCAGAAATAGTTAAGAGATAAAAGTACCATTTATAACTAGTTCTACTCATGAGTTAGAAGCAATAATGACTTATCTCTTCTTAATCCAACATCCACTAAGAGTACAGAAGTGAAACATCAGTAGCAGATATTAAACGCAGATATCAATAAATCATGTTCCATTCATTTATCAAAACCTCCTCTGAGGGTGCAAAAGTGCATGTTCTGAGGACAAGTTTTTGACAAATTTCAGGACCCTTCTCTAAATGCATGAGAAGGGTTTAAATACTACTAACTAAATCTAAAAATAACTTATTACAAAATTGTAGGATACGGTTTAAATGACTGTCCTTTTTATAGGCAAAAATAAAGTAAAACTAATACTAAATCTAAAATTTAAAACTATCAACTAACTACTTATGAATCTGATCTTTGAATTTTCAAGCATTCAGCATTGATTTGAGAAGAGGAGGCTGGCCGACTTTAGATTTTAACTGTCCTGAGAAAATGGAATCGGTGAGTGTTGGTGCCATCTTCTCGGCAGAATTGATGATGAAATTGAGAGCGTTGCATTGACTGTGTGGTTTTACCAGAAATGCCCAGTAAGAATCCCAATTTAACTTTGTCAATCCTTTAATTGATTATGTTTTTTCTTCAGCTTCCTGCTTCCATTCTGTCTGCAGTTGTTGTGCTTGTGGTAGGTATCCTGGAATAGTTTCTGAAATCAAATTAGCCTTGTGCAAACTTTCATTTACACAATCAGTAATATTGCTTGTTGTTGTAGCTGCTTCTTCCGCTGCTTGTTCTGCAATTTTGATCTGTGCATCCCAATTATTGAAGAGCATTTCTTTATGACTGTCATTGATGATTGGTGCTCCTGCCCTTTTTCCCTCCTCTGTCTTTTGCCAAGTCAAATAGTTAGCAACTCTTTCATTAGTTAAATCATAATCATGTCGTAATTCTACGACATGATTAGTGATTTTATCACTTTATTGAGAAAAAAAGTTCCACTGTGAAATTTTTTGGCATAATATATCCTGTTGTTGCAGTAGTTGATTATTTAAGGAAATAGACTCTGTAATAAATTCTGTGAGCTTGGGATCATCTTTGTGTATCTCTTGCATAACCTGTAGTTGTTTCTCTTTTTCAGCTAAACTTTTCTGATATCCAACTTGCATTTGTTGAAACTCTTGTTGTAATTTTTCAAGTTGTTTTTGTGCTTCACTGTTAGCATTGGCTTGTTGCAGCTGTTGTTGTAGAACCTGTATTTGATCTTATTTTTCATTCAGTAATTGTTGTACTTCAGATGCTTTATCGATAGCTGCAGAGGCATATGCTCCTGTAATCTGAGATAGTTTAGCAAGATTTTCAGTTGGATTAGTAGTAGGATCTTGCCATAAAACATCCAATTGTTCTGCATCATGAGAGATTACACTTTCTAATTTCGTTTTCTTCCTTTGTTTTCTTACTACTGCTTTATGTTGTGGACTATAGAATATATCCAGAGGAGTAATTTCCTCTATTTTAAGTACAAGCTCAGAAGAGGGGGTAATGGGTATATGTTTTGTTTCTGTGACATTGCCACTTATTCCTGTAACTAAACCTTTTGTTGTCTGTACATTACTTACAAGAGTCTGTGTGTTCTGTCCTTCAACATTAATCAAATCATTAAATGTTTCCCATTCCTTATCCAATTCAGTTCTGATGGATGGTTGCTGTACAATGAGAGGGGGAAGATTTAACTACGGAGTGGTTGAAATCTGTTGTTGTGAAAGTTCCTTTGATTGGGCAGTATCCTTTACTGACCCTTCACTTTTATCCTGGTCATTATCAGACTTTTTAGAACGTTCAGAAGTTTCTTTTATGTACTTTGACTTAGACCTTTCTGTACCTGAACTGCCACTGAGACTGACACTAGGAGTTGGTTCCCTTAAGGGTTCCAAGCGCAAATTATCCAAAGGAATAGTGGTCAACCTTTCTCTATGCATATTAAATTCCTGGAACTCTTCTAGAGAAAAACGTGTTTGAGCTGAATATAGAATCTCTTTAAATGTGCATTTTTCTTGGAACATATCATCAAAAAGATCCTCTTCTCTAGAAAATACTCTTACCTTGACTGCAGTGATGAAATTCTTAACAACATCATACGGGTCGAATAGCCTTCTTGAAAACTTGAACAATTGTAAACATGTAATATTGTTTACTTATTTAAATGCATGACCAACATCAAATAATGAAAATGCTCCGCAGGCCACAGGAAATTGTGGCCATATGGCTTTCTTTTTATCCTTTAATTCTTTTGTCAAACCTCCCTCTCCACAGGTGTTACACATCAATTTGTCACCATCCCTGCCATTCCCCATCCCGCACATTGGAGGGCTCATTCCGTGACCTGTGAGCAGAGATAAGACTTGAAAATACTTTCATTGCATCCCTCTGAAGATGAGCTTTCATTGCCCTGAAGACATCTCCCTGCAAAAAACCCTAAAAACAGCTTACACAGCAATTTGTCACCGTCCCTGCCATTCCCCATCCCGCACATTGGAGGGCTCATTCCGTGACCTGTGAGCAGAGATAAGACTTGAAAATACTTTCATTGCATCCCTCTGAAGATGAGCTTTCATTTCCTTGAAGACATCTCCCTGCAAAAAACCATAAAAATAGCTCTTTTTCCATTGGTGCGGTTCCACAGTTCAGCCCTCACGCCAAGGGGGAAAATCCTCCAAAGAGGGCGCGCCAATTGGCACTCTGTCATAGACCCGCACCCGCGCCAACCATATTAAGAGGTGTTTTTTAAAAATAAATGGCGGAAGTTTCGTCCTAACAAATTCCTGGACTGATATCTATCTTGAGTTGGGAGGTTTGGCTACGGATTTCCATAGAGAGGAAGTGGTTTGCCACCTCTCATGGAAGCTTCTTTGATGATAGGGCCAATCCCATAATTATAGGGATCCCAACTCCCCTTCCTCCATCTATAAAATCTTGCTCATCTCCTTTGCAAGCTAGTTCCCAAGAGCTTTCACATCCTTATGCTGCAAGAGCCTTCTTGATTCCCTTAAGGCCAAATCCAAGCAAGGAGTCTATTGTCAAGTATCTGGAGAGAGAGGCTTGTCCCATCCTTGACAGGCTTTATCGAGACATGTTTTGCTGACGACCCGCCAAAGGAGAGTGTTGCGTCGAAGCTATGGTTGTATTCTTCTTTTGACTCATTAATGATAAGCGACTATTGGTTATGGTTCCACTCTTGTTCTTGATTATGTTCATGAGTTATGTCTTCTTCGACTGACATATAGTTGTATATACTGGATTTTATGCTTGCGTTCGTGTTGTTTCATGCATGTGCAGGTGTCCGATCATGGAGATCGTGAGGATTGTGATCTGCTAGGGCAAAGGAACGGGAGCACCACCTCTTCTACAAACGACAGCGTTGGATTCCAGGTAAGCCTTCATCGCAAGTCGGTTTATTTTCAATTAGGAACCTACACTGTAGCGTGTTTGATTGTTGCTAGACCCGATTTGGGCTAGTAGGGATCGCCTCTGTCCGCAGAGGGGATTAACCTCTTCAACAATTTGGCGACTCCACTGGGGACTCAGCTTGTTGTTTGTTTTGTAAGCTATAGACAGAGCCTGAAGTACAGCCAGATAGCCTTCAAAACGCTTTTGCTCTGCATTAGCGGAGTAGATCAACGCTGCTTCAGTCAATCTCCAGTTTAGTTTACGGACTGAAAAACTTGGAGTGTTGTCTTCTCTTTTCGGTCAATTTCTTGGCCTTGCTTGCTTGGTCAGCTCTTTGGACTGGTTTTTTCTGTTTGTTTGGCTTTGTTTTAGCCTTGTCATCACTTGTCTGTGTCTGAGATTGCTTGTTTTTCATTTTCCCATAGTAAACTCAGCTGGTGCGCTTTTCAATGTGACAGTCGTGCCCATTGGTGCAGGTTGCTTGTGTATCACCCGCGCCATTGCCTTTCTGGCGATAATTTCAAGCTCACAGTCGCGCCAATCCTATGAGCTATTCGGGTTTGCTGTGTTTTATGCTTTCTAGGACTGAATTGTGATTTTGATCTTGTTTTTTCGGCTGTTTGAGTGCACTGGAGCCTAGTTTGACTGATTGTAACCTCCATCCTTTGGTTGTTTGCCTATTTCTTTCGATTTTGCATTCGAGCCCTAGGGCATCTAGGTGCTTTTGTGAGTCGAGCCTCCCTTGGGAGTTTTTTTTTTTGGTTTTCGTTCATTCAGTCGAATTTGGGATTGCTTCCTTGCATTCGTTTGACAGTTGTCTATCATTTTATTACGCTTTTTGAGTGACTGATTTCGTTTTCATTTGAATTTCGCTTTGCTTCATTTTGGGCCTAGATTACACCGCTCATTAATGTCTTTGGGACTTTTCTTGGTTTTGAGAGACTTTTGGTCGATTTGAGATCTGATTGTTTGTGCCATTGAGTGAAATCTGCTTGTTTTTGCAATCTTATTATCAATTCTCAAATTTCTTCTCATTTTTTTTCGGTTTGTTTAGTGCATCTAGCTCTCAAACATTGAAAATAAAAAATCTCTTTTGCTTTTGATTGATTCGTGCAAATTAAAATCTTTTCGATGTTATTAGTAATTAGTGACTTTGAAAGAAAAGTTTTTAGTTTCATTAGCTGCATTAGAGATATCACTGATTGTCTTCCGATCATTTTGTTTGTGTAAAAATCTCTTAACTCTTCTGTAGCTAGCTTTCATCGAACAAAATGATATACTGTGGCATGTGGTTTTGCATTTAGGAGATTTTTGAGACATCACATTCGTTAGGGCCTGAAAACTGAAACGTAATTGAATATAAACTTTAAAATTTACTCAACTTACACTAAGGCAGCATTGAAATCTAACGAAACACATTTAGAGGTCTAGGCTAGAGACGTGTTCCGGCATCTTAAAACCTAGTAGCTGTCGTTCGCCTCTTGGCTTTAGACAACACTAGTATAGACTTGCGCTCCCCGTACCGTTGCGTATATAAAGGGAGACCCCACTAGGTTTCAATCCTTTATCCATAGGAAGCCGAGTCTGCCGCCCTATACCCGTGATACACCGGACACAGCGTTCGGGGAGATTGCCTGCACGTACGGAAAGTCCTTGGTTGATTTCTCTTTCATTATTGAAACCAAGGTGTATATTGCAGTTCACGGTTATTTGGTACACCCTTTTGCCTAGTATTCCTGAGTAGTCATTTGATCTTTTTTGACTCCCTAAATTTGAAAGGATCACCAAGCGCTTGTCCTTTCACGCTTGTGTCAAATCTGAAAGAGATAGAGTCACCTTTTCGACCGTTTCTCGACTCTTAAAACATGAAACGGTGAAGTTTCTTATTTTTCAATGTGGTAAAAAATTAATCACCCACGATCACACGCCTTGTTAGACTCTGCTTGTTGACCGTTTGATTGTGTGTCTTGACTCTTTTTCAGCCCGTGTGTGTGTTTGATCTTTTTCTCTTGTCGTTACTACCACAGTGGCAGAACCCTCGGTTTCGTCTACTGGTAGTCCTTATACGGACGATTCATCAGAGGTTTCCCAATCCTCTGCTGAACCACAGCAGCCCATTGTTTTTGAGTTTCCTGACGGGGGACCGGTTCTTTCTGAGAAACCCTTTAGGGGACCAGTTGAGTTCAATTGGCCCTTTTCCAACCCTTGGTCTGAATTAAGAGTAGGGGCAGAGTTCCTTTCTCTTACATCGGGTTCGCCTTTTATAGCTGTTGTTTTTCCTCCTAGTCCTCGCCGCCTATTACAAGATCTAGCGGCAGGCTCAAACATGAGTGATTCTAGTGAGGAAATCCCAACGCCTAGTGAAGACTATCAGCTCTTCCCACGAAGATTATTTCCAGGAGACAACTCTGAACCAGCGATCATGCCATCATCCGGTCTCTCATTTCCAGCAGGGTATAGATCTTTGGGTCAGATCATTTCCGCCGCAGCCTCTATGGGAGTGTCAGCTCCTTCTACGAGGCCGGTTGCTCCTTCATTTGGGATGTCTCCTCAGACACCCGTCACTTCTGTACCCGCTTGGCCCACTGTCTATGTGGTCGCCTCTGCACCCGCTGTTACGGCACCCTCCGCGAGGGCTATGCCGCCTCCTGAAGACGTTTATTTAGCGACTGCTATGCTGGAGAACATCTCTCCAGAGGAGTATCGGTTGTCCCTACAACAACCGAACCCCGAGGTTGGACCATCCTCCCAAGATCCCAACCGTTCTTATTTTTCGCACTATGCACAGGATGGTACACCCGTGTATGCTTTTCCAGGTCAGTATGATGAGCACGGGGACATTTTACGTCTACCCGCTCCTGAGGCTCACCTCCATGCTCAAGGTTTACCTTATAACCAGGCTTATAACCCGCAAGGGCAACCTTTCCAGGGCCAACCTTCGGGCCAACCTGGCTATCCTTATAACCCACAGGGGCAGCCCGTGCAAGGCTATCCTGCGGGCCAGCAAGGGCCATCATACGGTCCGCAAGGACAGTATTACAACCCTTCCGGTCAACCTGTGCAGCCTCAGCCGGGGTACCAACCGGGACCGGTCTATGGTCCTGGGGGGGAAATCCAGCCTTCTCAACCTATGCAACCGCAATATCCTGTTGTTTCCAACGTTGCATATCAACCGGGACCATCCTATGGTCCTACTCCAAGTCAAACCGGTTACCAGTAACCACCTGGCTCTATTCCTCCACCAGGCCAACCGGCCCATCCGATACAACCTGGTGTTCCGCCTCCAGGCCAACCGGCCCATCCGGCACAACCTGGGGCTCCTTTACAGCCAGGTCAACCTACGCAACCAGCGCAGCCTGTCTATCCAGGTCAACCTGTTCACTCAGGGCAGCCCGCTCAGCCGGGTCAACCTGTTCACTTAGGGCAGCCCGCTCATTCCATTAACCCTGCCCAGCAGCCGATTTATTCGATGCCGCAGCCAAATCAATAGTTGCGCCCTAGTTATCAGGCTCCGCAGGGTTCCACCTATTAACAGCCGACTCGTCCTCAGGGCAGTTATTATCCTCATGGTCAATCTCAACCGAATTATAACCAGCCCCGAGGCTCTCAGTATTATCCTCATCCACCCGGTTCTACATATACTCAGCAGCCAAATCCAAATGCTGCTTACACTGGGCCAACATATAATCAGGGTCCGTACTCTGGTTATCAAGCCCCACACACTGGTTACCAGTAGCCAAATCAGTCTGGTTATACGACCTACACCCCCTACAGTTAGAATCCTATGGGATAGAACCCATGGGGGCAAGGATATTCCCAACCAGCGTGGAGTACAGGTACTGGTCCTCATCTCGAGCCTGGCATGCCAATCAATCCACCATTGTCGTTCCTGGCCACCTTGGAGTTGACGGATGTTTCAAAATTGACCAATGATCCGATTTTGCATAATCCTTATTGGCCTCTGGTTCCTACCAAGATACCAGGTGATTGCCCCAAGTTTGAGGGTAAAGCTGGGGAGGACCCCCAAGCGCATGTGATGACGTATCATCTTTGGTGTTCGTCCAACTCTTGGGTAGATGATTCAATTCGTCTATGCCTCTTCCAGCGCACTTTGACTGGAGCTGCTGCTAAGTGGTACATCAATTTATCCCGTGGCATCTTCCAAGATTTCAATTTCTTAGCCATGGCTTTTCTGACGCACTTTCAGTTACCGGTTCGCTATGAAGCCGGGATGCACCTCCTAAATTCTTTGAAGCAGGACAAAGCCACTCACATTTCTGATCACATTCATGAGTGGCGGCGTCGTCGTAGACTAATCAAGTTTCATATACCTGATCAGATACTAACTCACTGGTTCACCACCTCCTTCGTGAACAAAATCGCCCAAGATATTGCGATGGGAGCGTGTGTGACGGAGGAACAAGCCATTGCGCGTGCCCAATATTTGGATCTTGTATATTCTCAGTCCGGCACGCTTTATGATATCTTTCCTGATGCTCCACGGTCCGAAACCTCTAAGGCTCCACCTACCCCTGCAGTGGATGGTGTCATTGGTTCCGTGTCTCAGAATTCGAATAAATATTCGAATGGGAAGCAGAAATCCAACTCATCCAATAATTCTGCTCCTCCCGCCCCTACCAATTCTGGAAAAACCACAGAGGTTAACGCCATTCAGGCCAATCCTACGGAGAAAGCCTCCAAAGGGAAAAATAAGGGCAAAGGTAAATCTAAATCTGACGCCCCAAAGCCAAAATCCAAACCTCGTACTGAGGATGGTTCTCAACGTAAACCGAAGTATCCCTGCCTCATTTGTGAAGGAGACCATTATACCAAGGATTTTCCATGACGATCTGAAGTTATTCAACTTCTAAAAGGCTCCAAAGGGACTCCGGCAGTTCTTAAAGAACCATTCCCATCTCAACAAACCCAGATGGTTGAACAGCCGTCACCATCTGCACCATTTGGGTCCCAAGTATTTATGATGAATGGTACGGCACCCATTTCTATTGCTACGCGTTCGAAGGATTACAACGAATCACGATAGGCACCGGGGAAGGCAGTTGCGGATGGACCACCTCCCCCACCTGTCTTCGGTTCATTGGAAATCGAGAAGCCTACTCCTGAACCTGTTGTAAAGCCACCTTCTAAAGATGTTTTACGAAGATCTTCTTATAATCCGAATGCCCGTGCCGCTCAGCACTACAGTATTGTTGAGGATTTGGCACAGGTGCCTTCTGCTATTTCTGCACTAGAAGTTCTTCAAATTTGTCCTTCGCAACAGAAGGCTTTATTGTCTGCAATCAGTGGCATTGATCCCGCCGATTCGAGTCTTCTCACCTTCGATTTAGAGAATTTCACCCCCCGACTTCCACATCAGATTGATCTTGTTATTCAAGTCGGGATCAACAGTCTTAACATCCATAGGGTCGTTGTGGATGAAGGTGCCTCTACCTGTGTCATGTCGTCCGCTTGCTGGAAGGCCATTGGCTCTCCGGCGCTTTCATCGTCTTCTAATGCCCTAGAGGCATTCGATGGTCGGGAATCCAAACCCCTGGGTGTTCTCGAGAGTTTAGCGATCACTTTACAGGGGAAGACTTTCAATGTAGAAGTAGAAGTGGTTGACACCAAGCTCAACTACAATATACTTCTCGGCCGCAGCTGGACTCATGCCATGCTATGCGTGCCATCCACCGTCTTTCGACTTCTTAAGTTCCCTCATGAGGGAAAAATCGTTACGATGGATCAATTGTCGTTCTTCACCTCCACCTCCGAGCACAACGTTCTGTACGTGGATCAGATCCCAAATCCCCCTGATAGTGTAGGGCCCGGTCTCTTCAAATACCCCGTCCTCATGGGTATGTTTCCCGCACTGCCACCGCACACCGCTCAAGTTAACATGATCTCCAGAACTGATGACCCCTGGCTCATCCCTACACCTGAGCAGGTGTTTGAGTTTGGAGAATCAATTCCCTTAACTCCAATAGAGATTAGCTACTGTGAAATCGTTGCTGCATCTGATCCTCCCCCACCTCAGCATGCTCCTTCAAGCATGGCTTTAGACATATATTCTCAATCCCCCTGGCTTGGCGAGGCCGACTCGTCGGATCCTCTTAAAGAGACTTTTCCTTCTGATGAAGCCATCATTGAAACTATGTCTCTCAAGGAGCTGCCTTGGGGCGATGGACATCATCGTTCCTCTTTCATGCCTAGCTTGGGGGCAATGTCAGATTGTCTAGAGCGTTATGCATCTCAGGTTCCTACTCCTCCTCTCCAAATGCCAATCTTGACGCACGAGGTTCTTTCGGAGGGAAACCTGAGTAATATCACTCAAACCATCCCGATCAACATCTCCGTTAAACCGAGGATCGTTGAGAATATACATGTGGGAGTGACTTGTTCCCCTGATGAGATTCAAGTCTATACTGATCTTTTTAAAGAATTCAGAGATGTGTTCGCCTGGTCCTACGAGGAAATGCCTGGGATTGATCCCAGTATCGTAGTGCATGAGATTCCAACCTACCCTGGTGCAAAGCTCGTGTGCCAACACTTACGCCCAATGCATCCTCGTAAAGCTGCTGCAATTAATGCAGAAGTTGAAAAACTTCTGAACGCGGGCTTTATTTATCCCATCCTTCTCACAGAATGGGTTTCCAACATTGTCCCTGTCGATAAAAGGTAGGGTACTATTAGGGTATGTGTTGATTACCGCGACATTAATCGTGCCTGTCCGAAGGATAACTATCCCACTCCGTTCATAGACCAAATCATCGACGAATGTGCTGGAAGTGAAATTTATTCCTTGGTGGACGGATTTTCCGGGTACAATCAGATAAACATTCTACCTGCTGATCAACACAAGACTACATTCATCTGTCCGTCGGGTACTTTCGCCTATAAAAAGCTCCCGTTCGGCTTGAAGAACGCTGGAGCCACCTTCCAGCATGCGATGTCTTACGCTTTCCATGACATACGCCATATCGTTCAGCCTTATCTGGACGACTTTCCAGCTCACTCAGCTAGGCGAGAGGACCACCCTGAACACCTCCGCCAGATTTTCCTTCGCTGTAGACGCTACAATATTAGGCTTAATCCTCATAAATGCATCTTTTGCGTGGATTCTGGCCGTCTTTTTGGATTCATAGTCTCCAAATACGGAATTCTCCTTGACCCTTTAAAAGTCGAGGCTATCATCAATCTCCCATCACCCTCCTCATTATATCAGTTGCAGAGTCTGCAAGGAAAAGAAAACTTCCTTCGACGCTTTATCCCGAACTACGCGGAGGTGGCTAAAGGATTCACGCGCCTATTAAAGCAGAACGTTCCCTTTCGTTGGGACAAAATTGCTCAACAATCCTTTGAGAAGCTCAAGACGTTACTTGTTAATGCTCCTTTGCTTCTTCCTCCTAACTATCACCGTGATTTCACTTTGTATCTCGTCGCCGCGTTTAGCACCATAGCTATGGTTTTGGTGCAGGATGATGATGATGGTAATGAACATGTCATTTATTATCTATCACGGAACCTTCTCTACACAAAAACGTGTTATGCTCACGTCGAGAAGTTGGCGTTAGCCGCAGTACACGCTGTGCAGCGTTTTCACCACTACATCCTGTTGCGTACGATAACAGTGGTTTCGGATTGCAACCCTATGACATATATTCTTTCTCGACAATTACTCGGGGGCAAATAATCCAAATGGATCGTTATCCTGCAGGATTTTGACTTAGAGTTCACTACTGCTAAGTCAACCAAATCACTTGTTTTCGCGGATCTTATATGCTCACTCCCGACAGACTCCACTCCTTCACACTCCGAGCATCATATCCCGGACGAAACTCTTTTCCTCATCAGTACTCACAAACCTTGGTACGGTGACATAATCGTGTATCTTCAGACCTCCACATTTCGGTATGAGTTTACTAAAGATGCCCGACGACGGATTCGGGATCAGTCTCAACCCTACCGCATCGTAGGAGATACCTTATACCACGTTGGAGTAGATTCGGTGCTCCGACAGTGCCTAACCTTGGAAGAGGCTGAAAGAGTCCTAAATGACTGCCATAGTGGTGCCTGTGGTGGAAATATGTCCGGATATGCCACTGCCCAGAAAATTCTGCGAGCAGGTTACTTCTGGATGTCAATATTCAAAGACTGTATCGTCGCATTCCGTAAATGTCACGCGTGCCAGGTGTTTCAGCGCAAGATGCACACGCCGCCTCTCCCTTTGCATCCTGTTATTACCGTCGGCCCTTTTGCGAAATGGGGCGTGGACTTTATGACGTGTAACCCTCGTTCGGCCGGGGGGCATGCGTATATAATCGTCGCTGTCGACTACTTCACCAAGTGGGCCGAATCGATGCCTACACTAGCTGTCGACGGTAAGACAGCTGCCCAATTTATCTTCAACCACATCATTGCACGTTTCGGGGTCCCTCAAGCCATCGTTACTGACCATGGTACTCATTTTCGAGATTATATGATGGCCGAGCTGACTTCAAGGTTGGGCTTACGCCACGATAGCTCAACGCCATATTACCCTCAGGAAAATGGCCAGGTTGAAGAAGTGAACAAGGTTTTGGTCACTATGCTTCAACGAACAGTTCGTATTCACAAATCCAATTGGCACCTCCAACTATTCTCAGCTCTATGGGCATACCGGACGTCTGCAAAGAGTGCAACTGGATTCACACCATTTCAATTGGTGTACGGTCTGGAAGCAACTCTTCCGGTTGAATGCGAGATTCCTTCTTTGAAATTAGCTGTGGAACTTCTACCCGATACTTCTGCTGAGGAAGAGCGTCTTTTGTATCTGGAACGGTTAGATGAAACCCGTCGTTTAGCTGCTTTAGTCATTGAAGCACAAAGAAGCGGGTCAAAGCTCACTTTGATCAATCAGTTTCTCTGCATTCCTTTATCGAAGGAGACCTCGTTCTCCTATACGACCAAGCGCACGATAAACTCGGGGCAGGAAAGCTCCAGCCCATGTGGCATGGGCCCTATATAGTAAAGCGAGTATTAAAAAATGGGGCTTATGAGCTCATAGATTATGAAGGAGTTCCGCTGGCGCAGCCCAGAAATGGGTTGTACCTTAAGAAATACTACGCTTGAAGTTATTTTTGGTGTGGTGTGTGTACATAGGTGTGTATATTCATTTGTGTGCATGTGTGGTGTGGTGTGCATGTAAACGTCTTTCTGCTGATCAGGTCTTCCTGATTTTGCAGATGTCCATTACTCCGTTTGTTGGTTTCGCGGATGGTGCCTCCCGCAGTACCAGGAACCTGTCTTCAGTAGCCTGGGTAATCTACGATCCTGCTGGTGAGTTGGTTAACTTGCAAGGTGTGTGTCCAGGACGTACTACAAATAACATCGCGGAATATAGTGCTGTGTTAGAATTATTAACCGACGCTGTAAACCTCGATATCTGTGAATTGCTTGTGTATCTAGACTCACAACTTGTAGTATCACAACTGAACGGACACTATTCAGTAAGAAACCCATCCATTTTACGTCTGTATCTGCATATTCGTTTACTGGAAAGAAATTTTGACTATATTACATATCAACATATACCCAGGCATATGAATACGTTAACTGATGCAGTAGCTAATTTGGTTCTAGATAGACATTTGCACAATTTGTAAATCATCATCACATGTAAAAGGAAAATCCATCCAGAAATAGATATGTATATATATAGATATCGAATGTTTGCATAGTGTGCATCACATTAAATCAAAATCTACATGTTCATCTTAATACATCTGGAGACGACATGTCTCTCAAAAAATATGCATGATAAAAGCCCTAGGAGTCTAATCCGCATGGTGCTCATGATAACAAGTGACTGCACGCACTAAGCGTCTCAGAAGTTGGTGGAGGTGACTAGGCACTCCCACCGTATGTCTCTGGTACGCCATCGGTACATCTGCCAGTCGGGCGTAGTCTGGGATCCCTCGGGAAATACCCTCGAGATTCTGGATCAACTCCCCCCCCTCTGCACTCTCTGCCTGAGGATCAGGTGCGGGAAGAGTCCTCCGCGCAATAGAAGACATACCAGCTGGTCTCTCTGGGCCCACATCTGCATACATATAAAATGTGTCAGAACGGACATGTATTACCAAAAAAAAATCATAAAACATAAAAATCAAAAAGAGAAGAGATCATACCCAACTCCTCATCCCAATCATCTTCCTCCGGCAGTGGGAGATCTGGGTCTCCAGTGAAATCAGTTCCTTCATATGGCCAGTCTTCCACTACAATCAACTGATGCCGCAACCACCCAAAAAACTCCGGCCTCCAGGACATCTGTTGGCCTCCTCCAGCTCTGGGCATCAGTGCCACCCAGCGAGCCATTCTTGGCTCTCGTGGAATCGGCTCAGCTAATATGGCCCCTTGGCCCTGGAAGATTGGTAATCGTTCCAGAATGAACGATACCAGGATAGAACCGTAGCCAAACTGTTTTAGTTTGGCCTGCTTACACTTCGTGAGTTGTCTCTTGATATTTATTGTCACTGTTGTAGCCCAGTCGAATAATAGGGGACTCATGCACTCTGAGGCCAGTAAGAGTTGGGCCTTTGTTGCCTCGTGCGTTGCCTGGGATCCCGCGGCCCGCGTGATGGTATGAAGCACTACCCTGAGTGCTAGATCAAGAATAGTATGGATGTCTACCTTTCCACTTCCTGATCCCAATCGTGCCCCTCGGCACACTCGTGCCATCACTTGCTCCATCTTCTCACCAGACGGTCTGCTCCCTGTCAATATGGGCACCGGACCTCTGCGCGATAGTCCGGTTATGAAGTATACGTCAGAAACCTCCAGTTCTAATACTTGGTCCCACAACTTGAACACTTGTTCATGTTCGTCCCATATGCTGATCAGGTACTGTAGGAGCTCAGGCTGAGCTCGTAAGCAAGGTGTCAGAAAGAACTTCTTAAGCCCACAGTTCTTGAGGGAATTCATGCAAGTTTCATTCTCCATGGCCTGTTCATCCTCTTCCCCGTGCTCCATCTATTTCCACTCAATGACCATTTTGATCGGTTGCCTGCATTTACATGGTCAAAAAACTTCAATTAGACCTCTTCTATCCTTAAAAATTCATGCAATTCATTCATTGTGTGGAAATTTCAAACGGAAAATTGGATTGCGCCACTGGCGCAACTGTTTTCCTAACAGTCATGCCAGTTGGCGCGGGCCCTTTGGAAATAAAATGCCATTGGCGCGGGTCCGTGCCAGATACCCGCGCCAATGGGCAGAGCCCTAAAAATTCAAAAATTCCTCACAGAAGTCTAATATGCAATAAAAATTTATGAAAAACGGATTGAAATGGAGTACAAAGAAGCACCTCTTACCTGGAATAGACGGGAATCTGAATGGTATGCCAGATCGGTCGCAATCGTCGTCAGAAGTTCGCACACAAAATAGACCACTGCTGCTCTTCAGTGAGGTAAATAGTGAAAAGTAATTTTATTTTTACCATTTGACATATTTATAACTTTTTGAACTCAAAATAGGTTTTGAAAGTTAATTTTCTGAATATTTTAATATATTTTGTCAAAAATGGGTTTTACACTTGCTTTTTGTGTAGCAACAGGTTTTTTACGCGACTTAAACGGTGAAACGAATTGTATTTTACACTTTTTCAGACTCGGTAAATACACGAAAAAGTCACTTTAGAGTCATCTTTCAGCTCTTTTCTGACTCTCTAAACATGAAAAGATTGTCGAGGCCCTTGTCGTTTCGATCTCGTTAAAGTGGACACGAATCGGCATCTACCCAGTATACGTTTACCCCTTTTTCGGGCTGGGATGGATTGATTGGATTATTTACGAAAAAAGGAATACCCTAGCCTATTGCGACTAGGAGGTTTTCTCGGATATTGTTTTCTACCTTTTTGGGTCCAAGGAACTATCTACGAAAATGGACCGCTGGAGTTTACTTTTCTTCTATCTTTTCAAACTCTCTAAATATGAAAAGATGTCGAGTTCTTCCTTTGTCAAACTCGTTAAACCCTGATGACATCGGATTCAGTCGAAATGACGTTATTTGAGTTTCTCCTTCCTAGGGCTCATTAAATGTACTAGGATGGATTCTCCCAGAGGGCGGACTTATATTACAAGCATGTGCTATCCCCTTCAAGCTTGTTATAAAAAATAATTGGGGTACTCACCAGAAATGGTGGGGAAAATGGAACCAGCATCATTGTCATGTCAGCAGTATGTCGCTCTTGAACATGGCACTTGTCTGCATTCGTGTCGGGTTGGGGACATCTCATCTCGTTCTTCACTTGCCTCCATGGGTTTGGATAATCCCTTTGACTCTCATATACCAAGTGTTCTGCCACCATGACCTCCTCGATCCGTTGATGTCAACACGCTAAATCCACTATTGTGTCGGGCATAATCAAGAGAAGTTGACCTCTGCAAAGTATGAACCTTCCTCTGATTCTCATATGATCCTGATTCACAAAAAACATCATGTTCCTCTGTCTCGTGTCGATGATGTGGGAAACATTATGGCCCACCTTCGATCAAGGTCACTTCCTGTCGACTTCAGCTCATTATCCAGGAAACTGGTCTAGAGACTCCCTTATGGTACCTTGGAGCCTGCATGTCTCAATGGCAGGTTCGTCGCATTCGACATGAGGTTTTCATCATTGGCCTCTGATCGAGTGATTCTACGGGTGTTCGACGCCAGCTCATTGATTCACATGCTATAGATTGTACCTATAGTACCTTGAGGGCCATTGTCATTATTGGTGGTTCCTCTCGCGTCTGTTAACAGATTTCTTCATTGGCTGGTAATCAGACGATGTTCTTGCATGTTCGACTTCAGCTCACATATTCGCATGCTTGAACTTGTACTTTGTTCGGGTCGAGATGGAGCGCAAGACCCTGGATTTTGTCTGTTGGAATCCAGGCTGCGATTTTGTGGACTATTATTACATGACTCACTGATTAAATGGTTGCAACCATACCTAAGTCTATTTATCGATCCTCTCTGGATGGTTGCATCCATGCCTTGGATCTCGATTATTGTATACTCTGTTATGGATGGCTGCGCCCATACCACGCATATATATCATGTATCTGAGACATCAGTTGTACTTCGCTCCGCAGGTTTTCCAATGGCAGTGTTTTCAGTCGGCATGTTCTCGTAAATCATTTCACCCCTCTCTCTCTCTCAGGCCTCATGCTTTAGGGGGCATCTGTTACACAGCAATTTGTCACCGTCCCTGCCATTCCCCATCCCGCACATTGGAGGGCTCATTCCATGACCTGTGAGCAGAGATAAGACTTGAAAATACTTTCATTGCATCCCTCTGAAGATGAGCTTTCATTGCCCTGAAGACATCTCCCTGCAAAAAACCCTAAAAATAGCTATTTTTACATTGGCGTGGTTCCACAGTTTAGCCCTCGCGCCAAGGGGGAAAATCCTCCAAAGAGGGCGCGCCAATTGGCGCTCTGTCATAGAGCCGCACCCGTGCCAACCATATTAAGAGGTGTTTTTTTAAAATAAATGGCGGAAGTTTTGTCCTAACAAATTCCTGGACTGATATCTATCTTGAGTTGGGAGGTTTGGCTACGGATTTCCATAGAGAGGAAGTGGTTTTCCACCTCTCATGGAAGCTTCCTTGATGATAGGGCCAATCCCATGATTATAGGGATCCCAACTCCCCTTCCTCCATCTAGAAAAGCTTGCCCATCTCCATTGCAAGCTAGTCTTCAAGTTCCCAAGAGCTTTCACATCCTTATGCTACAAGAGCCTTCTTGATTCCCTTAAGGCCAAATCCAAGCAAGGAGACTATTGTCAAGTATCTGGAGAGAGAGGCATGTCCTATCCTTGATAGGCTTTATCGAGACATGTTTTGCTGATGACCCGCCAAAGGAGAGTGCTGCGTCGAAGCTATGGTTGTATTTTTCTTTTGACTCATTAATGATAAGCGACTATTGGTTATGGTTCCACTCTTGTTCTTGATTATGTTCATGAGTTATGTCTTCTTCGACTGACATATAGTTGTATATACTGGATTTTATGCTTGCGTTCGTGTTGTTTCATGCATGTGCGGGTGTCCAATCACGGAGATCGTGAGGATTGTGATCTGCCAGGGCAAAGGAACGGGAGCACCACCTCTTCTACAAACGACAGCGTTGGATTCCAGGTAAGCCTTCATCGCAAGTCAGTTTATTTGCAATTAGGAACCTGCACTGTAGCGTGTTTGATTGTTTCTAGACCCGATCTGGGCTAGTAGGGATCGCCTCTGTCCATAGAGGGGATTAACCTCTTCAACAGCAGGTTTGATACGCAATTTCTTGAGCCAGTATTTTATCCGGAACATACAAAGGTAAAACATGCGGAGAAGCAAAACTTCCAAAAACCCTAACATAGGTAAACAATTCTTCACCAAACCATCTTGCGACAGGGAGAATGTCTACTTCTGCTTCAGGGGAAAACCTTTGAGCATCCTTATTATACAACATTCTGTACAGGGGTAACATTATGCCATGGAAAATCTTATAAAAATGAGGAATGAACTTTGAATCCCACAATTCTTTATGATAAACATGAATGGGTAAGGGATCTTGAATTTTCCATTGCCAACCCATTAAAGGAAACTTAGAAACATAGCAGATTGAATCCATCACATATGCAGATAAGTAAAAAGGAGGATAAATCCTCTGAGAGACAGTCTGTTTAGATCGATAATTCAAAATATTCGTGGCTAAGTTATCAGACAATATCTTAGCCCAATCCATAATAGTAGCATTAATAGCAGCATTCAACAATGGTAGCCATTCAAGCGAAAACTTATTAATGTCAGGCTTTCCAAAAAGCCTACAAAGCGTAGCAGCAGCAAAGAAATACGGAGAAGTGAGAGAACCAATACTGTACATACCATGTTTGTCTTTCTTCAGTGGTTCGTCTCTTCTGGACCATTCCTAAGTGCATTCTGCTAAGCTTGCATTTTCCTTAGCAAACTTTTCAATAAACTGTTTGTTGTACGTCTCCTGTGACTCCGGAAAATGATATATAAGCCTTAAATCTTCTGGAGTAAATGAGCCAATGAGCTCTTGCGCCTGAGTCTTGAACTGTCTGTCCGTAATATCAGTGCTATACAGTACCCATTTCACCATGTCTGTATATGGAAGAATTTTAGGTCTTGCTGCTATCCGGTGCAAAAATGAACAAGCTAACTCTGTAAGAGATGCTTCGGAAGAGCCACCTGATCCTGCAGTAGCCGAAACCTCCATTACTCTGGGGTTTTCTTCTTCAAGAATTTTATGCATACCATCCCAAGTAGTGATACCAATGTCTTTGTTGCAAGCGGTGTCTGTGTACAAGGACGCCATCTCTTTACTTTCAGAACTTAGAGCTTTGTTCTTCTTTCCCATAATAATCTGAATATCGCTTTGTATAGCCCTCTGTTCTTCGCGCCTGCGGTTTACAAATTAAGTGAGAGTAATGATATGAAAAAGGTGACGGCAAGTTTTAAATGCTGAAGAGCTATGAAATATATCACATTACGTGAAATCACTTCTTTAATCAGAACAAAACCATTTTTCATTAATGAGTGACAATCAATTTATTGATTTAAACTTTAAAGCGCATAACGAGTCTCGGTTTATGAAAATATTTCTTCGTATAATGAGCCCTAAGGATTTGTGATAATGCGATAATGCGATTTGCTTCGCAAAATTGCAATATCGCAGATCGCAATCTTTGCAAATCGCAATCTTATAATAGCGCAATATTGTAACATCGAAAAATCGCAATGTCGCAATATCGCAATATCGCAATATCGCAATATCGCAAAACGCAATATATGACAAACATTCGTTAATGTATTTTCTGCAAAATGCGATTTGCGATATACGTTGTTGCACATCGGTGATCTGAGGTTTTCGGCATAAGATATGATATTTGAAACATGCGATGCGATAAATGTTCTTTTAGCACATAGTCTCGTATCGCAATTTTTAGAATTCCGCTTGTTAAAAAGGCATTTGTTATTTTTTTGCGATGCGATATTCTCCAAAGAATGATTTTTCCCTATGCTATCATAAAACTTAAGTTTTTTGGATTATTCAAGGAACTTTCTCCTAAGTCTTATGATAGTAAGTTTTATTAAAAAAAAAGGAAAAACAAGCATTAATTGATTCTTTGGATTTTTTGGATTTTTTTGACTAAGGGTCCCCACTTATTTAGTATTATCACTAATACTAAATAAGAAGGGGGGTTGTTGCTAGCTACAACAATTGGTGATTCACTTGGAAGAACCAGTTATCTCTGCTTTTCTTTTGAATTTTCTAAACTTCCAAAAACAGAAAATTTTCCAGAAAATTAAACTTTATTATAGAAGGAAAAAGTACATTATGCTTCTATCTATTAATGATATTTCGTTTCTTCTATATTCAACTTTGATTATTTACTTCCTCAAGCTAGTTCCTGTATCTATATCAGTCATTACTTGGTTTATAAAGATAAAAACAAAGACTTCTCTGTAAATCAGTTATATATATGCTCATTTGTCGTAGGTAGAGCCACTGCTGCCAGCAGGCGTCTATAGCCTCGACAAGGTTACCTGTTACCCAGCAATGATCCTGTGTCCTACTTAGAGAAATATACAATTTTCAAAGAGAAATTCATATTCACACTTATTTCTTTTATTTTTCTTTTTTATTCTTAAAGAAAAATATCTTGGTTTGGTAGCCAATTTATGACAATGTCATTCACTTGATTTATAACTTTGCTAAACAAGCTGGCTCGTGATGAGACCCCTTATCTTTTGATTGCAATAATCTTGAGTCATTGCCCTGTTATGGTATGCAGTATTGGCAAAGTCAGCAAGCTATAATATCTATGATCATGATAAGTCGGCTCGTGATGAGACCTCTTACTCTTTAAGTTAAAGTGTATCATTGGATTATCCCCTGAACGTTGTAATTTCCTAGGTGGGGAGGAAGTCATTGTTTCCTTAAGATAGCTCTGGATGACAATGGTAGAGTTTTTTGGAAAGAAATTTTCTTCAGAGAATCTTCATTTTTTTATTGATACCTTTCATTAGACTGATATAAAACAATTTTTCACTAAAAGTTGCTTTTCATCAAAATTTTCAAAATTGAAACTAATATCATTTCTAGGTTTAAAACTTTTAACTGTATCTTTAAATAATAATGATCAATTTTCTAAAATAATTCTATTTATACAAGTGAAAAAACAAAATCTAAAAGAGAATTTGTATCTTTTTCGTGAATTCCAAATGTAACCATTAACAACTGGTTTTATTATGAAAGTAAAGAAAACTAATATACATAATAGAAGAATAATCTCCTATGGAAAATATTTTTTGAGGATCTGTCCATTAACAGGTAGACTCACTTTTTCCTGTTAAATCCTGTAACATAAAAGTAGATGGACCTATGATCTTTGCGATTTGGAAAGGACCAAGCCACATTCGTTGAAATTTCGTATGTTTCCCTTTTTCCTCATGAGCCTTGTCCCATTTTAAAACTAGATCTCCGACCTGAAAGTCCTTTCTGGATATCATGTTTGAATCAAAAGAAGCTTTGACTAATGCTTGGTGATGAGCATGAGTTATTTTAGCTTGTTCTCTTTGTTCTTCTAGCTTAATTATTTCTAGTTGTCTTAGTTGTAAAAAAGAAGTTGGTGCTACATCAATGTATTGAACTAAGGCCAAAGAAGGAATTGCTAGATGAGTTGGAAGAACCACTTCTTTCCCATAAACCAAATTAAAGGGAGAAGTGCCAATGGAAGCTTTCTGTGTTATCCGATCTGCCCATAAAGCATATATTAAAGACTTATGCCAATTTTTATGATTTTGATCAATGGTTCGCTTAATGATTCTGATTAAGTTTTTATTTGTGGATTCAGCTAACCCATTTCCTTATGGATAATAATTGGCAGAGTATTTAAGTTTGAAACCTCTCTTAAGTGCAAATTCATTCATATCATTACCAGAAAAATATGATGCATTATCAAACATTAAAGCAGAAGGTAAACCAAACCTGGTGATTATGAACTGATCTATGAATTCGATGATATTTTCAGCATTAGCAGTCTTGAGAGGTACTGCTTCTACCCATTTAGTGAAATAATCAGTTGCTGTAATGATATACCTATGTTGCTTAGAAGATTGAGGAACGATCTCACCTATTATGTCCAATCCCCATTGATCAAAAGGTTGTTCAATGTTGACTGGTTGTAACGGCAATGATGGTTTCTTTTGTCTTCCAGCAGCGTTTTGACAAACTTGACATTTCCTGACGTAGCTATGTGAATATTTGAATAATGTGGGCCAATAATAGCCAGCGTGAAGGATTTTATGTGCAGTAGTATCTCCAGCATAATGTCCACCTGTTGGCCCATCGTGAAGTTCCTGCAAGACTTTTTCAGCTTCATATTTCTCCAGACATCTAAGGAGAACATAATCATAATTCATTCTAAAAAGAACATCACCCATAAGATGATATTGCTTAGCCTTCAACCTTAGAGCTCTTTTCTTGGTATAATCGAGATTTGGAGGAGCATATCCATTCTTCAGATAAAATATGATATCAACATATAATGATTCAACATCGTTTAGGCTTACCTCAGACATTTGTATCTCTTCAGATGGTTTTTCAGAAATAAGCGATGCTCCAGCTAATATTTTGCAAAATCCTTGACCTCTTAAGATATTTGCTGGTTTGATTTCTACATCATATTCTTGTAAGGCAGTAACCCAATTAGCTCTTTTCTCACCCACATCTTTCTGTACTAAAATATTTCTTACCGCTGGAAACGGTACTATGATTTTTGTATGGGTTTTAAGTAGAAAGGGTCTGAAATATTTAATTGCTTTGAAAACAGCATAAGCTTGCTTCTCTACATCTAAATAATTCAACTCAGCTCCCTGTAAATTTGAACTGAAAAAATCAATTGGAGCTTCTGCCTTGTCTTGATTTTCTTGAGTGAGTATCGCAGCATAAGATTTGTCAGAGGCGAATGTATACAAAATAAAAGGATCGGAAAAATTTGGAGTTGCTAAAGATGGAGAATTAACAATGGCTTGTTTGATCAGATTGAATGCCTCATATTCATTTTGGCACCATTTGAAGTTTGAATTCTTTTTAATCATGGCTTGTAAAGGAGATACAATTCCTGAAAAATCTGGGACAAATCTCTTTACAAAATTGATCTGGCCAAGGAAAAATTGCATAGATTTCTTGTTGTGAGGTAAAGGTATTTCAGAATTCTCCTTGATTCTATCAGGATCAATATGAATTCCAGATTTTGACACTATGAATCCAAGAATTTTTCCTTCACTTAATGCAAAAAAGGATTTTTTCGGGTTAAGTGAAATTCCATACTTTTGACAACGTTGGAAGATCTGCTTCAAATCTCTAAGATGATTACTTCATTTTTTGGAATATACAGTTATATCATCCAAATAGATTACCACTGATTTGTTAACTAATCCCTTAAAAGAAATGTCCATGGCTCTCTGAAAAGTGGCACCAGCATTGATCAGACCAATAGGCATCTTTTGATATGCATAAGTGCCCCATTTGGTTCTAAATGTAGTTTTCAATTGATCATCAGGATGGACCAATACTTGGTTGTAACCAGAGAAACCATCTAGAAAAGACATTAATTCTGATCCTGCGACTGCCTGTAATATTTGCTCCATAGGAGGCAAGGGAAAATTATCTTTTTGGCAGGCTTTGTTAAGGTTTCGAAAGTCAATACAAATTCTAATGTCTCTGTTCTTCTTTCTAACATGAACCATATTGGAAACCCATTTAGAATTTCGGACAGGAAAAATAATCTTGGCTTTCAATAACTTATTGAGTTCAAACTTGATCTGATTTTCTATATTGGGATGGATCTTTCTCAGCTTTTGTTGAACAGGTTTTCATCATTTATCATTGGAATAGTATGTTGGATGATAGAAGTGTCATAAGTTTTGATTTCATCGTAATTCCAAGCAAAGACACTTTTATATTGTTTCAAAAGACGAACATACGCTAATTTTTCTTCAGGAGCTAGACCAAGGCCTAGGTTGATATTCTGTGGTTTGGTATCAGTTCCTAGATTTACTAATTCATAATTCAAAGTTGAAATTTGCAATTTTGAATTAGTATATCTTTTGAATCGATCTTTCAAATCATAAAGGTCTTCTAACTTGACTACTAACTTTGGCATAGCATTATTGGTGCTATCTTGTTGCAATTGTCTATCATGTTGGTCTTCATCAATTATCTGATTGGTGTAAGATCCTTTAGATGTGAGAAAGCTTACAATATCAGGATCATCGTTAAAAATCCTCCAATTGGTAATGTTATCAAGAATCGAAGGTCTAAAGATTAATTCGATTGAAAATCGATCAGGACTAAAGTCTTCTGAAGGAATGAGCTTGGAAGCTATGTTAGCTAGGAGGTTTGCACTAGCATTCTGGATTCTGGGAATTGATGAAATATTAAATGCTATAAAATTTTCAGTCAGATCTTGAACTAAAGATTGATAATGCTTTAAATGACCTGATAAACAATGTATAGTATTGTGTACCTGTTTAATTATAATTTCAGAATCTCTGAAAACTTGTAGATATTTGATGTCTAATTCGATTGCTTTGTATAATCCTTGGACTAAAGCCTTGTATTTTGCGGTGTTATTAGTGAAATCAAATTCGAGTCTGCAAGTTAACATAATTTTGTTTCCCTCTGGACTAACCAACACGCACCCTGCTCCTGCTCCTTCATTAGACTTAGAGCCATCAAAAAATAACTTCCAAAATAAAGATTTATTTATAGGAGTATCTACAAAATTAATGCATTTAGAAATATCTGTTTGAGAAAAATTTTATATCTGAGATAAAACAGAATGTTCTAAGTAAGGTGAAGTATGAGCATTGAAATTCCCTAAGAAAGAATCAACTGAATAATTGCCAATAATATTATTGTTGTATGCAACTGGTTCATTTTCTCCTTCCAATTCTGTTACAATGTATTTCTGATGTCTTTCTCGTTCAACCTTTATCTGATTTGGTTTACCATTATAAGGAAGCCACATGTGGGACCAATCAGTTGCAAAGTATCCATGAAGTTTTTCTAACCAATCTCTGCAGAGAATTAAGCCATAAAATTCTGGAATATCTGCAACTAAAATATCAATAACTTGACATACCTTTGGATTCGATGACAGCCTTATGGTAACTTGATTTAATTCGCCAATCACTTCAACCTGCGATCGATCTAGCTGGACTATGCGCACAGCAGACTTTTGTGGTTGAATGTTCAATTTTGCACATATTGATTTTGGTAGAATATTAGATGAAGCTCCAGAATCCACTAAACAATTATGCAAATTTTTATTGAAAACTTCATACGTAAGAAGAAATGGAGGAGTATGAGATCTCGACCTTCCTCCAATTAAAGCGATATTTTCAAGATCAACTTTACTAATCACATTAGTTGGAGGTCTTCCCATTTCATTGGAAGCTTGAGAAATTACAAGATCGAGCAAAGGTTTTTCTGGTACAGCATGCAATTCTTTCAAAAGTACTTTTTGCTGGTGTTTTAACTTGCTCAATTCATAAAAAGTGATGTTAGCCCTAGTCTTCTTCATATCTTCTATGATATTATACTCCATTTCATCCGGGAAAATCAGTATTTTTGATGGAATTGATGAATCTGTTTGGACTGGGCTGGTTTGAATTGCTTTAGATGTCATTTTCTTGGGTGCAACTTTCTCCTTAGTCATTGAGCTTGCGCTCTTTGGCTTAGGAGTAGGTTGAGGAGGATCAAGTTGATTTCTACTTTGAGTGCTAACCGGGGATGCTTCTTGATCTTCCTCATCTGGGAGGATGAAATCCCACATACCTTGTACTTCTACAACTTCTTCTTCATCAGTATTTTCTTCAGTAGCAGTTTCCTCTTCTTCTTCTTCTGATTCAGCATTAGTAATAGCATTTGGTGGCTTTGGATCAGTTGAAGGATTTCTTCTAAAAGGCTTAAAAGACTTTTTAGAAGATGTTTCTGCTACTTGTTTCTTAATGTCAACCATTTCGTTAGACATGGTTTTCAAAAATTTCTGCAATCCTTCTAAATCAAATGGATCTTTCGATTGTTTTTTCTTGGGATCTTCCTTAAAAGTAACCTTCTTAGATTTCCGTTCTTCTATCGCATTTTTCTTTTCTGAAGCAATGATACATTTCTCTACTGCTATTGCTTCCTTCATATTTTCTGCTAAAGTTTTTTTGTTAGCCCTATCAACGAAGATTGCTATGTTTGATGGTAAAGCAGAAATGTACCACTCACTTCGCACTTCTTCACTAGGCTTGGAAGCAGTAGGAATTTTATTTAACAGTTTGTTAAAACGTGAATTAAAATCCTTGATAGGTTCTCTTGACTCAGCCCTAAGATTAGACAGATCATTTATCAATGTCGTTGTAGACCTGTCATCACCAAATTTAGTCAAAAATTGATCTTGGAAGATATCCCAACTAGTGATGGATCTAGATGGTAATGAGAAATACCATGATCCAGCTGCTCCTTGTAGGGTATAGGGAAAAATTCAGACAATAGCATCTTAATTAGTAACTCCATTGAGATTTATGGACAGCATAAATTTGTTTATATGTTCTTCTGCTAGCATGCCTGCTTCAGGATTAAATTTAGGCATCCATTTTTCAGGATGGGCTGGTAATTGACTCAAGGGCGCAGGCATTAAGACTGCCCCTGGATTGTTCCATGGCATTTGGGCCATCGCTGAACTACTAACAGAGGAAAGTGTAGAAGATGATCTTTGTGATTGGGAAGATGAGGATATTTCGATTCCAGATGTTTGAGAATGAAATGTGGAAGTTTGAGTGGACTGATGGACAATGGTATGAAGTGGAGGGGTGGATGGTTGACTTCGCGGTGAAGAGGTTGAGATGGATGATGATGATGAAAGAGTCTCGCTATCAGACCCTTTAGGTGATTTCCTTGCTCTTTTTCTTGTAGGTAGAGGTAACTCAGTTGGCTGAATGCCAAGCTTCTCGCTCTGTAGTCTGGTAAGAGGATGAGCAGGATTATATTGCGAAGTCACACTACCTTGAGATTTATCAGATATTTGAGGTGATATTGAAAATCGTTGAAGTTTATGAATCAAAGATTAACCTTCAGGGGGTTCAACAGCAGATTCTTCTGAAAAGTCAGGGTTTGTGGCAGTGGCTGTTGTTTTCTCGACTTCTGGCTCTAGATTTAAAAATTCTATATGCGATGGAGAAGTCGGAGAAGATGGAGAGGGCGATTTACTCTCAGAATGGTTTTTAGATTTTGATTTACTTGTCATTCATAGTTCGAGCCCTCCTTCTAGCACCAAATATGTTGAAGCCCCGAAAATCGGGTCTTACAACAAGGGGGATACCCACCCGGTCCGGACCTTGGTTAGCAGCTCCTTTTCCGTTTGGTGTAGTGGGTCTGACTGGGGATAATGGGACCAGTTTCCCAATATGTGTGTGTGTGTTGAGAATTGATATTTCTTTTCTAAAGTTCCTAAATAAAATGTTTTTATTCTATTTCTAATCTAATAACATGCAAATTGTATTCTAATTTAAACAAAAATATCTAATTCTAAACTAGCCCGGGATGTAATCTTTCTATTTATGCGATCTAAAATGATTTCAAATAACAATTGATAATAAATATCATTCAACTGTTATAAGAAAATAATTCAATAAAGATAAACCACTTCATATAAAAAGTTAAATGAAACAGTTGTGAAAAACATATCGCATAATAAGTTATTCATACATTAAGCATAAATAAATAGCTATCACCGTACAAAAGTGCCAAATGATAACTCAAGCATTCAAACATCAATATATAAATAACTGAACATGAATATCACTTTAACACAGAGGCAGAAATAGTTAAGAGATAAAAGTACCATTTATAACTAGTTCTACTCATGAGCTAGAAGCAATAATGACTTATCTCTTCTTAATCCAACATCCACTAAGAGTACAGAAGTGCAACATCAGTAGTAGATATTAAACACAGATATCAATAAATCCTGTTCCATTCATTCATCAAAACCTCCTCTGAGGGTGCAAAAGTGCATGTTCTGAGGACAAGTTTTTGACAAATTTCAGGACCCTTCTCTAAATGCATGAGAAGGGTTTAAATACTACTAACTAAATCTAAAAATAACTTATTACAAAAATGTAGGATACGGTTTAAATGACCGTCCTTTTTCTAGGAAAAAATAAATTAAAACTAATACTAAATCTAAAATTTAAAACTATCAACTAACTACTTATGAATCTGATCTTTGAATTTGCAAGCATTGAGCATTGATTTGAGAAGAGGCTGGCCAACTTCAGATTTTAATTGTCCTGAGAAAACGGAATCGGCGAGTGCTGGCGCCATCTTCTCGGAAAAATTGATGACGCAATTGAGAGCGTTGCATTGACTGTGTGGTTTTACCGGAAATTCCCAGTAAGAATCCCAATTTAACTTTGTTAATACTTTAATTGATTATGCTTTTTCTTCAACTTTCTGCTTCCATTCTGTCTGCAGTTTTTGTGCTTGTGGTAGGTATCCTGGAATAGTTTCTAAAATCAAATTATCCTTGTGCAAACTTTTATTTACACAATCAGTAATATTGCTTGCTGTTGTAGCTGCTTATTCCGCTGCTTTTTCTGAAATTTTGATCTGTGCATCCCAATTATTGAAGAGCATTTCTTTATTACTGTCATTGATGATTGGTGCTCTTGCCCTTTTTCCCTCCTCTGTATTTTTCCAATTCAAATATTCAGTAACTCTTTCATTAGTTAAATCATAATCATGTCGTAATTCTACGACATGATTAGTGATTTTATCACTTTCTTAACAAAAAAAAGTTCCACTGTGAAATTTTTTGGCATAATATATCCTGTTGCTGCAGTAGTTGATTATTTAAGGAAATAGACTCTGTAATAAATTCTGTGAGCTTGGGATCATCTTTGTGTATCTCTTGCATAACCTGTAGTTGTTTCTCTTTTTCAGCTAAACTTTTATGATATCCAACTTGCATTTGTTGAAACTCTTGTTGTAATTTTTCAAGTTGTTTTTGTGCTTCACTGTTAGCATTGGCTTGTTGCAGCTGTTGTTGTAGAACCTGTATTTGATCTTCTTTTTCATTTAGTAATTGATGTACTTCAGATGCTTTATCGATAGCTGCAGAGGCATATGCTCCTGTAATCTGAGATAGTTTAGCAATATTTTCAGTTGGATTAGTAGTAGGATCTTGCCATAAAACATCCAATTGTTCTGCATCATGAGATATTACACTTTCTAATTTCCTTTTCTTCCTTTGTTTTATTACTACTGCTTTATGTTGTGGACTATAGAATATATCCAGAGGAGGAATTTCCTCTATTTTAAGTACAAGCACAGAAGGCGGGGTAATGGGTATATGTTCTGTTTCTGTGACATTGCCACTTATTCCTGTAACTAAACCTTTTGCTGTCTGTACATTACTTACAAGAGTCTGTGTGTTCTGTCCTTCAACATTAATCAAATCATTAAATGTTTCCCATTCCTTATCCAATTCAGTTCTGATGGATGGTTGTTGTACAATGAGAGG
Organism: Pinus albicaulis; assembly: GCA_034641835.2. Taxonomy (NCBI): domain Eukaryota; kingdom Viridiplantae; phylum Streptophyta; class Pinopsida; order Pinales; family Pinaceae; genus Pinus; species Pinus albicaulis. The sequence goes on along the minus strand of CM076582.1, from coordinate 808,189,321 downwards.
GGGAAGATTTAACTGCGGAGTGGTTGAAATCTGTTGTTGTGAAAGTTCTTTTGATTGGGCAGTATCCTTTACTGACCCTTCACTTTTATCCTGGTCATTATCAAACTTTTTAGAACGTTCAGAAGTTTCTTTTCCAGACTTTGACTTAGACCTTCCTGTACCTAAACTGCCACTGAGACTGACACTAGGAGTTGGTTCCCTTAAGGGTTCCAAGCGCAAATTATCCAAAGGAATAGTGGTCAACCTCCTTTCTCTGTACATCTTAAATTCCTGGAACTCTTCTGGAGAAAAACGTGTTTGAGCTGAATATAGAATCTCTTTAGTGCATTTTTCTTGGAACATATCATCAAAAAGATCCTCTTCTCTAGAAAATACTCTTACCTTGATTGCAGTGGTGAAATTCTTAACAACATCATACGGGTCGAATAGCCTTCTTGAAAACTTGAACAATTGTAAACATGTAATATTGTTTACTTCTTTAAATGCATGACCAACATCAAATAATGAAAATTCTCCGCAGGCCACAGGAAATTGTGGCCAGATGGCTTTCTTTTTATCCTTTAATTCTTTTGTCAAACCTCCCTCTCCGCAGGTTTGATACACAATTTCTCGGGCCAGTAGTTTATCCGGAACATACAAAGGTAAAACATGCGGAGAAGAAAAACTTCCAAAAACCCTAACATAGGTAAACAATTCTTCACCAAACCATCTTGCGACAGGGAGAATGTCTACTTCTGCTTCAGGAAAAAACCTCGGAGCATCCTTATTATACAACATTCTGTACAGGGGTAACATTATGCCATGGAAAATCTTGTAAAAATGAGGAATGAAATTTGAATCCCACAATTCTTTATGATAAACATGAATGGGTAAGTGATCCTAAATTGTCCATTGCCAACCCATTAAAGGAAACTTAGAATTATAGCAGATTGAATCCATCACATAGGCAGATAAGTAAAAAGGAGGATAAATCCTCTGAGAGACACTTCGTTTAGATCGATAATTCAAAATAGTCGTGGCTAAGTTATCAAACAATATCTTAGCCCAATCCATAATAGTAGCATTAACAGCAGCATTCAACAATGGTAGCCATTCAAGCGAAAAATTATTAATGTCAGGCTTTCCAAAAAGCCTACAAAGCGTAACAGCAGCAAAGAAATACGGAGAAGTGAGAGAACCAGTATTGTACATACCGTGTTTGTCTTTCTTCAGTGGTTCGTCTCTTCTAGACCATTTCTAGGTGCATTCTGCTAAGTTTGCATTTTCCTTGGAAAAATTTTCAATAAACTGTTTGTTGTACGTCCCCTGTGGCTCCAGCAAATGATACATAAGCCTTAAATCTTCTGGAGTAAATGAGCCAATGAGCTCTTGCCCCTGAGTCTTGAACTGTCTGTCCGTAATATCAGTGCTATCCAGTACCCATTTCACCATGTCTGTATATGGAAGAATTTTAGGTCTTGCTGCTATCCGGTGAAAAAATGAACAAGCTAACTATGTAAGAGATGCTTCGGAAGAGCCAACTGATCCTGCAGTAGCCGAAACCTCCATTACTCTGGGGTTTTCTTCTTCAATCAGTTTATGCATACCATCCCAAGTAGTGATACCAGCGTCTTTGTTGCAGGTGGTTTCTGTGTACAAGGACGCCATCTCTTTACTTTCAGAACTCAGAGCTTTGCCCTTCTTTCCCATAATACTCTGAATATCGCTTTGTATAGCCCTCTGTTCTTCGCGCCTACGGTTTATGAATTAAGTCAGAGTAATGATATGAAAAAGGTGACAGCAAGTTTTAAATGCTGAAGAGCTATGAAATATATCACATTATGTGAAATCACTTCTTTAATCAGAACAAAACCATTTTTCATTAATGAGTGACAATCAATTTATTGATTTAAACTTTAAAGCGCATAACAGGTCTCGGTTTATGAAAATATTTCTTCATATAATGAGCCCTAAGGATCTGCGATAATGTGATAATGCGATTTGCTTCGCAAAATCGCAATATCGCAGATCGCAATCTTCGCAAATCGCAATCTTATAATAGCGCAATATTGTAACATCGCGAAATCGCAATGTCGCAATATCGCAAAACGCAATATATGACAAACATTCGTTAATGTATTTTCTGCGAAATGCGATTTGTGATATACATTATCGCACATCAGTGATCTGAGGTTTTCGGCATAAGATATGATATTTGAAACACGTGATGCGATAAATGTTCTTTTAGCGCATAGTCTCGTATCGCAATTTTTAGAATTCCGCTTGTTAAAGAGGCATTTGTTATGTTTTTGCGATGCGATATTCTCCAAAGAATGATTTTTCCCTATGCTATCATAAAACTTAAGTTTTTTGGATTATTCAAGGAACTTTCTCCTAAGTCTTATGATAGTAAGTTTTATTAAAGAAAAGGAAAAACAAGCATTAATTGATTTTTTGGATTTTTTGGATTTTTTTGACTAAGGGTCCCACTTATTTAGTATTATCACTAATACTAAATAATAAGGGGGGTTGTTGCTAGCTAAAACATGTCCTAAAGAATAGGAGGGCATTTACGCTAGAGAATAGGTGGATTGTGTGCAAGGAATTCAAGCCAAGTAGTTGACACCTGTGTGCATATAATTTGGGCTAGGCATTGGAGATCAGTGCAAGGGAATAGGGCCAAATAGGCCACAAGGAAGTAAGAGTTGGATCAAGTATGTTTACAGGGTGAATCTGGCTATTATAGCATGAGGAATAGATTGTTCTCACTGTGATAAATTTCCCTGTAAGAAATCAAATTTCTCAAACTTTGTCAATAAAAAAACTACAACAAAGAAATGGGTTTTCCTAGATGGGTTTCCCAAGAAAATTTATTGTGTTGATTTGTGTGACTGTGTTTTTACCTTTGAATTTTATTCTCCTTATTATCAGTTAAATCATTTTGTATCTTGGTAAAGGTCAAGTAGGTTTCAGTATTGGTTTCCTTTTTTTTCATTTATTCATTAAGTAGTTGCAAAGTTCTATGGAAATTTAACATGAAAATTGTTTGAATATGCATTTCTTTTCGTTTTGGTGATAACATCCTTATTTGAAAATTATGATTTGAGTTAATTTATTCATAAGTGTAGGCTAGATGAAATCTCATTGGTTATATATCAACTCAAAAAAATTCTTTAAATTCGATTGAATAATGCCAAAGTCCCAAGGTATGCAACGACTTTTAATATTGAGAGGACTTGAGATTTTGTGTGAAGAAAAAATAGTACAATGGGCCTATTTTTAATTGGAAAGAAGAAATGTATACAATCAAATTGAAAAATAATTATTAAATCAAAATAAATCAACAACAACCCAAATTAACTTTGCATGAACACAGAGGAATTCGAGAAGTTGTGGAAAGGTGTGGTGATGTGGCAACATGACAAGTGTTAAGATTTGTTTGTTTTCTACCATGTCTAAATTAAATGACATTTATTTGGTGTCATCCTAGTTATTAATTCCCTGATGAAAACAAAAGGAGCTTCTTTAGAAACCTCCAAGTTTTTTTGTCCCCGGATAGGAAGGTTTGATGTGAAAATCTTCGTGAGGTAATACATATATCTCCATCTCAAAGAAATGTCCCTAGAAAAAATGAGAAATACACCTTTGAAAACTTTAGGGGTACATTTGTTCTGGGATGACATGGAGCGTAAGAGGGGAGCAGTGTTATTTGTGAGTGTAGGAAGCGACACGTAGAAGGGGTGGACCCATATAAAAGCTGAAGTAAATGAATTTGTCACCACGGGGATAAAATTTTAGAAAAAAACAAAGGACCTTCCACTAAAACCTCTGGGATGAATACCTCTGGGGTGATGTGGAAGATATAGGTGATACATTCTTAATGTAATTGGAGAGGGATGGTGTGTCAAGGAAGGAAACACAAAACAATCTTGTATGGTAGCCTACGTCATCTCGACTATAACAATCCCAAGAAAAATGAAACAATGCACTTTAACAAATCTTTGGGTAGTTTGATTTGGGGTGAGGTGCAAAGAGGATGGAGCGAAGGATTTACTGGATGAGTACGAGACATTGAAAAAAAGTACCCAATCATTATCACAAATTTTAGCCTGTGTGGGCAGTCGACTCATCTCGGAGATAAAATCTCGGGGAAAATGGAGGGAGAACTCAAAGAAACATCTAGGGTGATGTCTCGGGATGGGAAAAACTAATGTAAAAAATCAACAACTGTCGGGAAATTTGTTTGTCTCGGCCCGACATTTTGCAAATAAAGAGTTTCATAATGCACCAGGGAATGGTTATGACTAGGGATTATTTCTACTAAGACTTCTCTACCTTTTCCACTATTGTAATTTTTTCTTAAATTATTCACTTGCACACATAACTTTCGACTTGATTAGATGCCTTATTGCTTAAAGAAACATGCAGTGAACGAATTCTTTATCTTTGTGATTAATATTCTGCCAATGATACTCAAAGTTCAGTTTCATCAATAGAACAAGCATAGGAACATTATAACTCATCTCATGAATTTTTGAAGCGAAGTAAATATAAATAAAAACACTCGTACATATTTATTTTAAATTGAACCAAATCACAACTCATCAAAATTAAAATCCTAATAAATGAATAAATACTTCCATGAACATGTCTAGTGAATGAGTTGATTTTGTTAACATGCTTTAAACCATTATTTGCCAAGAAAAACAAAGACTCATTATTTCACACATACATTATTTTATAATGCAAAAATAAAATCAATTTGAACTAAACTACTCCTACTCTTGCTCTATTTTACAAGAACAAATAAGACTAAGTATAGTGATATTTCCAATGAAGCCATTCAAACTATTTATTCCTACATAGATGTACACATCAAAAATTAGTACTGAAAAAACAACGAAACTAATAAGAATAAATGAAATATTTATAATTCCACGCATTATGTACAGTAAAATAGCATTTTTATTTACACGGAAATTTGCCTGAAAGGATATTTCCAATCAAACTTATATGCTGTCATGAAAACCATGATTTAAAAGGTAGCATTTATCATTAGTTCTTCTATTTAAAATTCAACAAAAATATCAAAATTAGATTAGAAAAATACTAGTGGTTGGGAAGAACTTATAGCTAAAATATTTTCCTCAGAGGTAAAATAAAAATCATTCCCAAGTGTTGGAATTTGTGTGGGATCATAAAGATTGATTCTAAAATAAATGGCAAGATGATGGAACATAATCACAAGGTAAAATAGTAATGATTTTTCATCGTCTTGAAGTGAATTATTTGAATCAATAAAAGCATTATTTCCGTGAATTATTTGAATCAATAAATGCATTATTTCCCATATATTATTAGAAACGAAATGACAACAAAGATTGTTTGAAAAATAAAACATATAAATGCATTATTTCCCATATATTATTAGAAATGAAATGACAACAAATATTGTTTGAAAATTAAAAAATAAAAATAGTTATATGTACATTATAGATAAAAGATATGTATTGAATTAAAAACAAATTTAAAACCCCTAAAATTGACTGTAAATATACAAGTGAAGAAAATAAATATTTACAAATAATGTACAAAATTTGGTGTGATCATATTTGGAACAATTGACAAGCAAGTAGAGATCATGTGAAAAAGTTTATGAAGGAACCTTGGTACAATTGATTTAAGCAAGACCATGAAATTTAGGCATAACCATTTGTTGCACCTGAGGTATCTCATCATCTTGAATTTATTTTTTAAACAGACTTGATCTAAAAATGGTGTGGATAACTTGTATGGAGTTCAAGAACCTACCACTCAGTTTTAATTTAAATGATCTAGCTTGTGCTTAACAATTTTGCGGAATTATTTACTTGAAAGTGGTGTATGAATTTTTACTGTTTATATGTCTTAAATTCATTTGTTCTTGCTGTAATTTAACATGTGTGACAGCAAAATAATGCAGAAAATAATCATTCAAACACAACAACAATTTTAATCTAGGAGTTCACCCGAAATCTCATGGGCTACGTCTCCTTTGAGCTTTGTCATCATGACTCAGCTCTTTGGGATTATGGTAAGTGTTTTTACAAGTAAATACTTAATTCCAATTAATACAAAAATGATCCAAATGACTGAAAATACCATTTAAATCCCTCTAATGGCTGTCCAAATTCTGCAAACAACTTTAGGCTCTTGTTGACAGGATTCCTTCTGTCGATGCACTAAGCTACTTTGAGCTTCTAAATGGCACAAACTCCCTCAGAATCCTGTTTCTGTCACTGAAACCACTACTGATGTATCCAATACACATCGTACATCAAATACCAACTGATAAATTTCTCAAATTGAACACTGCAATCCCAAAATAGGCTATCCTCCACGGTTTGCCCAAGGCTGCCCAGAACTTCACATCAGCTTTTTGAGCTCTAGAAGTTCTCAAAATTTTCTAAAACTAGTTCCATTGGTTCCCAAATGACTGAAATAGTCAATATAGAGTTTTGGTTCATCAAAACTAGCCTCCGGATACTCCGGTTTCGCCTCAATCACCTATCGGCACCCCTGGCACTAGGGTTAATGAAAATGTCTCTGCTGAGTTTTCGACCTCTAAAAGTCTTTAAAACTTGATGAATAATTTTTAAATAGATTCATAATGATGTTTTAAGTCAATAATGACCACTGGTTCACTGCAAATGGTCTCAAACAACTCTTTCTAAGCTCTACACTGTTGCTAGCAAAAGCTGGCACTAATGACCCGTGGAACTTCACAGAAGCTTTTCGGCCTTCAAACGTTACCTACAGTCTCTGAAAACTATTTCATAAGATTCAAAACATCTGAATTATCCAATTTAGCCTATTGGAACTCTAGAAAAGGACTATAACTCCCCTGGTTAGACCTCAAACTGAATTTGTCTCATGGTGGCCCTGATGGCTCCTTCATCTTCCCTAGAGAAAAATATGTTGAAGATGACCTCCATTCGACCTGAAACCTATCCCAAAGTCTTCATAAGGTCTAAGAGACCAAAAATTGACAAAAATTTCATCCAATTTGATTCCATAATGAGAGATTTATGACCAAAACAACTTTGCCCCAATTTCCTCCACTAAATGTGGGGCAACTGCCAGTTAACTCCACTAAAAGTGGAAGTCCACCTAAATTTCGGAACGCCTCCAGAATATCTGCCATATTAAACTCCACTTAATTGAAGCTTAATTAAATATTAAACCTGAGATTAGGCTCCTTAAGCGCTTTTAACATTAAGCTCCCACACTGGTCATATGATGAGGTTCCATGGGAGGAGGGTTGGCCCCTCCGTGTTCCACCAGACCCAGTCGGCATTCAAAGTGCAATAACTTCTTCATATGGTGTCTGTTTTTCTAAATATTTGTGGTGTCGAAATTAGGAATATGAGACCTATGCAACCATCTTTGTTTCAACCCAATCCTATAACTTTGAATTTTGAGCTAATCCTTAGGTCCTTGATCCAGTTCTGATCACACCTCCCAAATGAAAAGATTTTGGACCCCAAAATCTTTCTTGGACTACTGAAACTGATTTGTACAGCAAATGAGAGTACTGCACCCTCTTCTCTTCAGCCTCCAAACACTTGCCTTGCATGGCTAGTGACTTTTAACCACAACTAGAAAACAATTCACACTTCCCTTCCTCGATGTGTTTGTCCTTCTGTCAAGAGCTTTCTTTCTTGCACTCACTCAGAAAATTTCTGGCGAGAAATTTTCAGAAGCAAAACTGTACATCGCTACCTTGATCAATGATCCAAGGTGGCTCAAACATAATTCATGTAACATGCGACATCAACAACAAGTCGTCATAAAATGTGTTATACAATTGACACAAAATCAATGTAAAAAGTGTGCAACACAATCGACACAAGTCGATAAACAACATGATACATATTGACAACCACATGTGCATGTATCAATGTACAATGAACCTATTTATAGTTCGCTATTTACACATACAACTTCCATGCACATGTACACCTTCAACTCTTCCTTTCAAGTACCAACAAGTACATAATCCCAAAAACATGTGGGTGACTATAAGAGTTGAACTAAAATATATTGCTGCAATATAAGTGAGTATCATACTCATCTTTACACCTCCACGGCGAAATTTTGTAACAACAAATAAATTCCTTCAACTGAACCACATCTATATGCAATCTTGCATTAGACTTTTCAACTGATATACATGCATACAACCAAAATTTTCATATGTACAGAGTATTTATTACTATGTTAAGAAGTTCATCCACTTCTTACCAAGCCACTTCCACGGCGAATTTTGATGTTGTAACTCTTCCTCATGTGAATCTTCAATTTTCACATCAATAATGGAATCCATAGTTCCACTTGCGCCAATCTTTCTGTCCTCTAGCTGCATGTGCTTGGGATGACTAGTTGGATGCAAAGTCCAACAATGGGAGACATCATGACCCTTGTTTTGGCAATATGTGAAAAACTTATGCACCTTCTTTGAAAGTTGTCTTTGCCTCATCTGCTTCATGTATGCTTTCTTCCTCTTCCAGCATCTTGAAACAACATGGTTAAATCCACCACAATATGTACAGCAAAACTTTCTTCCATTTAAGCATGTAAAATTATCATGCTTTGTAGAAACACAATCAAATTGACCATGAGAAGATTTATACCTCTTGTGTTGCTTTGAATGTTCATCCTTTTTGTCTTCATGAGAAGATGAACTAGTAGAGGCTACAGCTTTCATTTGCAAACTAACATCACTGTTTTCGTCTTGAAAATTGTATGAACTTGCATGCTCACCATAAGCTGCATGTCTACCCTATTCTTGCTGCAACAAAGGCTTAAAGCAATGGCAATTATCTTTGAAAGAAATTTGAAATATTTGCATCTTAGAACTTGGAATAAAGTTTCTCTTTGGAGTAGCATCACATGCCTTCAAGGATTTGGAGTCTTTGCCATTAAATTGCACATAAGCAAGACCAATATTCTTTGGTCGTTCCTCAACCAAAATGGGATCAACCATTCCTTGTGCATGCTTCCCTAATCCTTTACCTTCATAGCCCATTTTAATCATTAACTTGGACCCTATACCTCTCATGTGCTTTTCGAAAGAACCAACACATCTTTCTAATGAGGAAACTGAAGGCAAGTGAGAATGGATTACCTCTTCCTCACACATGTTCTTGGTCAAAGCTTATTGAGCTTGATGGAATTGTATCTCCATATCATGCAATTTTTGAATAATTTCTTCCTTCTCTTCCTTCATGGCAAACAACTTTTCACGAAGTTCAATGCTTTCTCTTTTTTCCTCAAACAAAATCTGCACCATGTCCTTCAATATAATAAAGTCATGCTTCATATCATCATCGAAGAAACTCGTGAAGGAGGAAACTTCACTTGTATAAGTTTTCATTATGATTTCAATGAACAAATTAACTTCAAAAAAGTTCTCAAATCTTTTCAAAACAAATGACAAAGCTTTTTAACCAAATGGCTGTAAAGACAAACTCTTATTCAAGTAGCCAAACAAAAAACAAACTCCATGAGCTTCTCAACAAACAATTGTCAAGAGGGTTTGTTCCAAAAGTGACCTTGAGGTCCCTTGGGGTAAGGAATATGCCTTAATGCCTTTTCTTCCTTTTTTTTTCCTCTCCAGGACTTAGCTAATCAGTAGCTATCCCCAAATCTCAAGAAAACTCAAACAGCAATCAGTTTGCAAACAGTAAAACGGCCAATCTTTTACATTGTTTAAACACCTTTCAAGCTATACAATCAAGCAAACAAGTGCTCTGTCAAGAAATAAACTATGCTCTAATACCAACCTGATCTGAAAATGGTGTGGATGACTTGTATGGAGTTCAAGAACCTACCACTCAATTTTAATTAAAATGGTCTAGCTTGTGCTTGACAATTTTGCGGAATTATTTACTTGAAAGTGGTGTATGAATTTTTATTGTTTATGTGTCTTAACTTCATTTGTTCTTGTTTTAATTTAACATGTATGACAGAAACATAATGCAGCAAATAATCATTCAAACACAACAACAATTTTAATCTAGGAGTTCACGCGAAATCTCGTGGGCTACGTATCCTTTGAGCTTTGTCATCATGACTCAGCTCTTTGGGATTATGGTAAGTGTTTTTAAAAGTAAATACTTAATTCCAATGAATACAAAAATGATTCAAAGAACTTAAAATACCATTTAAATCCCTCTAATGGCTATCCAAATTCTGCAAACAGCTTTAGGCTCTTGTTGACACGATTCCTTCTGTCGGTGCACTAAGCTACTCTGAGCTTATAAATGGCACAAAATCCCTCATAATTTTGTTTCTGTCATTGAAACCACTACTTTTGTATCCAATACACATCAAACATCAAACACCAACTGATAAATTGCTCAAATTGAGCACTGCAATCCTAAAATAGGCTATCCTCCACAGTTTTCCCAGGGCTGCCCAGAACTTCACATCAGCTTTTAGAGCTCTATAAGTTCTCAAAATGTTATGAAACCACTTCCATTGGTTCCAAAAGCATTTAAATAGTCAATATAGAGCTTTGGTTCATCAAAAATAGCCTCCGGCTGCTCCGATTTCGCCTCAATCACCTATCGGCACCCCTTGGCACTAGGGTTAATGAAAATGTCTCTGCTAATTTTTCGACCTCTAAAAGTATCTAACACTTTCTGAAACCTCTGTAAATAGATTTATAATGATTTTTTCAGTCAATAATGACCACTGTTTCATTGCAAATGGTCTCAAACAGCTCTTTCTAAGCCCTGCACTGCTGCTGGCAAAAGTTGGCACTAATGACCTGTGGAACTTTACAAAAGATTTTTGGCCTTCAAACGTTCCCTACAGGCTCTAAAAATCATTTCATCAGATTTATAACATCTTAATTTTCCAATTTAGCCTATTGGAACTCTGTAAATTGACTCTAACTCCCTTGGTTAGGCCTCAAACTGAATTTGTCTCATGGTGGCCCTAATGGCTCCTTCATCTTCCCTAAAGAAAACGTTGTTTAATATCACCTCCATTCGACTTGAAAACTATCCCAAAGTCTTTATAAGGTCAAAGAGACCCAAAATTGACCAAAATTTCATCCAATTTGGTTCCATAATGAGAGATTTATGACCAAAACAACTTTGCCCCAATTTCCTCCACTAAATGTGGGGCAATTGCCAGTTAACTCCACTAAAAGTGCAAGTCCACCTAAATTTCGGAGCGCCTCCAGAATCTCTGCCATATTAAACTCCACTTAAATGAAGCTTAATTAAATATTAAACCTGAGATTAGGCTCCTTAAGCGCTCTTAACATTAATCTCTCACACTGTTCATATGATGATGTTCCATGGGAGGAGGGTTGGCCCTTCTGTGCTCTGCTGGACCCACTCGGCATTCAAAGTGCAATAGCTTCTTCATACGGTGTCCATTTTTTGAACGTTTTCGGTGCTGGAATCAGGAAGATGAGACCTATGCAACCATCTTGGTTTCAACCCAATCCTGTAAATTTGAATTTTGAGCTAATCCTTAGGTCCTTGATCCAGTTCTGATCACACCTCCCAAATGAGAAGCTTTTGGACCCCAAAAGCTCTCTTGGACTAATGAAAATGATCTGTATAGAAAATGAGAGTATTTTGCCCTCTTCTCTTCAGCCTTCAAACACTTGCCTTGCATGGCTAGTGACTTTTAACCACAACTAGAAAGCAATTCACACTTCCCTTCCTCAATGCGTTTATCCTCCTATCAATAGTTGTCTTTCTTACACTCACTCAGAAAATTTCTGGCGAGAAATTTGCAGAAGTAAATTGTACATCGCTACCTTTATCAATGATCCAAGGTGGCTCAAACATAAGTCATGTAACATGCAACATCAACGACAAGTCTTCATAAAATGTGTTATACAATTGACACAAAATCAATGTAAAAAGTGTGCAACACAATCGACACAAGTCAAAAAACATGTGCAACACTATCGACACAAGTCGATAAACAACATGATACATCTTGACAACCACATGTGCATGTATCAATGTACAATGAACCTATTTACAGTTCGTTATTTACACATACAACTTACATGCACATGTACACCTTCAACTCTTCCTTTCAAGTACCAACAAGTACATAATCCCAAAAACATGTGGGTGACTATAAGAGCTGAACTAAAAGATATTTCTGCAATATAAGTGAGTATCATACTCATCTTTTACACCTCCATGGTGAAATTTTGCAACAACAAAGAAATTCCTTCAACTGAACCGCATTTATATGCAATCTTGCATCAAACTTTTCAACAAAAATGCATGCATACAACCGAACTTTGCATATGTACAAAGGAGTATTTATTACTGTGTTAAGAAGTCCATCCACTTCTTACCAAGCCACTTCCATGGCGACTTTTGCTGCTGCAACTCTTCCCCATGTGAATCTTCCATTTTCACATCAATAATGGAATCCATAGTTCCACTTGTGCCAATCTTTCTGTCCTCTAACTACATGTGCTTGGGACGACTAGTTGGATGCAAAGTCCAACAATGGGAGACATCATGACCCTTCTTTTGGAAATATGTGCAAAACTTATGCACCTTATTTGAAAGTTGTCTTTGCCTCATCTACTTCCTGTATGCTTTCTTCCTCATCCATCATCTCGAAACAACATGGTTAAATCCACCACAATATGTACAGCAAAACTTTCTTCCATTTAAGCATGCAAAATTATCATGCTTTGCAAAAACACAATCAAATTGATCATGAGAAGATTTATACCTCTTGTGCTACTTTAAATGTTCATCCTTTTTGTCTTCATGAGAAGATGAACTAGTAGAGGCTACAACTTTCATTTGCAGATTAACATCACCGTTTTTGTCTTGAAAACTATATGAACTTGCATGCTCACCATAAGTTGCATGTCTACTCTCTTCTTGTTGCAGCAAAGGCTTAAAGAAATGGAAATCATCTTTGAAACAAATTTGACATATTTTCATCGTAGAACTTGGAATAAAGGTTCTCTTTACAGTAGCATCACATGCCTTCAAGGATTTGGAGTCTTCACCATTAAATTGCACATAACCAAGACCAAGATTCTTGGGTCGTTCCTCAACCGAAATGGGATCAACCATGCCTTGTGCATGCGTGCCTAATCCTTTACCTCTCGTGTGTTTTTCGAAAGAACCAACACATCTTTCTAATGAGGAAACTGAAGACAAGTTAGAATGAATTACCTCTTCCTCACGCATGTTCTTGGTCAAAGCTTCTTGAGCTTGATGGAGTTGTATCTCTATATCATGCAATTTTTGAAGAATTTCTTCCTTCTCTTCCTTCATGGCAAACAATTGTTCGCGCAGTTCAGTGCTTTCTCTTTTTTCCTCAAACAAAAACTACACCATGTCCTTCAATATAATAAAGTCATGCTTCATATCATCATCGAAGAATCTCGTGAAGGAGGAAACTTCACTTGTAGAAGTTTTCATTATGATGTCAATGAATAAATTAACTTCAACAAAGTTCTCAAAGCTTTTCAAAACAAATGATAAATATTTTTAACCAAATGGTTGTAAAGACAAACTCTTATTCAAGTAGCCAAACAACAAACAAACTCCATGAGCCTCTCAACAAAAAATTGTCAAGAGGGTTTGTTCCAAAAGTGACCTTGAGGTCCCTTGGGGTAAGGAATATGCCTTAATGCCTTTTCTTAATTTTTTTGTCCTCTCCAGGACTTAGCTAATCAGTAGCTATCCCCAAATCTCAAGCAAACTCAAACAATAATCAGTTTGCAAACAATAAAACAGTTAATATTTTACACTGTTTAAACACCTTTCAAGCTATACAATCAAGCAACCAAGTGCTCTGTCAAGCAAGAAAATATGCTCTGACACCATCCTGATCTGAAAATGGTGTGGATAACTTGTATGGATTTCAAGAACCTACCACTCAGTTTTCATTAAAATGATCTAGCGTGTGCTTGACAATTTTGCGGAATTATTTACTTGAAATTGGTGTATGAATTTTTACTGTTTATGTGTCTTAACTTCATTTTTTCTTGCTGTAATTTAACATGTATGACAGCAACATAATGCACAAAATAATCATTCAACCAAAACAACAATTTTAATCTAGGAGTTCACCCGAAATCTCGTGGGCTACGTCTCCCTTGAGCTTTGTCATCATGACTCAGCTCTTTGGGATTATGGTAAGTGTTTTTATAAGTAAATACTTAATTCCAGTGAAGACAAAAATGATCCAAAGGACTGAAAATACCATTTAAATCCCTCTAATGGTTGTCCAAATTCTGCAAACAGCTTTAGGCTCTTGTTGACACAATTCCTTCTGTCGGTGCACTAAGCTACTCTGAGCTTCTAAATGGCAAAAACTCCCTCAAAATTATATTTCTATCCCTGAAACAACTATTTTTGTATCCAATACACATCATACATCAAATACCAACTGATAAATTGCTCAAATTGAGCACTGCAATCCCAAAATAGGCTATCCTCCACGGTTTGCCCAAGGCTGCCCAGAACTTCACATCAGCTTTTCGAGCTCTAAAAGTTCTCAAAAAAATTTTAAACCACTTCCATTGGTTCCAAAATTACTGAAATAGTCAATATAGATTTTTGTTTCATCAAAAATATCCTCCGGCTGCTCCGGTTTCGCCTTAATCACCTATCAGCACCCCCTGGCACTAAGGTTAATGAAAATGTCTCTGCTAAGTTTTCGACCTCTAAAAGTCTTTAACACTTGCTGAAAAATTTGTAAATAGATTCAAAATGATTTTTTCAGTCAATAATGACCACTGGTTCACTGCAAATGGTCTCAAACATCTCTTTCTAAGCCCTGCACTGATGCTGGAAAAAGCTGGCACTAATGACCCCTGGAACTTTACAGAAGATTTTAGGTCTTCAAACATTCCCTACAAGCTCTGAAACCCATTTCATCAAATTCATAACATCTAAATTATTCAATTTAGCCTATTGAAACTCTGGAAAAGGACTCTAACTCCCCTGGTTAGGCCTCAAACTGAATTTGTCTCATGGTGGCCCTGATGGCTCCTTCATCTTCCTTGAAGAAAACTCTGTTGAAGATCACCTCCATTTGACCTAAAACCTATCCCAAAGTCTTCAGAAGGTCGAAGAGACCTAAAATTGACCAAATTTTCATCTAATTTGGTTCCATAATGAGAGAGTTATGACCAAAACAACTTTGCCCCAATTTCCTCCACTAAATGTGGGGAAACTGCCAGTTAACTCCACTAAAAGTGGAAGTCTGCCTAAATTTCAGAGTGCCTCCAGAATCGCCACCATATTAAACTCCACTTAACTGAAGCTTAATTAAATATTAAACCTGAGATTAGGTTCCTTAAGCGCTCTTAACATTAAGCTCCCTCACTGGTCATATGATGAGGTTCCATGGGAGGAGGGTTGGCCCCTCCATGCTCCACCAGATCCACTCGGCATTCAAAGTGCAATAACTTCTTCATACGGTGTCCATTTTTCAAACTGTTTACAGCACCAGAATCAGGAATACGAGACCTATCCAACCATCTTGGTTTCAACCCAATCCTATAACTTTGAATTTTGAGCTAATCCTTAGGTCCTTGATCCAGTTCTGATCAAGACTCCAAATAATGAACCTATGATGAAGTTTTAAAATAAAATATGGAATGTGAATGGCCATTCTTTAATAAGAAGATAAATTAGTATTAACAGAATGACAATTTTATGTAATTGAGTGATTAAAAAATATCTATTGCACCAGGCTTATTATCTAACTCGCAAGAGTCCTCACTAATTGTAAAATAAATTTAATCATTAAAGGTTAGTTTGGGCACTGTGGCTACTATAAAATTTTCTTTGTCCCATAATGGAGATTGAGAGAAGTAAAAAGTATGGGAGGAGATGGATTCATTTTTAAAATGTAAATTAATTTCCTCTTGCACTTCATATTAGAAAAATGAAAATCTAAATAATCTGAAATAATACTTTGTTTATTTGAATCATTAAATAAATCGGGAGATTAATAAAAGTGGGAGAAAGAGGAAATGAAATGAAAAATATCTCTTGGATGAGCACCATGAACATCTGATTTTAATTGATCAACCTCTTTAGTATGCTCTTCTTGAAAATCTGAATTGGAAGCATTGTTTAAAATGAAGTTATTTCCATTGCAATCCAATAACCCTAGAGAATTCACTAATTAGTGGGGAATGAATTGAAAAATCAGTGATATAATTTTCAGAAAGTTTTTCTCCAATAGGATCAACTAAAATATAATAAAATTGGTTTGCGTCTTGAATGAAATTTTCAGATTTAATGCTTGTTGAGACTGAGTTGCGTGCTAAAATTTCTGAAATACAACAATAATTTTCCTTCATTTCTTATTAGAATTTCCTCATTAATTTTTCCATGATTAACTAGGACTACATTAATTTTACAAGAAATGTGATCCTCAATAAATAAAAATGTAGGTAAGTGAGAGGAAACATTGAACTCATGTTCTTCATTCAAAGTATTATTTGCAATTTCCATATTTTCATAATTCACATATAAATCTAAATCATTTGATGAATGAGAATTGACATATGTTTTAAATTTTTTATAAATGGTTTATTCTTGATTGTAAGGAAGAGAAACCAGATATTCAAAATGTTCAGTAATAGAAGGAGATTCCATTATAGGAAATCTACAACAAATATTAATAAATTTGATTGAAAATTTTTCCAATGATTCAGCAGGTCTTATCCTGAGATTATTGATTTCATCTCATAATCTATCAAAATCATAATATCGAAAAGCTGATAAAAACTCACCAATAAATTGATCCCAAGAATGAATTAATGCAACTGACAACGTCTCATACCATTTCTTCACGTGGCCTTTGAAATTAAGTGTAAAAATAATGCATCTAACATCTTCATAAAACATATCATGTGATGTACAATTTTGAATAAATTGATAAATATGTTTGTATGCAGAAATCTTACTATCACCATCAAATTTGTTTTACGACAAGATTTTGACTATCTTCATTGGAGTAGTGGAAGATGTGTATGTTTTAACCCTGTACAAAAATTACCTGCAAAGGAATTCTTAAAACATAAAAATAAACAATGACAATAACATAAAACAAATATACAGAGATATTTTCCCCTCGATCTCCAAAACGAGACTACCAGATTGATTTTTCACTATATTCCTTTCAACGTTAGTTTTATATATATATATGTGTGTGTGTGTGTGTGTGTGTTAAAGCATTCATAAACCCCAATCCATTAACTCTGGATTAGAACATAACCATAGTTCCCTTGACCAGATCTACAAAATACCATGGGACTAAAACCATTATGCTCAAAATCATGTACAAAACCCATGCACAAAACCATGGGTGGGTCATCCCACCATATTTGGATCTTCCCCTTCATCCTTGGGTCTGCATATATATAGGAAAAAAGAATCTCGAGATGTTTCCCTAGACCCCGTGCAGGGGGGCTACCGCCAGGGAAAATTTTAAGAACCCCCTTAAAGTTATATGAATAATAAATGGGAAAATCTCCATGATACATAGGAAAAAAGGAAGGCGATTTTATCAATAATATAATATGTATATATAATTTTTTGGCGACTCTCTCACCATATTATATTATCTTATAAAATCAAAATCGGGAATAAAATTCTCGAATGTGGGTGCCTCGTAGAGAAAAGGCGGCATGCCACACAGCCCCCCTTACGCCAGGCAGTTGTCCTCACCACGAGGCAGCACATGGCTCTGGCGTGGGTGCCATTAAATTCTTCTTGCTAGCTTCGAAGCAAGGTGCCATAACTAACACTCAATTCCGCATTCATTTCCTCCGCCGTGAACTCTCTCCGGTCTGTCCTGGTTACAGAGCGCCCTGGCAATTTATGGCGACGATGCTCCTCTACATTTCTCCCTCCGCTTCTCTGTCAGGTTGGCTCTCGGCTCTATCTCTTCTTGTTGTGACTATGCCCCTCTTTTAGCCCTTCAGACTCCCTCCGCCCACTTGGCCCACGCTGCCTTCAGTCTCTTTGCTTGCCCTTCGTTCTCCATTCATCCCACTCAGTTTCATTCTCAGAATTATGTTGCTTCCATGCCTCGCCTCCATCGTAAGCGTTTTCACAAAGGCGAAGGCCGAGGTTCGCCTGCCCACCCTCCTATCCCTGCAATTGCAGAGTGCACAGTGGATTTTTCCTTAGCCATGGATGTGCTAGAGGTTATTGACCCTCAGCACCTCTCTGCCCATATTTCTCGCTGAATTTAGCACCTAACGAGCCCTAGAAGCATGAAGAACATGCTTTTATCTAGAAGACCGTCATTAAAGAACATGAAACCCATGCTTTAATAAAATAAATTTTTCTTGTTTGTTACATAGGATACATACTAAAATGAGTACAACAACAATTATGAAGAATGAAACCACTTACATTTTCAACAAATACTTAGTCACTCAACCAAAGGTTTAAGACTTAAATATTCTAAACTACTTAGGTGTGTTCACACTAGAAATTTTGAATCTATAAGAATTGAAGTGTTAATAAGAAATAAAACTTAGGGAATTATAGCTAAAAGCCTAAAACATGCCATGCACCTTTCAAGAGATGGAATGAAGTGGTATCTAAGTATGAAAGTGAATTTTTCTTTGGTGAAATGGTTAAGATGCAATGAGGTACACAAATCACGTAGGAAAAATGATGAAGTGCCATCAAAATGTATGTGTGAAGTGATTTCACCTAAGCAAAAGTTATAATATGCTTGCAATAAACAAATTGCCTAGGTAAAACTATGGGAAAATGGTAGGAATGTGAATGAAATGAGGTAAGTGTATTACCACATCATAGGATAATAATGATCTAACCCTGTAGCACAAGGTGAAAGTGACCAGGATGTGATTATTTGACCACCTTGATGTTGGTTCATGAAGAACATTATGCACCACTAAAGCAACCTCCAGTGATAATCTAACCTTGCGAAGGCTAGAATCATCATTCCAACCAAGGCAACCACATTATTATCAAGGAGAATCACTATGTTGATCATCCAGGAAGATCATCACATGAAGGACTACTCTCAACCAAAAATAAGTGTGTTTATGGTCCTTGAGCATCCTACAAGTTACCCCTGAAATATGCATTTACCAATCATGTCAACATTAAGGGGTAACAACAACCAATAATGTGATCAAGTGGACAATGACAAGAACATGTTTATAGAGGTTCTCGACCTGCAAAGACAAAACCCAGTTCCAACCTTGACAAATTGATGATCTTTTTCTTCAAATAGGATAAATTATAGTCTTTGCTGAAATATTTATTGACCGATAGATCATATGTACCAGTTAGATCCAAGGAGAAAAACCCAATTCAAATGATCACATGACCAGTATACCTCCATGTCAAGTAGGCAATCACCACTGCATAAGGAATCGCAACAGCAAGAAACTCTAAAGATGAAGGGAGGAGACTTGGAATTTGAGTTACACACACCAATACCAAACAATTTCAAGAAACGAGCTTGGATATTTAATCTGGGCTCCACAAGTATCCCAATCAACCAGTCCCATGCAAGGAACATTGGTCAGCATACCCTTGTAGCACAAGATGAAAGTGACCAATCAACCAGTCCCATGGAAGGAACATTGGTCAACATACCCTTGTAGCACAAGGTGAAAGTGACCAGGATGTGATTATTTGACCACCTTGATGTTGGTTTATGAAGAACATTATGCACCTCTGAAGCAACCTCCACTAATAATATAACCTTGCAAAGGCTAGAATCATCGTTCCAACTAAGGCAACCACATTATTATCAAGGAGAATCACTATGTTGATCATCCAGGAAGATCATCACATGAAGGACTACTCTCAACCAAAAATAAGTGTGTTTGTGGTCCTTGAGCATCCTGCAAGCTACCCCTAAAATATGCATTTACCAATCATGTCAACATGAGCGGTAACAACAACCACCAATGTGATCAAGTGGACAATGACAATAACATTGTTGTAGGGGTTCTCAACCTGCAAAGGAAAAACCCAGTTCCAACCTTGACAAATTGATGATATTTTTCTTTAAATACGATAAATTATAGTCTCTACTGAAATATTTATTGACTGGTAGATCATATGTACCAGTTAGAGCCAAGGAGAAAAACCCAATTCAAATTATCACATGACCAATATACCTCCATGTTAAGCAGGAAATCACCACTGCATAAGGAATCCCAACAGCAAGAAACTCTAAAGATGAAGGGAGGAGACTTGGAATTTGAGTTACACACACCAATACCAAACAATTTCAAGAAACAAGCTTGGATATTTAATCTAGGCTCCACAGGTATCCCAATCAACCAGTCCCATGCAAGGAACATTGACCAGCATACCCTTTTGTTGCATGCAAGGCACACCACAAACCTTTACCCTTTTCTTCTGTCAATTAACTGTACTACATCTAATGCACACAGCCACCATTAGCAGACCATTAAATGCTTGGAAAAAACTAGCTAATAATTCCAAAGGGTCAAAGATTTTGAAAATACAATGCATTGCTTTGAATGTAGAAATTAAGTGAACCCAATTTTAAGCTACTAAGTGCATATTTACGAGGGTCAAATAAGGAAGTATACAACATAATAAAGGTATGTAAAAATTTCAATATTTGAATCACCTACCATAATTATCCTTAACAAGCCCTTAGAAGAAGGAAGAGCTCCATTCAAAGAGAGGGTATCTTTGGCCAGATTAATAAGATAAAAAATAATTATTAATGTCCAACAGATGACCACAAAATTAGGTCAATAGGATTGCGTTAGATACTAAAGGAAAATGAAACATCTCTAGCTGCATCATACTAGAGTGTGGAAAGAGTGAGGTGATACAGAGGCATAAGGAGAGACTGCAAACCAGTCTTCTTTATAGCTTTAGTTACTACCAAAGAATTCACACTCCTGAAATAATTGACATATAGGCTTAAGAATCTGATCAGGATTTACATAAGATTCTTTCCTCCCAACCTGTACAGTAAGCAAGTCCAAACCTATGCTCAAGTTCAATGGGGACTCTCGGGGTTTCATTCTTATTGTAACACCAAAGTGATTTTCCCTGGGATTTATGAAATATGGAATGAAAAAAGAAGAAAAACTAGCACATTTTCTTGAATCATCAATATGTTGGAGGTTTATTAAGTTCCCAAAGGAATCTGGCAACGACATCATGCATGCTTGGAGTCTAGTTCTTCGAGGAGTATATACGAAAAAAATCTTTTGGCAATGTTAGGATGTAAGATTTCCCCATATTTTCCTTCAATCTAGCTGTGCATCCTTTCAAAGCAATTGTTTCCAACTTTCTAGATGCTTCAGCTGCCCTATCTTTGGTAACCATAAGGAGGCGAGATAGATCAACTCAGTTAATTGTGGAGGCTCTTGCGATGCACTATTAAATATTAAATATGATTATTTCAACACCCCTGCCTTCTAGCAAGGTAAAAATATGAGCACAAGCTTTCTTCAGAACTAGAAAACTTCACTTCACTTTCATTCTCAATGTTTCCTAGTGGCTTCTCCGATTTTCCTAATATAGCTTGTGGGCTAAGGCTCAACACATTAGAAAAGAATTCTTTTAGGAGGGACAACTAGCCTCAGCGTGTGAAAGCCAGTAGATTGTTGGAACATTATTACTGGAGTCATGTAGTAGCGAGTTTGAAGCTAAGAAATCTATATTACATTCCATAATTGTACTCTTTGGTTATTACATAAATAAATAAAAGTATTTATCAACAAGCAGCAAATTGGTATATTATTAAGCAATGTTTTCTTTATCGAGTTTCTATTTTTTGTTACTTACAAAAAGGTTGCATGCTATCTATTTGTAAAAATCCCTAAAGAAATTGAGAATATAGTTGTATTCAGTGTATCTCATTGAGGAAAGGGTTATTTTTCATCAATGTGCAAATACTTGAAATGATGTCACTATTGTAATAAGTAGCATACATAGAACATTGTAATAATTTGTGAAATAAGTAAGCTATCTACCTAAGGGGATATAATAGTTGATGAACACAAAAAATAGAGAATATGTAACACATAGATGGAAGAAGAAAGAAAATGATTTTTTCTTATTTTGAATCAGAGGAAGAAGAAGTAGAAATGGGTGATCAAGAAGATCAACCGTGGGGAAGCATCATGCATGCCTTGAGGAATTTAGCTAGGGACAACAAGAGTTGGTACAATGGCAGTAAGAATTGATGCATGCCATCACTCAACCATTGACAAGCTCAATGCAAGGGAATCAACAATATAACAACAGGAGTGGCACTGGGAGATCAGATGGCCAAAATCTGCAGCATGAGAAAGACTTCAAATTTAGCCAAATTTAACTTGCAATCACCCACCTGAATAGCACATAGACCACTCCTACCAAAGTTTTTATAATAACAACCAAGGAATAATACAGGGAAACAATAGAAGGGTGATATTTTTGATGACTACGTAAATAATATCAGAAAATGTGGGAATATTTTCATTCTTCTATGTCATTTTAGGAATTTTGCACCATACAATATAAGGGTAGGCCTAGGGAATATGTATGGGGATAAAAAACTATGATATTCTGAAAAAGGAAAGAAAATTAACTCTGCCCGCTTTTGATGTGACACTAGTTGTACTTCTAGGGCATTGGTTGAGAAGCTAGATACTTCCAACTCAACCCTATGATTGGGATAGAGGAAATCCAATATGCTACTCTACATCTGGAACACAAATTTTTTCCCTGTTGTGAGTTAATCCTATTGTGCATGAAGCACTACAATCTGCCAACACATCAATTGTTCTCATCCAAAAGGGAGTGGAAGATTTCACACCCCAGAGCATCAATACCATGTTCACCACTCCTTCAACAAAGCAAAGAAATCGCTCAAGAAACCACAGCATCCCTATGCACTGACCAATTCCTAGAAGATTGAACATAAAAAAAAAGCAACAGCACATCAAGAGTACAAATTTACATTTTCCAGCCCCCATCCAGAGAGATAGTATGGTTACTATGTAAAATATATAAAGAAATCAATATGAAGGAC
The DNA here is from genome assembly GCA_034641835.2 of Pinus albicaulis. Classification (NCBI taxonomy): domain Eukaryota; kingdom Viridiplantae; phylum Streptophyta; class Pinopsida; order Pinales; family Pinaceae; genus Pinus; species Pinus albicaulis. The sequence continues at coordinate 808,166,263 of CM076582.1, read as the reverse complement.
ATGTACCATTATAATGTTTGAGTAAATGCACAAGTTTTGAAGCAGTGAGCAAGATCTACTGGGGACAAGTACAACCAATCAGTGATTCAATTCATTACCAGGAACAGCATTCCCTCAATCCAACACATTTCATTTAGTTTCTTATGTAGTCTATACACTTACCCCAAGATGCCCAAGGGAAAGTACAATTGATCAAAACATCATACCAGTCCACCTCTAGTAGCCACTGATATCAAAGACAAAACAAATAGCTTCTTCAACAAAATGCATTGCTTGTTGAAAGAGTACTCACATAGAACCACAGAAAAAACACAGCAGTTAATGAGAGGGAAAGATGCTTATTTCTTCCACAAAGATTGCAATATTGTGTCTAGTGCTTTGGCAACTCATCATCTACCCATTTCCTCCTCCCCAAGTGTTGGACAAGCTTCTATTACAAGAATTCTGCAGGAAATTCATGGATGGTTTCATCCAGATCACAAAGTCTAGGAAAGCACACTATGTTCAGCCAATCAGCCTGGTCAAGCATACTATCACGAATCATGCCCATATACAAATTTATTCCAATGAACTGTCAACGCTGGAGATTTTGACAGCTGAGCCAATCTTCCACTACAATCCTGAGAAAATATTGCAGAATTAATGAGAACTAAAAAATCTAGACTTTCAGCATACGTAAACAAGAAGAGAAGATTCATAACATCGTGGACTAGAAATGGATTGGCAGAAGACTAAGGGGAATTTTCAAATGGGGAAAGCAACAACTCTTCAGGCTTTTTTGGAGAAAGCAGAAAAGAAGGAGCGTGAGGAAGAGGAAGACAGTTATGGTAAGGTCAAATTTACTTGTAAACTCTAGCTGTTACAGAACTTGCCCAGATCTCACTAACAGCAACAAAGTCACAACTTTTACAGAGAATTCCTCCAGCCCTTCGAATGCAGTCTTCTCCAAGTTTTAAGCAGCACAGTCCAAAGGAGACCCAGCCGCTTCATAAAAAACAGAGCAAAGCAGCCCAATCTCCTGTGTCCGCTAAAAGCTCAGCCTCCACCACAAAGGGCAAATCCACCAAAAGCATTGAAAAATGTGGTACAGTTGGAACAGATGTGCAGTGCCCCCTCTACACCATTATACTCTTTAACCAATTTTTTCTACAACTTCTTGATAATAACATGTGCATTACAACTCATACTCCTTATCCAAATTTTTCTACAACTTCTTGATAATAACATGTGCATTACAACTCATGCTCCTTATCCAATTTTTTCTACAACAATTTCTTGATAATAACATGTGGCATTACAACTCAAGTCCAAGATGGCCCACCACATCACTTGCTGACTAGCCTGCCCTTTTCACATTTATGCGTGTAGAAGAGTCAAGGCCCTAGTCTAACCTTTTGCAATACACAGTTGGTCTTGAATGATAAGGCCTGCTGTCTACATTCGTTGTGGGCAACAACTGAGATATCGACCTTAAATTGTTTCCACTTTAACCAACTGTTATACCTTGGGTGCAATTGGATTACTATTCGCAAGTTTAGGTGGGGCTGAAAAATGCTACCAACACAATATTTTGCCAGACAATAGTCAGCTATTCTGAAGCTTAAGCTTCCTAAACAAACTTATCCCATAAACTGCAGCTACACTGAGCATGACATGACTAATATTCCCAATACTCCATTCAGAAAGGTGATACCGTGACTCTCTCAAGTCTAAGTCGTGTATTCTGCTACAGACTCATAATATGGGTTAGAAAAGACCATTAAGATTTGAAATCTGGAACTCATCTGACATTCTAAGATCGGAATACCTATATTTGTCCAATGATACTTCGAGTGTAATGAACAATCATATCCAAAATCTCTGCTAGGTTTTATGCTTGAGTTTGTGATGCATGGATTTCTGGTCTAGCACAGTCCTTGTGGCCATTAATTCATGTCCCGCCATCTTAGTTGGCATGCTTGGGCCCTAAAGGCCCACAGCCATCATAAGGTCTTTAACAACCATTTATGGCTCAGCCTCAGCCCAAGGTAAGATCAATTCATCTGAACTCATCTTTAAGATAACTCTACAGAGCAACTTTGTTGCCGTAAAGAAGCTGCAAGATCACTTTCATCACCACAAAGCAACCCCCAAAGTTTGTTTACAATCTACATGGTAGTGACAGTCCTTTTGAGGACATTTCCATTGATATACATCCAGAATGCCAAATTAGTTGCAGAATATATGAAAACATCCATATTTGTACATAAATCAAGATAGAAGAGGCCATCAACCATCATAGAACATTAATGATTACTTGTTTGGAGCATCAACCATCTAGAATCTAGATTTTATCAATTACAAACAATCATACAAATTTTGAAGTCATACAATAGAAACTAGACCATTAACTTAATAAATGAAATAGGTCATCTAGCAACTGCCAACAATAACATGACCAAATATTTATGTTTACAAAATAAGCTATCTACAGTGTACACACTGAAATATGAAGAACAAAAGGTCCAAAACAATAGAATGAGCTAGTTGCCAAACACCCCTCTATAAGTGTTTACCAATTCTGAAAGCACCCATGTTGCCAAATGTTGTCAATGTGGGGTAGCATAGCCACGCATCTTCCAAACTTGTACAGTAAGCAAGTCCAAATCTGTGCTCAAGTTCAATGGGGACTCTCAAGGTTTCATTCTTCTTGTAACATCAAAGTGCTTTGCCCTGCGATTTATGAAATATGGAAAGAAAAAGAAGCAAAACTAGCACATTTTCTTGAATCAACAATATGTTGGAGGTTTATTAAGTTCCCAAAGGAATCTGGCAACGACATCATGCATGCTTGGAGTCTAGTTCTTCAAGGAGTAGATACGAAAAATTCTTCTAGCAATGTTAGGATGTAAGCTTTCCCCATATGTTCCTTCAATCTGACTGTGCATCCTTTCAAAGCAATTGTTTCTAACTTTCTATATGCTTCAGTTGCTTTATCTTTGGTAAAGATAAGGAGGTGAGATAGATCAACTCTGTTAACTGTGGAGGCTCCTGCGATGCACTCTTAAATATTAAATATGATTATTTCAAGACCCCTGCCTTCTAGCAAGGTCAAAATATGAGCACAAGCTTTCTTCAGAACTAGAAAACTTCACTTCACTTTCATTCTCAATGTTTCCTAGTGGCTTCTCCAGCCTCTACCACTTCTAAAATAGTTCTTTATAAGAACCTGAGAACACGGGGAGGATTATGGACAACTATCCCAATAGAGGCATTGAAGATCTGGCCATCTCATGAGGATATAATATATATACACTTCCCAAATAATCACCTTCAAACCTTAGCAGCTGCAACCCACTCATATCAACGGAACAGTTACCAAACTCCTGAGATTGCCAGTGATGCGCCACATAGGCTACCAAGGCTCCTCCTCCTCCAAAGGCTATGCCCATTTCACAGAGGTGATCGTGCAACATACAGATTTTATTGTTGACCTCTACAAGACACTTGTTTTCCAAGTTATGGAGAGTCAACAATCATACCCAACCAGATCCATCCTTTAATCTTATGCCCTATAATCTTCTTCTATGAAGAAAAAGTGACTGCCAAAATTGAATTATCTTCTTTCTTTTGGTCATCCATTTTTTTTAAATAAAAGGTTAATTAAGAACTATAACTAAGAATCTGAGATACAAGGTTCTAGGTTTCAATGGTGGGCAAGGATCCCAAATTTCCATGAAGTGCCCCCCTATCTATCATATTCATCCCATGAGACCAGAAGGGAGATTTAAAGAGACTTTATCCTATCCCTAACTACAACCACTCTCTAACATAAAGGGAGATATCCTTTGTTATATGTATCTACATTTTTGACACAAAATGTCTTCATAGTAGATTTTCTGAGCTACATTTCAGGTGCCTAACTGCACTGTACAACCTATCCAAAATATGAAACAAAATGAACTCATGAACAAGGGATATCTATCCAATGCCAAAGCTGAAGCACACTACCAAAATGACAAAGAAAAGATATTGTCACATGACCCATACTGAAATTTTGATCACAAGGATTGGGATGTAAGAGACTTCTCCGCAGTGGGTTGTTACACCCTACCTCATGGCTAGATAGCAAGATAGTTATCGGTAAATTTCTAGAGCAGCAAGGGATAGAGGAAATCCATAGAGAGAAAATAATAGATTTATCCTCTTCTTCAAGTGTGTCATAGCTAATTTTAAGCCTCCTTTGTATGTCTGAAGGAAGTGCTTTAGATATTTTGCAGAATTGGGCTTTCAAATAATCCAAAACATTTTTTCCATGAAATGTTGCACCAATAGCTATCATAGATAAGGGAAACCCATCACAGGCATCCAAAAATTGTCTAACTACTTCAAATCCCACTGTAGGATGTGGCTTGTGTAATGCATGCAGGCCAGTAACATTTTGAGAATGTTCTCTGTTGAGGCTTGTCAAATTTTAAATGGCCTACCTTCTGATTACTGAGATGGTAAAATAATTGTTAATTTGAGTGACTTAACCTTCTGATTCCTTAGATGGTAAAAATTTAAAATCATCATTGAGGCTTGTCAACTAAAATTATGTTACCAGAATAAGGGACATTGAAGGAAAGATGTCCTTCACCAGTGAAAATAATGCATGCAGATCCTCACCATGATCCACGCCATATAAAAATTATGAGGTTGAAAACATGAAAGATGGTGTCTGAACATCACCATGCCTTCATTGATGCTATATATTGACTGTCCCACTACAGTCAAATCCTCATAAATTTTCCTTTGTAATGATGTTAAACAGCTCTTAGTTGCAACTTCTCTTCAGTAAAACAAAGACCAGGATCGATTGTATCCTAATCTTCTCCTCAGTAAAACAAAAAGTAGGATCGATTGTCCATTCAGTTTTACAGGTTCATGATTTTCCTAAATGGACACCGGATCAACAAGAGTAGCATGATTTTTCTTTTAATGGCATTCTAATTATAGTTCAACATTACAATCAACTATTTTTTCTTAATGTCAATTTATCCTCATTCACACCTTTCCTTTCATCACATCCTGATATATTTCCTTAAAACAAGCAGTATATTTGTTAAAATCCACAAGTTCCACCTCCAGACAATTCATGCCAGTCCAGAAATACTAACATCCTTATCCATATTACTTCAAAGAATTTTATCCTTATCACAGAAGTTTACACTCTAAATAAGCTTCTTTGTTTACTTTGAGAAAATTTATGTGTTGCTTATCACACCTTAGATATACACTTATTCATTGAGTACTCTTATCTTCCCACTACCCCTGACACAAATCTTAAAAAGACAAGCAAGAAACCAACAACAAAAACTATTGTCTGCATACCAAGCAACTTCACACTTTACAAGAATTTTCACTATAGCTTGCATTTCCCTTAACCTGGCATCAAACTATCAAAATTCAAAACACAGGCCAACAACCAATATAACATCTTGGTAGCTAAGAGTAAAAATTAGATATATGGATATGAGATTCTAGCCAGCTCAAACAAAAAAATATTATATGGCCGCAAAAAAAAATTTCCCAATTGCTCAATTTGGTGACTCACCAAATATGTACAAGAATTCACATTTTTACAATATAAATACAAATGAAGTTTTTTTGACATACAATACACTTGATGTTTGTGGCTGAACGGGCTAATCATGTACATCATTATTTATTCTGGTTGCCCAAAAAACAGGTGCCAATCATCATGTTGTACCAGAGTAATATGATCCAGGTCCAGGCAAGTTGAGGAGCAGCCCACCAGTGTGTGCAATAATAGAAGAAAAATCAAGAAACGAGAAATTTCAAACACGTAAGAACATGAAATACCAAATGGAAGAGTTGCACCAGTGCCTCCCTTGAAAGTTTCAACATTTTAGGGAAAATTCTACCTACATTTCCTTCAAAAAATAAGCTTCTAATTTTTTAAGTTTCTATCCTTTTATCATTGTATTTAAAGGTAATAGGGGAAATTCACATGCAAACACATCCATTTAGTAACCCTGTTTAAAAACATTTTACGGGAATCACAATTCCATTTCACGAAACCCATGCAATTACATAAACTGAATCTAATTTTTGACATTTCTAATCATGCCAAAATGCAGAAAAAATATATTCAGAAATTAAATATATTGTTATTTTCAAAATGTAACTACTAGTTTTTCCAAGAAGGGGTGTTGATAAGCACAAATGCAACTGGTAGTTTTTCATTGTGATAACAGAGTAACTTTTCTTTATGTTCCTCATCCACATTATGCAACATAAAACTTTTGTCTGGCACATAACCAGTTGCTTTCATCTGCATAGCCAATTTATCTAATGTTGCATAAATATCCTTAATTTGTGGGTGCAATCTATCATCTGAAACAAAGGCATGCACCCTAGCCTTAACCTCAATCTAGTTATATGTTGATTCTTTCTTAACTCCCCTGTCATTCATCATTTTCCTCACCTTTGCTACATCCTCCCACCTGCCAGCAGCGACATATATATTAGAAATTAGTATATATGGTGCTGCATTTTTTGGTTCCAACTTGAAAAGGAAATCTGTTGCACGTTCTCCCAGCCGAATGTTTCCATGAATTCTGCACACACCAAGCAGTGCCAACCACATAATATCATCAGGTTCACATGTCATCTCATTAAATAATTCTTTTGCTTCATCCAGGCATGCATAGCGACCAAGAAGATCGATCATGCAGGCATAGTGTTATGCTCTTGGTGTTAGACAATGATCTCGACTCATGGAATTATAATATTGACAACCTTCTACATGTAGAGATAACACTAATGAAAGTGACCTGGTCTGGCTTCATGTTAGAACATAACATTTCTTCATATAGTTGGAGTGTTTCCCTGCCATACCTGTTCTGAGAAAATCCTACAAGCATAGCATTCCATGAAATCAAATTCCGCTCAAGCATTTTTTGAACACGTGGAGTGCACTCTCTATGCTTCCACATTTGGAATACATATCAATGAGAGCACTTCCAACAAATACATTTGTTACAAAACCAGTTTTAAAAGTATGGGTTTGAACCTACTTTCCCAATTCTAAGGCAGCTATAGTGGTGGCAGCAGCTCTAAGAATGCTTGCAAATGTGACCTGGTCTGGTTTAGCACCTCTCCTTTGAATTTCTTGAAATAATTTCAAGGCATCCTCACTATGTCCTTTTTGTGCCTAGACTACTATCATTGCAGTCCATGAGATGACATTACGATTAGATCTTCTCTCAAATATGGAGTGTGCTTTGTCTAAGTACCCACATTTGGCATACATATCAACCAAAGCATTCCCTACAAAGACACTAGAATCAAATCTTGTTTTGATGATTTGGGAATGAATTAGTTTCCCCAGTCTAAGAGATTGCAAATTAGCACATGCATTAAGAACACTCGCGAACGTGAAGTCGGTAGGCTTCATGCCTTCTCCTTGCATTTGTTGAAAGAACTTCAGGGCCTTCTCTCCGTTCCCTTGTTGAGCATATCCCGTGATCATTGCATTCCATGAAATTCCATCCCATTCAGGCATTTCAACGAATAATTTATTTTCATTGTCAATGCTCCCACATTTTGCATACATATCAACAAGGGCATTCCCCACAAAGACATTCGACTCATATCCATTTAGAATGACATGAGCATGGATTTGTTTGCCCCTATTTACAGCTAGTAGGCTGGCACATGCACTGAGAACCCCTGCAAAGGTAAACTCAGATACATCTAGCCCTTTCTTTTGCAATTGGCTATAAAGGTTCAAGGCATCTTCCTCGCGTTGGTGCCGAGCATATCCAGCAATCAAGGCATTAAATGAAACATCATCTTGCTCTGGCATTGTGTCGAACATGAGCAGTGCATCCTCTATATATCCACATTTTGCATACATATCAACAATAGTATTCCTTATTAACACATTTGATTCGTATCCAACTTGGATAATATGACCATGAATCTACTTACCATATTCCAAATTTCCAAGGCTGGAGCAAGCGCTAAGAACAATGGAGAAAGTGATTCGGTCTTGGTTTACTCCTTCCCCTTGCAATTGGTGAAACAGCTCAATGACCTCCTCACCCCATCCATTCTGTGCATATCCTCCAATCATTAGAGTCCATGACACTAGCATACCAACCACGGTCCACAATTTGACCCTGTAGTCAACTGGTCTTCTTGAAAGGTTGCATTGTCCTCAGCTACCCTTTCCTTTGTTAAACCTTGATACATCTCCTGTAACAAACATTCTCTTGAAAATTCTCATGTTCCACATTCATTCAAGCAGCGAATGCCATTCCGATAACCCTCCAAATTTCCAAGCCAGAAAATGGAAATGGGGACAAATGCCACCCAAAACCCTCCATTACCCACACGAATAGACTTAGGCCGACATGTAAGTCATAATAATAAGATCCACAATAACCATAATGAAGCCACACCAAGAGTACATTGGGCTCCAAATAAAATTTTCATCGCCAAAACAAAGTGAGATTAGCGACAACACTTTTTTGCTAGATACAATTCAGGTATATATAGATGTCAGTAAGGACATCAGGGGGCAACCTATATCTTCAAAACTCATCTTCCAAGAACTTTGAAGTGGCAGAGACCAAATCTTCAATAAACCTAGAGTATTCAGAAAAGTATTCTATCTTTTTGAATTGTTTAGGTATGTACGTGTGAAATAAAAACTATTTAAAAGAAACAGGAACCATCAATGTGTTACAGTGATGAGAGGAATTGGGTGCCTAAACACCAATAGGTGGAGGTTTTCAATCTTAACAAAACTATATGGAAATAGGGCAAAGTTATAATAATCACCATACCTAAACATAAGAAACTTGATGCCTAGTTCTGAGAGATAAGATAGAGGAGATTTTGTAGTCATAAAATAAATTCCAAGATGTCACAAGATAGGCATATCCAACACTATTTTTTCACACCCACACAACACATCTAGAGAGTAGGGAGAGACAGTTGAGCAAGCAAGCATATGCCACCCACTACCACTTAACCATTATGTTAATAGGGGAATCTCTTCCTTGTCTACTCCCATCAGCATAAGTACCATTGTATGTTGCAACTTATGTGCTATCATGGACCAACCTTCTTAACCTTTGTGGAATAATGGACAAGAGGAGAGAAGATTTTATAGTCATGGAAGAAATTTTCAAGGGGTCACGGAATGTGAACTAGAATGGGTGACTGTGATCCAGGTTTTGGGAGCAAGCATGATTTATTTAGCAGAACTTACAATGAGTTGACTGATATCGTGTTAGCAGTTAATTTACCCTGTAATCAAATATTAGAATAAAAAAAAAAAACCCCGTGGCATCTTAACCACTTGAATAAAAATGGTACATTTCATAATGCTTCCCTTATTTTCAAACATGTTGCCTTCATTTTGCATGAGCTAAATTAAATGACGATCAATCACAAAATGAAGTGAGAAATGCATACAAGTTACCAATCCTAATCCATCATGGTCAGTGATGTGTTAAAAGTGATAACTTTTTTCTGATAATGACAATTTGAGGCAAACTGGATAAACATTTATGAAAATTACAGAAAGATCTATACATTATTCAACGTTATGTATAATAATGCAGGAATGTATAGTTTTCGAATGAAAGAAGGCGTATAAACACCCTTCATTATCTGCACATGCATCCATTCTACGATTTAAATTTTTGTAAGAAAGTGGAAAAAACAGAAAGCTGCTAGTTAGTGCTTGGCTCTCGAGGCATTTTTTTCCTTAATCCTCTGGCAATTATCGAGCTTGACGAAGCACTGGAGCTCAGGGAAGGGCAAGGTGTTGGGGATTTTTCTTTCCATTTCGTTGAGAGGCATCTGCTTGTCGAGCAGGTGCCACATCCAATCGGGGTATTCGTTGTTTGGCTTCATGGGAGGATCCACTGCATCTTTCAGGATGTTGGCCCCCACTGTCGTGCTCGATTTTAGCTCTTTGCTGATAGTCAAAGCAGCAGGGGCGCCTGTCGCACCCCCTTTCGCGCCCTTATTTTCTTTTGCAGTGAATGATTGTGTGTTTCCGGCTCCTCCGGACTTCAATGTTAATCCAATCTTCAACATGTCGGCCATGTTCATCTTCTGCTCCTGTAAATTTCCTCCATGCCTACCTTGCTTCCCTTCCATCCCGATAATTCTTCCTCCCTATCAAATTCCACCCCGAGGTTATTCACTTATCAAAAGTTTTATTTCTGGAAAGATTCATTATTCATTTCCCTCATCAACGGCGTCATTGCCCTCATCAATGGCGTAAACTGGGAGCGAATGCCATTCCAAAACTCTCCAACCCAGTAAATCGGCTCCATTGCCTTCATTGTAAATGGAATTGGGGACTAATGCCATTCCAAAACCCTCCAACCCAGTAAATCGGCTCCATTTCCCTCATCATTTGTGTATGCTTTGCGGCGAATGACATTCCAAAACCCTCCAACCCAGTAAATCGGGGACAAATGCAACGAAAACAGACCAAACCAGTATAATGGGAGGCAAATCCAGACTTTCACGTTTTATGTGCTCCTATTTATTGGGCCAAAACATAACAATTAATTATTTTTAAAATAATTTTGAGGCTAATTATACAAAAATTACAAAAATGGTTTTATATAAAAAATTTGCCCCTCCAAAATCTAAAACTCCTTAAATTTCGCCTTTGGGCTAAAATTCACCCCTAAAATTTTCCCTAGCTACCGCCCCCATGCAAACCCCTCGACAAGGGGCACTGATGCCCCTCCCTATAGAAATTATACAAACATATGTATATAAATGGATTCAATACGGTCAAGAAATGTACTAAAGCTAGATACTGAATCCTTATACAAATCAATTACGGAAAATAAACACGATCGCCAATCACAACAAGTAAATAAAGAAGAAAATCAAACCACAACATAGATATTTTCCCAGGGAAAGCTTGCTGCTCAAAAACCCTCTATCTTCTATTGTATATTCACCATGGAATCATGAAACAATTACAATGCACTCTTCTCACAAGAGTCTCTTTCACTCTCACAATTGTCTCACGCTGACCCGGGAAAAATTGACCAACACTTAGCCAATTTTCTACCTCTAATCAGCCTTCCATGCTTGTGCAATTCATGTGGAATGCAATTCCTGTTCTTTAGGAATTTCAACCTTCCAAAACTGCGCAAGGGTCATGGGCAATCCAAATGGATGTTTGGCTGCATGCGGGCAACCTACTAATGACACAACTGATAGTTAACATCCCTTTAACCTTTGTCTCAACTGGGTCTCCACTGGAAATGACATACATGCAGCTATTAATAGTAAATCATCAGTTTCATGGAAAATCACTAATTGTGAATTAAATATGATTTAATTCACTTGATCTCTCACTAGTACAACAAACAATTACAACTATTTCAACTGACTTTAACTCACCTAACTAAGTTAACTGATTACTCATGCATTAAACTAATGCACTAACTGCAACTCGAACTCCATAACTAATAGAATCACTTTGCATGCCTCACTAACCACCCTCAACTCGAAATTCATGAGCTAACTGAGTTTATCACACACAGTTGACTATTACAAGTGATTATGAGATAATATTACATTTTATTGTCCAAATTCATTAAGGGATAATTAAATTAGACACTGCACCAATTTATTAAATTAAATTGGCTTTCACACTAATGTATCGCTAGGACCTGTGGTCCCACACTAGTGTGTGTGCTGCAATTTCTTGTTGACTTTCAACACTCCCTCTTAACAAGAAAGGGATTATCTGCAACCCTAATCCTGCCTCTATGGTATTTGAATTTGCTCCTAGCGAGTGCCTTCGTCATAATATCAGCCTGATCTTCTGTGGGAATGTACTAAAGTAACATAATGTGCCTATGAACACAATCTCTGAGATGGTGGTACCAGATGTCTATGTGCCTGGACCTATCATGGAATATTGTATTAATCGAGAGTTTAATGCAACTCTGGTTATCACAATGTATCACCGTCGGATCCATATGAGAACCAAACAAACCAACCAGGATATTTCTCATCCAGATGGCCTCACATGCAGCCTAACTTGCTGCCATGTACTATGCCTCAACTGAACTGAGTGCCATAGATCGTTGCTTCTTGTTGTACCAAGAAACTAATATCGATCTTATGCTGAAGGTCCCTCTTGAAGTGATCTTTCTGTCTGATGGACTGCCTACCCAATCTGCATCTGTGAAGCCTTGAAGCTTCACTCCCTTTTTTCATATGTACCATAATCCATACTTCGTAGTGCCCCTGAGATATCTCAAGACATGCTTCCCCACCTTCCAAAAGAGCTTGGTCGGCTTAACCATAGCTTGACTTAGTTGGTTAACTGCATAACAAATGTCTGGTCTGGTGTTCACCAAGTACATCAGTGAACCCACTAGCTTCCTGTAGACAGTACCGTCTACTACTTCTCCTGAAGTAGCATCCTCTTTCCTCCAATTTCTTGGAAGAGGAGTCTCCATGGGTTTACAGCTCTCCATGTGAAAATTACCCAGAATCTATTTGGCATACTTGCCTTGAGAAACAAATAGCTCACCATCTCATTTCCATATTTCCAAACCAAGGAAATAGTGAAGGAGTCCCATGTCCTTCATTTCGAACTCCCTTGCAAGATCCTCCTTGCAATAAATTATCAGTTGCTCATCACTTGTCAAAATTATATCATCAACATAAAGTACGATAATCAAGAGCTTACCATCAACCACAATATGGTACAAGTTTGCATCCGCTTCACTTTTGGCGAAGCCCAACCCGATGAAATAGCTGTCAATCCAAGTGTACCAAGCATGAGGCGCTTGCTTCAGCCCATACAATTCTCTCTTGAGTCGACACACATGCGACTCACTATCAAAGATCTCAAAACCTTCTAACTGCTCTATGTACACTTCCTCCTCAATAACTCCATTGAGAAATGTAGTTTCAACATCCATCTAATCATGTATCTTCCACCCCATCTACACTGAGAGTGCAAGGATAGATCTAATCGATGAGTATCTCGCAACCGGTGCGAAAGTCTCCTCATATTCAATCCCCTCAACTTTTGAGAATCCCCGAGCCACAAATCTAGCCTTGTACTTCTCCACACTCCCATATGTCGCTTGCTTCACCTTATAGATCCATCTAGATCCAACCACTAATTTTCCAACTAGTCTTGGGACAACTGCCCATGCATTGTTCTTAATGATGGATTCATACTCCTCAACCATAGCGTCAACCCAAATTGGTTGCTGCACTACTTCCTCAAAGGAGGATGGTTCTATAACAATACACTTGCTCATAAGAGCCATGTATCCAGTAAACATGTCTGGAGACTGTCTCTATCTGCACAGTGAATTAGGTGCTCCTACATGCTCTGTCGCATCAAGTCTGAAACTATCATCTTCTGTGGTGCGCCTTCTACCATTTATGGTGGATGGCTCTACATGAATGTTTCTACCACTCCATGATCCTCCGCATGTGGCTGCTCCACATATTGAGGTTCATTATTTGGAACCAAGAGTTCCTCATTTTCATGCAAATCCATCTCCCTCTCAAGGAACAATCACATGGCTCTATCCTCATCAAATTTTATATCCCGTCTCACAACAGTCATCCTGATTTTTGGAAAATACACCCACTAGTTGTGGAGAGTATCAATGTACCCCACAAATATCCCAATCTCAGTTTTTGGTTTGAGATTCTTCCTTGTGTCTTTGGTCACATGCACATAAAGAGATGAGCCAAAAATTTTAAAATATAAAACATCAAGTTTCTTACCAGAAAAATCCTCCTCTAGTGCTCATGCTAAGTATCCGATGAGGACTACGATTTTCACAAATACCGATGTGTTGCATGCCTCTGCCCACAGATGCAATGTTAGGCCCTAATCATGCAACATCGCTCGTTTTGCACCCACAATTGTTCTATTCTTTCTTTTTTCGACCCCATTATGTTGTGGGTTATGAGGCACAATCAACTCTCTCTGAATTCCTTCTTTACTGCAAGAGTTCTTGAATTCATTGGAGATGTACTCACCACCATTATCACTCCTAAGAGCATTCACATGCTTCCCCATATCTTTCTCCACCAGTGCTTTGAACTCAAGAAATTTTGAAAATGTCTGATCTTTCTTCTGGATGAAGTAGATCCAACACTTTCTAGAAAAATCTTCAACAAAGATCACATAGTACTTGTGATTTTTTGTCGAATCAATAGAGAATGGTCCACAGATGTTTGATTGAACTCTCTCAAGGATTTCCAAAGCTCGGTTCTCCTTCTCATGAAAAGTTTCCTTTGCATACTTCCCCATGGTACATCCCTTGCATGTGTCTAATTGTGCAAGAGTACCCTTGGGAATATGCGTAGAAACATGTTGCATGACCTTCAAGGCTCTGTGGTGTAGATGGCCCAATCTCCTATGTCATAACTCACCCTCATCCCAGCTCACCACTTTATCCGCCTTACCCATCAATGATGTGAATCCATATACATCAATTTTATAGAGATTCTTCACACGAATCCCAATATTCTTATCTTGTCATGTGGCTTTGTGTTGAAGGAAATATTTCCCTTCACTGAAAACCACATCATAGCCTCTATCATCCAACATTGTGACTGTAACTAAATTTTTATTGAAGCCTGGTACATGCATTACATCTTTTAATTAGAAGGGTTTACTTGACTATCTCTGGAAGGTAACTGTACCAATCCAGGTAGCACTTTACCTCCCATCATCACCCATTTTGATATGCATCTGGAGGTCCTTCTCCTCCAAGCTACTGAAAAGTTCTTTGTCTCCCGTCATGTGTAAATATGCACCACTATCCAAGTACCACACCAATCCCATTGCACTTGAAAACCATGCATGAAATGAGCAAGAAGTCAAGCTCAAATTGCGAGGCCAAAGCCTCACCAACTGCAGATCCTGAAGCCTTCTTGTTCTTCTTATTTTGTGGAAAATTAGTGGCAGAATGTCCATGCACGTGACAGTGAAAACACTTCACTCTGGACATGTCGCGCTTCTTGCCATATCTGTCGTACTCAGATTTGGAATAGGATTTCTTTCCTTTCCCCTTCTTCACCTTCGAAGCCAAAGCACAATTTTCTTCATCATATGTCTTAGATGAAGATCCATCCCTGGTATTCTGCCTAAATTCTTCTTGCACCAAATCCGACCAAAGTCGTTCCCAATATGGTAGCTTCTCCCTCCCATTGACAAAGTCCCAATAACTATGCCAACTCTTGGGAAGTCCTAGAAGAGCTAGGCTCACCAATTCATCATCTGCGACAATAATTTCGATGCTCCCAAGCTCATCCCGACATTAGACAAAATTTGTTAGATATTTCGGAATGGTGTCAGCTTTCTCCATTTTGATTTTCCTGAGCTTGTCCTTTAGTGCCAATTTTATACGATCATTGCTGCTCTAAAACAGGTCTGTCAAAGCTTTCCACATTTCATATGGTGTTGCTTTTCCATGGAAAATTTAGAAAATGTGGTCTCGTACTCCCTCCTTTAATATCCTCCTTGCCTTTGCAACCTTCTTTTTCCAAGCATCGAGATTTGAGGCATCTACTGCAGCGGGTATGGGAATGTCATTATCAATGAATTATTTCAACCCATTTTCCTCCAGTACTGCCTCCATCCTTTCTTCCATGCAATATAGTTATAGCTACCCTCGAGTTCATACTCCAATCTCAAGCCATTGAAAGCCATTTCGACCCTGATTTGCCCGTCACAACAAGAATACTTTTGAAAAAAAAATTATATTCAGTCACAAAATCAATTTCTTCTCCACTATAGTGATTTCTTGTGCTCCGATACCATGTATAAATTATACAAACATATGTATCTAAATGGATTCAATACGATCAAGCGATGTACTAAAGCTAGATATTGAATTCTTCTACAAATTAATTGCAGAAAATAAACACGATCGCCAATCACAACAAGTAAAGAAAGAAGCAAATCAAACCACAATACATATATTTTCCCGGGGAAAGGTTGCTGCTCAAAACTCTTCTATCTTCTATTGTATATTCACCATGAAATCATGAAAAAATTACAATGCACTCTCAGAAGAGTCTCCTGCACTCTCACAACTGTCTCACACTAACCCGGACAAAATCGACCAACACTTAGCCAATTTCCTGCCTCTAATCAGCCTTCCTTTCTTGCGCAATTCATGTGGAATGCAATCCCTATTCTTTAGGAATTTCAACCTTTCAAAACTGCGTAAGGATCATGGGAAATCCAAATGGATGTATGGCTGCATGCGGGAAACCTGATAATGATACAACTGATAATTAACATCCCTTTAACCTTTTTCTCAATTGGGTCTCCACTAGAACTGAAATTCATGCAGCTCTTAATAGTAAATCATGAGTTGCATGGAAGATCACTGATTGTGAATTAAATATGTTTTAATTCACTTGATCTCTCACTAGTGCAACAAACAGTTACAACTGTTTCAACTGACTTTAATTCACGTAACTGAGTTAAATTATTACTCATGCATTAAACTAATGCACTAACTGCAACTCGAACTCCATAACTAATAGAATCACTCTCAGTTTATCACAATCAGTTAACTATTACAAGTGATTATGAGATAATATTACATTTTATTGTCCAATTTAATTAAGGGATAATTAAATTAGACACTCCACCAATTTATTAAATTAAATTGGCTTTCACACTAATGTATCGCTAGGACCTATGGTCCCACACTAGTGTGTGTTCTGAAATTTCTTGTTGACTTTCAACACCCCCTACTGCACCCGGCACAACAAACAGGGTGGGCTATCACCCCAATTGTGACCACCCAATGCGTGCGACTAGTCATGGAAAGAATATAACACACGTCCAACAAGATGCAACTCCAAATAGGGATTTTGGAATGGACCATTAAAAAATAAAAATAATTAAAACAAATAACGCTAAAACGGTTAGCTTGTTGGTCCAACCCTCCTTCTAGCACTAAAAATGTTGATGAGAAAATTTGACCAGCATCAACATGTAGGAAATCACTCAGTCAAGGCCCCAATTAGACCCTTATCCGTTTTGGATTGTGATTTCTCTCAGTTATAGGCCTGGTGCCTGAATCTAAAACTAACCTAAACTATATTTCTAATCTAATCTAATGTAATCTAAATGCATAAATCTACATTAACTTTTACTTGCTATCTTATGATATCACTTGTTGGCACTAACAGGCAAAGAGAAATACTTTCCTTCTCGTGGCCACTCGAAAACACGGTATTTTGATGAGCTGAAACAAGATCTCAACTAGGCCACCATATGCATTTCTCCTGCGTAAGTAGTCTTCTAAAGAATGAGAATTAAATTAAAATCCAAATGCGGACCTACTTACTAATGCGAAAAAATAAAGGAAACTACTCTAACTCGACACATAGGAAATAATTCCTACATACTAAGTGCAATATTTAAAAGATAATGGGTATTTAAAATGTATTTTTTTGGTAAATGTCAAGCTACTGAATTAGTTCTAATAATTGATATTTTTTATGCAGGCCATGCTCTATTTAAAGATTAAAATAAAAATATGAGACACTAAAACATGTAAGTAGTTGACACAATTTTAATGACAGTTATATCAGTTTATGATGATAAATTTTTGAGTAAATAGTTACTCAAAAAATTGTTTAAATGCAAAAGAATATAAAAATATTAATATTTGATCTATTCGAACATATACACAGAAATTTGCATATTCAAAAATAGTGCTAAAACATGGAATCACTGACACAAATTTGTCATAAAAGAATAAGATTATATTCACAAATAATAGTATTTTAAATACAATAATAAAATTGTGTATCTCATGCTTTGCCCTTACAATAAATTTCTCCAATAGTCCTCCTAAGACATCTAGCCCTGCCAATAAAAAATGGAGCCTCAATAGTGCAAGATCAACCTCTACAACAAAGTTTAAATCTTAAAAGGAAAACCTCCAAGCTCAGATCTAAGTATTCCTCTCAATCTACAGAAAAAATTCTCTCAATGGTGGTGCAAAGAGTACCCTACTTACAAAACAAATAAAAAAAAAGGAACCTCTAGCTCTTCCTTAGAGCTTCTATTTGTAATTTACAAAATCGGATCTAAAATTGGAATTTTCTTTCATAATAGCTGAGTGAAGATTTTTTGTTTGATTTGAAGGTTGAGGATCTCTTATTTTTTCCTTGTTTCTCCAATCATATTGCTTATAGAATCCTGAGCTTGATTTATTGGAATAAATTCTCTCCAAAAAATAACCAAAATTAAAATTAACAACCAATTAAAAATGAAAAAAAAAAACTCAAATTCTCAAATTTTTCCAACAAACTAACAAAGTAAAAGTTTATTCAATGAATAAATAAAAATAAAATCCAAGCTTCCCAGATGCAGGTGTTATACGTTGAGAAGGTTTTCCATTTGGGCACCATGTGGCAGGGCACCTGTCCTCCCCACGTGCCTGCACATGGTAGCCCACCCCATGATAAATGTTGGAGCATGGCTCATTTATTTGCCACCCCCACCAACTTTATTTCGACGTCCTTTGGCTGTTGCTCACTAATTATGCTTATCCTACCTTAGCCTTCTCCCATGGCTCTTAAATCTGCCACCCCTGCTCTTCCCTCCTCCATTCGTCTTTCCCTCTAGCTCTGTGTGGTTAATTCTGGAATCTCTGTCACGCCTCAGCACCTCTGCTCTGCTCCATTTCTCTGTGATTGCTTATCCGTGAAGTCTGGCTCCTCGATTTCTCCTAAGGTCGACCCTTCCCATTCACGAGTTTCCTCTCATTCGCCTGCCATGTCGAGACATCATAGAATGAGGTGTCGCAGAGCTGGTGGGTGAGGTATCCCCTCCAGGCCTCCTTCCTCGACCACCGCGGGCAGGGAGGTGAGTCTTTATGTGGGTTGGGAGTAGCTGGACATGCTCGACCCTATCAACCTCACTTCCCATCTATCCCTCCATCTCCCTAGCCCTCCACCTAAATCCTCCCGTCTTCGACCCAAAAAATGACCCCGTAAATCCACCATTCACTCTACTCCAGACTTCTCTCCTCGCAAAATTAAGGCCCTGCCTATGCAGAGTGCTTCCAGTAGTGGTCATGGCTCAAGCAGTAGTACAGGTTCAAGATCAGATGAAGACAGAAAAGACGTCGGCGCCAGCACTCATGCATCCTCCTCCATTTTTCCATATGCCCAAGCGTTGTTTATCCCTCCATCAACTTCCCATGAGTCCAAGAAGGAGAAGGACAAGTCTCTCTATGCTTGCAGGATTGTGGAAGAGCCACCCAACCCTGCAGAAAATAATGACAGCTCATCATCAGCCTAATTTCTAGGTTCTCATCTCTTTTTCAAGTTATCTTCTAGTGTTTTCTAGTTTTCCTATGTTTTGGAACAATTTTATGTTATGGTTTTGTATCATAATTATAACTCGTCAAGCTAGTTTCCCGCTTTGGGCAACTCATAATCCTCTTTTATCTTGGGCTAGTTTCCCCACCTCGGGCATCCCCTACTTTGTTTTTATGCTTTTTATACTTCCCTCCGAAATTGGCCTGCCAATGCTGGAGGACGAGAATTGTAATATTTTGGCGTGTATGATATAATAGAAGTAGCCTAATTTAGCAAAAGTAAAGAAAAAAAAAATCCAAGCTTTCCATTGATTCTTATTGAAGTTCCACTTGTAAATGAGCAATCCATAATGAATTAGTAACAAAAAAACCTCTTGGCAAATGAAATATTTCCAAAACAAACTCATAAAATCAATTTTAGTTGCAAATTCAGGGCCTTGACTTTTGCTAAATTTTTGGGGTAGTAAATAGTTGTACTTAGTCAAATAACCACTCTCATATTCTTCTCCTCAAAAATATATTTCTAACGAACCCTCATTTTCCTGATTTGGTGAAGTAAAACTCAAGTTATGACCCTCTAAAATTTGTGTTCCAAAACATATAGAAGTCTGGAAAAATAACAATGTTGGAAAGTTTGATTTAATTTTTGTTTTAATAAATTAAAAATTATTTAAAAATAAAATAAAATGAATTAAAATAAAACAAATAATAATAATAATAATAATAAAATTTAAAGGGAGGGTTAAGGATGGTCAACATTGCAATTTAATAAAGGAGGGTGCATATATGGCTTAGGTGGAATGGGAGGAGGTAGTGGATGCGGAGGGGGTGGCATGTGGGACCCTCTCTCCATTATGTTTTAAATAATACACACTCATTTTTTTTTATAGATATTATGCATTGTGATAACGAATAACCCCCACCCCCACCCCTCCTTTGGTTAATATTTCAGGTAGTTATGATATCGAGAGTTTTCGATGGAGCACCATATGAAAACTCCCAAGATCATAATTTTTGAGATGACATATATTCTCTCGGTTGTGGTGGTTCTATTTTTTTAATTATTTTTTGTCATTTTAATTTTATTTTATATATGATGATGATGATGATGATGGTTAACATCCACATAGACAAATATGGTCTATCAGGCCTTAAGAAGGTAAGTGATTCATTGAGGCTCTTTAATAAGTTATTTCTATGATAAAAAAAGGAGTAAGAGAAGTGTTTTGAGATCAATGTAGTTTTGTTGGCTTAAAAATTCATGAAGGCCGGTAGTGTGACAAATGTTCCGAAAAGGAGAGTGGATGGGATTAAGGGTTGAGCATTCCAAGAGAAAGTGTTTTTCATCTTAAACTTTCTTAGTATCGCAAAGGTGGGTTATGGTTAACTTTGTTCTTATAGCTTTGAATAAATTTTGGATAAGCAACACAATTCAGTAGACAAGTTTACAATGACATGTATTTATGTAGCTTGAAGCCATCAAACTGTAAATATATTTTTCTAAAGTTTCAGCCCCCATGAAAGGACAAGTTCTAAGCATATGCTAGTCCATGATCAAAATACATCTCAATGGTAAGTTTTCAAGAGAAAATATAATATGGTAACTAAAGTTGTTTTGCATCTAAGAGGTTGATTGTTGTGGTTTTAAGTTCCTAGACCTAGTGTGGTATTTTTTTCTAGTTCTGCAAAAGAATCATAATTTTAATAGCACCTGACACCTCCAAATTCTAGGGATTGAGGCTAGACATAAGTTATTCTTCTTTTAACAGTTGTAAGGGGCACTGGTATTGTAGTAAAAGCTAAGGGAAGGACATCGAAGTCACAATTTTCTTTTCTAATAAATGGCATCATGTCATTATTTTCATTGGCTGCAAATTATTCACTTGCAAGCAATTGAGAACAATAGGAAACATATGAAGAATAAAATAGCATAGATATGTCTTCTTAATGTGTTCAAATAAATCAAATAACATCCAACACCACATAGAGCATAGTGTTGGGTATGTGTTATATACTTTCCATGATTAGTTGCATGCACAGAGGGGTCATAGGGGGGGGGCTATCGACCCCCCTGTACATTGTGTCGGGCGTAGCAAGGGGGCGGCAGCCCCCTTGTTCGGGGTCTGGGGCAGCACCCCAAAAGAAAAAAAAATTGGACCCTATTTTTCAGTGGGCGGACCCGCCCATGGTTTTGTGCATGGGTTTGCACATGGTTTTGGGGCATGATAGTTTTCGACCCCTGGTATTTTGTAGATCCGGTCAAGGGTACTATGGTTATGTTCTAATCTAGGGTTAATGGATTGGGGTTTATGAATGCTTCGGCATGTATATATATGTGTTGTAACACTAAAAGGAATATAATGAAAAATCAAGCTGGTAGTCCCGATTTGGGATCTAGGTGAAAATCTATGTGTATATCTATTTTATGTTTTATGCTCTCACTATTGTTTATTTTATGTTTTAAGATTCGTTTGCAGATCATTTCTGTACAAGGTTAAAACCTAAAATTGGTATCAGAGATGTTTCAACTTCAAGGGGATGCCTTTGCTGCTGAGGAGTTTTTTGCTCGGGCCTATGGTAGACCCTGTTTAGTGGGAGATCTGCGGGATCGATTCTTGCAGTGAAAGAATATGGTGAGCAGTGGAAAGATAGAGATTGAGAAATTTAATGGTCATAGTTTTGAGTTGTGGAAGCTCAAGATGGAGGATCTGCTGGTGGATAAAGATCAGTGGATCATGGTAGATCTGGGTACTAAACCATCGGCAATGTCAAATGAAGACTGGAAGAAGTTGGATTGGAAGGCAAAGAGCACAATATTATTGTGTGTCTCAGATTCAGTATTGTTGAATGCATATGGGGAAGCTATGGCGAAGACTTTGTGGGACAAGCTAGGGACTTTGTACCAATCTAAGTCTCTGGTGAAAAAAATTTCCTGTGGAAAAATTTGTATAACCTAAGGATGAAGGATGGAGAATAGGTGACAGAGCATCTAAATGCCTTCAATACGATGGTAAGTTAGTTTTTATCTGTTGATATTAAAATCTCAAATGAAGATAACTGCATCAGTTTTTTGTGTTCTCTACCAGATTCGTGGGACATTTTGGTTATTGCAATAGGTAGCAATACATCTACCTTGAATTTTGATGACATTTTCTCAGCCTTGCTGTCAGAGGAAATGAGATGGAGAAATATGGAGGGCCAGAATGGAGATGGCTTATCTGTACAAGGAAGGTCCAAAAACAGAAACAAGAATAATGTTTCGAGTGGGAGATATAAATCTCTAGGAAATTTTGTAAAGGTATGCTGGAAATGTGGAAAGGAAGGGCACTAAAAAAAGGACTGCATGTCTAAAGCTCCTTAGAAAGGAAAGGGATATGATGATGCTCCTTCTGCAGAGGCAAAAAACACCTCAGATGAAGGTGGGGATGTGTATTTGGCTTCTTCTTCAAATACACATGCAGATCATGAGGCAAATTTTATTGACTCAGGTGCATCCTTTCACTTCACTCCCCATAGGGAGTGGTTCTGCGAGTATGAGAAGTATGATGGTGGTGATGTCTTCTTAGGGGATGATAGGAAGGCAAAAATCGTTGGACGTGGAAAATTCAAGTTGAAGTTGCAAGGTGGAAGGATTATAATACTTCCTGGTGTTCTGCATATTCCTGCATTTCCCATAAATCTAATTTTTGTAAGAAAGATGGATGATTCAGGTATAAAAACAGTGTTCGAGAAAGATACCTGCAAGATGGTTTGGGGAGCACTGATATTAATGCGGGGAGTTTGGATTGGAACTTTGTACAAGCTTCAGGGTAGCACTATTATTGATGGGTGCAACATTTCTGTGGTTCCTGAAAGTGGAGCGGAAAGACTAACAGTCTCTGGAGAAAACACCATGTTATGGCATGAAAGGTTTGGAAATATTGGAGAGAAGGGCCTTTAGATACTACATGGAAATGGTATGGTAGAAGCTATGTCTAATTGCTCTCTGGATTTTGATTTCTGTGAACATTGTGTATATGGGAAGCAGAATCGGGTGAGTTTTCCTTCTGGTGCTAAGAGAGAAAACAAGATATTAAATCTTTTGCACAGTGATGTGTTTGGACCTGTGTCGGTTCCATCACTAGGAAAAATTGTGTATTATATCTCATTCATAGATGACTTCTCAAGGAATACAAGGATATATTTCTTGAGAAAGAAATCGGAAGTCTTTGACAGATTTCAATAATTTAAGGCTCTGGTGGAAAACCAGACAGAGAAGAAGATAAAGGTGTTAAGGAAAGATAATGGTGGAGCGTTTTGCAAGAAGGAATTTGAAGAATTCTGTAAGAATTGTGGTATAGCATGGCAGAAGCTTAATCCATACACACCTTAGAAAAACGGAGTTGCGGAAAGAATGAACAAAACGCTGATGGAAAAGGCAAGAAGCATCCTCAGTGGTACCGATTTAGGACAAGAATTCTAGGCAGAAACAGTGAAGATTGCATGTTACCTGGTTAACATATCGCCTTCATCAGTTTTGAGGATGTTGGAATAGGGTCCCCTAAAGCTGCGAATTTTGTACAATTTTGTATATTTTTGGTATTAATTATTCTAATGCAGGGGTTTTGGGGTGGGTCAAAGCCCCGAACGCTTTGTAATGGGTCAAAGGGTAGACCAAGGGTCCGCAAACCACGGTTTGCAAACCACTGGAAGCGTAGGCTAAGTCGATATAAATACATGGACATTTTGAGTCTAGAGATAGGCAAGAATTAATTCTGATTCTAAGTGCGAATTGTTAGAACTATTTGGGTTATTTGGGTAAGGACTCATGCTAGCTATGTGCGCAAAGATCCTCAGTCATGCTGTGTGCGGACCCCAATAGGCTGTGTGCGCGGGTTGTGTCTTGTGTAAGTCGATCTGATATTAATGAAAGTGAAGTATTATTGAAGTATCTAGGTGTATCTGGATTGGTAATGGTTACTGAATGCATCTGTGATGGTTTAGCTGTGAATGTATCTATGTTATGCATATGTATATATGTGATCTGTATCAACTATGAGTATAAGGGTTCTGTGATGGTTTCTATCTAGCTATGAATACATCTATTTATGCTATAAGTTGCATTTATAATATCATGTAATGATAATTGCTGTTACGCACGTGGATGTGAAGATATCGAATAGATCTTAATAACTCTGTTGTGGTTAATAACTGAATATACTGTGGACACTTGTGAATAGACCTGTGTGAACCTAGTAGGTTGCGAACTCAGATCTACATGACTAACCTACTCTCTCTCTCTAAGGGTGCGGAAACCTGGTTCCAGCACCCTCCCATACTGCTTCGGGTGAGACTTTGGCCTGCGCAAGTAGGTCACTGCCAAAAGGGCCAGTAGTATATAGGTTTGTTGGCAAACCTTAACCTCTGAACCTGGGTCAGGACCCCTTGAGCCAAAAAATGGTTCCGTTTTCGACATCGGGATAATTTTGAGAGAGATATCGAGTAATGCCAAGGGAACATTGGAGACCTGAGAGGATATAAATTGAAGAGTGGCTTGAAAAACAGGTTCAAGAATTTGCGGTAAAAGAGAATCCCAGCACAAATTTGACAGCGGAGAAGTGGAAGAATAAGTACATTTTCACAGAAGTCTTCGAAATTTTCTTCGTAACATTTTCGAACGAGCTTTAGGAGTGGCTAGCAAGGCTCGTAGACTTCTAGACGTGTTGGAAGGATGAGCGGGTCATGCAGTGGACTCTAGAGTTGATCAAGCAGTTAGAAAGAATTGATAATACCATCACTCGTATGTTAGATCACTGGGTGGATAGTGTACTGGGAGGATTTGTGACAGAGTTTGCAGTCAATCAGTTCGTGTCCTATTCTAAGGTAGAGTGGACATTCTTCAAGGGTTTCTGGGATAGGTTTCTAAAAACATTTCCATTGTTGATTAAAATATTATTGTGTGAAAAGGGCATTCTGTGCAGCTGCTACGGAGTGAATGAGCTCTTATCAGAGCGAGGGTACAACCTGAAGTGGCAAGTACTACAGAGTCAATCAAGAAGGGGACAGATATTTTTATGGCCCATTAAGAGAATCGGTTGCACATGAAGGAAATAGCACTCCTATGACACCACCTTTGAATCCACATAAAGGTAAGAACTCATCCACACCTCCTCCTCCTCTACCACCACCCCCAGAGGTAGATATGGCTGCGCACATGAAGCTACCCACCTTCAAGGGTGAAGGAAATGAAGATATGGACCGATTCTAGTTTTTCGCAGAGTCAATATGGACTATGCAGAATGTGGCCAACGATGCTTCCAAGAGGGCGCAGCTATCCCTCACCTTCTAATGAAGAGCCCTGGATTGGTATATGGGATACATAGCTCAGCATGTGAATGTGACCATTCAAGAGGTTAAAAATTCCCTAAAACATCAGTTTCAGAAGCCTAAGTCCTACTCTCAAACAGTGAATAACCTAAAATATTTAAAGTAAGGGCCCTCTCAGTCTGTGTAGGAGGTTGACGAACGGCTAAAGAAGGTGATCAAAGAAGGGGAATTTTTTTATGATGATAGACAGCACAAGGAATGGTTCATCGCTATGTTACTGCCTCACTTGTGCATTCCTATGGGTCAGCAAGCCATTGAATCGCAGGAAAAATATTTGGAGATTGCTATGAAGTTAGAAGTCGCACCAAGAGATGATACCCAATTGGGAGTACAACAAATCCAAGGGCAGCTGGAGGAGATGCACATGGAAATCTAGAACCTACGAAAGGACTGAGGGAAAGAAGTTATCCCAGATGTATGGTGCATACGATGCAAGGTATCTGGACATACCAAGGATCAGTCCCCACTGTTGACAGACTACCTACAGGCTGGGGGACCCAGTCCATTGCACCCTAGGGAGACTATGGGACCAAGTGGACCAACGTTGTGGTGTGATGATTGTCGCATAGTCGGCCTTCATGATATTAACCACTGCCCCCATCTGGGTGTGTATGTTCCAGAATTGTAGCAAAATGGTGCCGATTTTGCTTATCAGTAGGACATGATGAACAGAACTACCGAACTTATGATTTAATGATCGACCAGCGAAACCTATATAGGGTACAAGTGGACCCTTATTCACCACGATCCCCCTCGAGCATAGGTGGCTCCCCAGCTAGGGGCGGGGGAGGGGGAAGAGGTGGAGGCGCAGGTTGGGGAAGAGGACAACTGATTTGTTATAACTGTGGAGAAGTAGGGCACTTTGTGAGGGACTGCTCGAACCCTGCAAGGAAATCTTGCAGATACTGTAGACAGCTAGACCATGTGATTGAATATTGTCAAACTCTGATAGCACAAATGAAAGAAAAGCAACAGACACCTACGCAGAATGTGCAATAGGTTAAGGCAAGACCATGAGATGAAAGACCAAGCAATAATATCATAACACGTAGCAGCATGGCCACTGGGGAAGCTGAGGAGAAAGCTGTGGTTGAGCCTCTTATCCAAAAAGCAGCTATCAAACAAGAAGTTTTGGACCTACAGAGGGAAAAGGAAACCTTTGTTGCATCTCGCAAAGACTTTGCTAAGGTTGAGGCATCTACTTCTCAGGCCCCCGCAAACCTCAAAGAAGATGATGAGGTCAAACCATTTTTGCAGGCATGTATGAAGTTGCTATGCAACCAAAGGGTCATAGAAAGTATTCAAGCATTAATAGGCAGCTATGCAGAAAGAACTAATCCACCTCTGGAAGTTAAGGATGTGCACAAATTGTACAAGCATAAGAAACGCACTGGTAGGGAAATGTGGCTAACAGTGTAGCTTGGTGATTATGAAATGGATCAGGTTATTTTGGACCTGGGATCAGATGCAAACCTATTTCCCAAGAAAACTTGGCAGCGAATGGGAGAACCTAAGTTAGAATGGTCTACTATCCAGTTGTGCATGGCCAACCAACAGAAGATCATACCATTGGGGAGACTATCAAAGATTGTGGTAGATATCGCGGGAGTTAAGTTCCGAGCCGACTTTGAGGTAATTCAGATTGTAGAAGATGCGGACCCATATCATGTGCTCCTAGGATTGGATTGGGCCATAGATATGGGAGGTATCATCAACCTAAATAAAAGAAGCATGGTGTTTGAAAATGAAGGTACGCGGGTGATAGTACCATTAGACCCTGTGGAAGGAGAATGGTATACGGAGCCGGTGCGCGAAGAATAGGATGTGGATGTAGGTGGTTGATGGTGAGCTTTGTTGGGAAAAAGACAGCAAATGTTTCTTTGACTCCGACAGGGAGATGGAAAATTGGAAAAATCGTCTACATGATGTATCTGCACTGTGATGTCTTAGAATCACAAAGAACTTCCGATGCATCTCCTCATAGGTAAGAGAACTTCCTTACTTTGATGGTTCTGATAGTATTAAGGAGTTTTTGCAAGCATTTGAAGCTAAGGTTCCAAGAGAGTGAAGGTTATGGGCCCTTAATCTATCCATGCACGCAACACCTGCGAGGTGGTGGGACATGCATAAGGGGGCGTTCCAGTATTGGGAAGAGTGTCGGGATATGATGATCCTGTGATTTGAACCTCTAGCTCACTTGCGCGTAAAGACATTCCTTGGCCCACGGGACCCGCGTGAGCATTTGTTCGCTTGGATGGAGACATGGTGTGACCGGACTACAGAAGAATGGGTTCACCTATTTATTCATGCCTTGGGACCAATTCCCACTGCATGGTATTTAGATGCTGAGCTACATCAGCTCACCCGCCACTAGGAAACATTGAAGGATGAGTTTGTAGGGACATTTGGGTTAGTATGTGGAACAAAGGTGCTTGATGAAGCTCTACAGGATATAGATACCTTAGTATTTGATGAATCACACCCTTACGCGGCACTTGGGGTACCAACATGGGAAACGCAGATGCAGGATATTTTCAACTGCCGCAATTTAGCAATAGAAGAGTGCGATGAAGATCCACGAAATGTCTCTATCCTGGAGTCGGAGGGAGAGCGCATAGTTGCTGGACCCCCACTACAAACTATCGACGTTACTAAGCCTCTGAAGCTATGAGAAGTCAACATTGGAACGGAAGAGCAACCTAAGTTAGCTAAGGTTGGGGAATACCGGGATGATGATACAGTAGGAAAATTTACGGAACTACTTACGGAATATCAGGACTTATTCCTGAAGAATTTTTCAAAACTCAAAGGGATTACAGGGGACCTATGGGTCATGCGCATCACTTTAAAACCAGATGTGTGCCTTACGAAGCAGCATCCTTATCGGTTGAACCCTAAGTATAAGCAAAAGGTTAAGGAAGAAATCGAAAAAATTCTCACCGCAGGTATCATCGAACTGGTTGAACAGTCAGACTGGGTAACTCCGATGGTGGTTCAGCAGAAAAAGACTAAGGGAGAGATACAAATCTATGTTGACTTGCACAAATTGAATGATGCCTGCGTACACGATCCCTTCCCGACGCCATTCTCAGATGAAATACTGGACAGCGTGGGAGGGCAAGAAGCATACTCATATACAGACAGTTTCTCGGGCTACCATCAAATCAAGATCGCACCTGAAGACTGTAGAAAAACTATGTTCACTACTGAATGGGGATCCTTTCAATATATTATCATGCCGTTTGGGCTCAAGAATGCCCCTGCCATCTTTTCGTTGGTGGTGGTCGCAGTGTTCAAAGTGTTCATCCACAAGTTTTTGGAGGTATATTTTGATGATTGGACTGCCTTTGGCTTGGTGAAGAAGCATGTCTCGAACCTGCGCACAATGTTGGATGCCTGTAGGAAGCACCGGATTTCCCTGAATATCAAGAAGTGCATATTCTGCGTACCCTTTGGAATCTTGCTCGGGCACATAGTTTGTCAGCAAGGATTGATCGTTGATCTTGCCAAGTCACAGTTATCATAAACCTGGAAATTCTTACAATTGAGAAACAACTGTGTTCGATCCTCAAACATACAGGCTACTACAGGAAGTTGATTCAAGGGTACATGTTGATCACAGCGCCTATGGAAAATTTTCTTAAGAAGGATGTTTCATTTTTTTGGGATGACGAGTGTCAAAAGAGCTTCAAGCTACTCAAGGAGAAGATAATCTCTATGCCTATTCTCATCTTTCCTGATTGGGAAAAGGTATTCCATGTTCATGTAGATGCGTCGAGGATTGCCTTGGGAGCGGTCCTTACTCAGCCTGGAGATGGAGACATTGATCATCCTGTTGCATTCGCTATTAGGAATCTCTCTGGTGCGGAGTGTAATTACTCCACTACAAAGCGGGGGTGATTGGACATGGTCTATGCATTGCAGAAGTATCAGCATTATCTGTTAGGAGGGCACTTCAAAAAGTTTACAGATCACTTGGATTTGAAGTACCTGGTTAATAAGCCTATGTTGGGGGGGGGAATCTGTCGATGGCTCCTATTTTTTTAGATATATGATTTTGAGATCATTGTCAAGCCGGGGAAGTTGAATGCTAGATCGGACCACTTGTCCCGAATCGAAAGAAGCGAAGAACTGACCAACCTAGAAGAGGGATTTCCTGATGCGCAGCTGTTCGCCATTAAAGTATTTGATCCACACTTCGCCAACATCATTCAGTTCCTGACTACGAGGATGGCACCTGCGAAATATTCAGTACAACAGAAGAAAGAGTTGGTAACTCGTGCAGTAGATTTTACCATCATCGCAGGTCATCTCTATAAGATGGGAGATGAAAAAGTGTTGCGAAGATACATTTTGGAGCATGAAAGGCACACTATCTTAGCAGAATCTCATGAGGATGTAGCAGGAGGTCACTACGCAGAAAATGCCACAGCGCCAAAGATCTTGAGAACTAGACTATGGTGGCCTACCTTACATATTGACTCTCACAACTATTGCAAAGCCTGCGATACGTGCCAACGAACAAGAAAGCCATCATGCCAAGATGAGATGACCCTGCAACTGCAAATGGCCCTGCAAACATTTGACAAGTGGGCCATCGATTTCATACTGCCTATCAACCTGCTGGGAAAGAAGACAGGTGTGCACTACATCATAACTGCCACTGATTATGTAACCAGATGGGTCAAAGAACAAGCTGTGAAGGATTGCACTCCAAATACCACTGCGCACTTCATTTTTTAGCAGATTCTGACTAGGTTTGGATGTACGAAGATCTTAATGAGCGAAAAAGGTATGCACTTTGTTAATGAAACAATACAGGCCTTGATTGAAGAATTTCAGATCCACCATGTGAAGAGCATTGTGTGTCATCCACGGGCAAATGGAGCGGTAGAAGCTTTTGATAAAATTTTGGAGCAAGCACTGACTAAGGTCTGTAACACCGATCGCAACGACTGGGACATGCACATCCCGTTTGTTCTTTGGGCCTATCGAACCACCTGCAAGAATTTTACTGGGAAGACACCATTTCGAATGGTATATGGCAAGGAAGCCATTATGCCCATGGAGTATATTTTTCCTAGCCTACACATTGCAGCTTACAAACATGGCAGAGCCTGATGTCATGGAGGAGCGTTTAGCGCAACTTGTGGCTTTGGAGGAAGATCGTTTCATTACTAATTTCCATCAATAGGTTCAGAAGGCTCAGGATAAGGCATGGCATGATCGGCATATTTGAAAAAAGACATTTGTGGAGGGAAAATTGGTCCCGTTGTATGATAGACAGTTTACAAAACACCCAGGGAAGTTCTGTCAGCACTGGCTAGTTCCCTATACAGTAAAATAAATCATGGATGGTGGAGCTATTCGGTTAGCTACCCTGCGCGGCAATATGTTACCAGGCTATATCAATGGCAGCCAGCTAAAACTGTATCAGATCAAATGACTATATGGCCAGAGTAGCTGTATGGGGCGGAGTACGCCCACCAAGGAAGGTAAGTGTGGAAAGGACCATGGTACGCGTAGGGAGCGGCCATAGAGTTGGAAGCCCGGAGGGGTGCACGGGGGGCGCAGGAGTGTGTTCAGAGTGCCAAAGGTGCGCTGGAAGCACAAAGGTGTGCTAGAAGCGTAGGAGGTACACTGGGAGTGCAAGGGTGTGCTGGGCACACAGGAGGTGCGAAAACTAGTTGTTGGAATAGTAAAACTGGGTAAAAAGAAAATTTTACTGTTGAAAGGAGTGGGAGGCTAGCATTTAATGAGGCAATTTCCAAATATTCTTTACCATTTACTTGATGGTAAGTCCCAAATTAGGTTTACCCAGCCATTGCTCAATCCCCACGGCTATAAAAGTAGAAGGATAGATCAGAAGAGGGTTTTTTATCTCTTGTACAATTTGTGCTTTGCGAGTTTGTGCCTTGAGAGAGTCTATGCCTATTGTACTTCGTTCATGTCTGAGCATCCTACACCCTCTAATAGTAGCAACCCTAATTTTATTTTCCATGCCAAAATGACGACCACTAATCCCGTTGAAACCTCAGAACCTGTAACGTCAATAGAACAAGAACTCGAGGAAGTAGTAGAATTCGAATCAGAAGTTGAAGAGGTTATATCTACGTCGATTCAAGCCAAGAAGAAGGGGAAAGAAAAAGTGCAAGGATCAGAGAGACCCACGAAATGGGCTGGGATGAAGCCTCGCACCTCACCCAGAAATGTGAAGTCCTCGTGGGTGGCGGGCCAGGCAAGCTCGCCTAAGCCAGTAAAGAGACCTCTGTCTGCTCAGGAAAAGTTCAGATGGTTGAACCAATCAATTGGCTACCTCCCTTTGTTCAACCTCGCAGGCCCTCGACATGCACACCGAAGAATATTGATGGTCTACACACCTATCTATAGAAGCCTCTGACTCCGGGCAAGGTCCCCATCATTGGCAAACCCTTTGGCAAGCTCCATGAGGTCAAATTCGACGACCATGACCTGACCAATTTGGAGGCCTTCCCCAAGCTCGCACCTAAGCTATACCTCGAAAGTATATTGGAAGACGATGGGATAAAGGTCGTCCCCATGCGCTGGGTGCGCGGGTTGGCTGGTTCCGAGCTCTTGAACTTGCTGAGGATGTCGTATTTTTGCCATTACAATATTACAGACCATATTGTGTGCCAACTGCTTGCCTTGGTCCATGATGGCAGCATGTGGATCCAAGATTGCATCCCTATTGATGATGCGCTTATTCACCAGATTACTGGCCTCCCCACGAAGGGACACGACCTTATGCTACTCGTGGGCAAGAAGTACGAGCTAAAGATCACTGACAAAGTGCACGAATATTACCATGTGCTACGGAACACTCGAGGCTTCATGATCAACACCATCAGCAACCCTGCTACGCAGATGGGTACCCTATTGCTAGCGTCCAAACCGATGCGAAAATGTCAGGTTGCCACCATTCCTGCATACGTCATTCAGCTGGTGAGCTGATGTGGAAAAGGGGTGTGCTTCAATTGGGCCCAGTACCTATGCAACGAATTCTTGGAAAATGTTCGCGAGGCCCAGGATCAGGGACGTGCATTTTGTTACTCTTGGCTACTGCTTCTAATTGTGTTGGTCGCATGGGAAGCTCTGGAAGATTTGTTCCTCCCTGAGCTCACGCCTGATATGTGTGAGGGGGTGCGTTACTCCAATGACACGCAGCGCATCGAGGATAATCAAGTCTTTTGGGTCCTATTTCAGAGTGGACTCCCAGCCGTTATCAACTCCCGGTCGCGTTTCTCACCCACCATCTATGATAATTATAAAAGCATCGTCACATTCCAGGTAACTATGCATAATGTACAAATCTGAGGCCGCAAGGATCCAGCGTGGGTTTCGCTACCATACATGGTTGATGATGAAGACATTGACCACCTGGTTGCAACTTGGCCTTCGCACTAGAAGCTGGGCTTCAAATCAAGTACAAAGGACTCGGTAAGGACGAGCACCACGAAGGTCACCCCGCTTGTCATCACTAAAGAAATTGGATGATAGGGTAAAACTACGGGGAAGGGCGCCGAAACGGCATCACCGAAGGAGTCACAGCTGGACCTGGGTGCAAGTGGTCAGGAGGCAGGAGGCACTGACTCCCCTCGAGGAATAAAGCGAACTGATGACCTTGCTAAGGGGCCACGAAAGAAGCATTGCTTTCAATGACCAGACCACGACGAAGGCGTTACGCTGACAGAAGGGGACCTCGAGCGGATCGCAGGCGTAGCCACTTTCGCTACAGAAGATAAATGGTTGGCTCTGGAAGAGCAGCAAAAAGTTGCGGTCGACACCCTCCAGGCTAAGCTCCAGGCTCTGTAATTAAAAACTGATACCTTGCAGACAAGTATGATCCAGGTCAGATCAGCCCCAAAAACTAGCAGCGCAGTGATTAGTATGCCAGAAAGCCTCCTCTGCCATCTACCTGGATCAGCCCTCATAATAAGTCCACATGACTTAGTAGTGCAATTCCAAGCCTGTGTGGAGGTATAGTTGGATCTCGCCTGCCTGCCACATGAACCGTTGCAGCTTCTCCATGCGTCCTTGTTTGAAGAAATTCAGCACAGGGATCGTCAAGTACACAAGTAGCTCAGTACGGCTAAATAGATAATCGAAGAAAAGACCACTGAGGCATCCCAGGCACAAGCTTCCTATACCCCTGTTTTCGTGCAGCAAACAGAACTAGAGCACCTAATTAGTAGGCTCTGCGCGAACGTTACCGAAGACATCCTGGCCACTGCGACCCCCCAAGCCAAGATTGAGGGGTTGTTCGCGGCACTAAAAGCCTCAATAATTGAGATCCAGGTGGTCAAGACGTAGATGGAACAACAGATCGCGGACTTGTAGGCCAAGTTGTAGCCAGAGACACCTCCGAAGGTAAGGGCCCAGCGCGCTGCACTGGTTACAGAGGCCACAAACGTGATTACAAGTCAAATTGCTCAGGGTGCCCAATTATTGGAAACAATGATGCAGCTATGGACCAAGGTGCAACGTGACCCTCTCCTACACGAAATCAACCAAGAGTTGCGATAGAAGGAAGAAGAGTTCAACCAGATGGAATCTACCCTACCCACTTTGGTCCCTGCTCAGCGATTGGCCCGACTACGCGCCAGCCATGTGATCAAATATGACATGGAGGCTTTTCAACAGATGAAGAATACATTGAGTGATCACCTCAAGCCATGGGCGGATGAGGCCCTAAACCTGTCCCGGGATGTTGATGTGGCAGTAAAGTAGTTGAACCAAACTCTGGAGAGCATCACCGCTGCTACGGAAGGCCCAACTTCGCAGAAGTTGGTGGAGATATCCCAGAATGCTACTACACAAAGTGAAGGAGTGTTGCCCCCACTGGTGGATGCAATCAAGCAGTTGCAGGAAAATATGGAGAACCCACGACCGCAGTGACTTGGGATGAGTATCAAGATTGTGTTGGGGGACAGTTGGAATAGGGTCCCCTAAAGTTGAGAATTACGTACAATTTTGTATATTTTTGGTATTAATTATTCTAACGCAGGGGTTTTGGGGTGGGTCAAAGCCCCAAATGCTTTGTAATGGGTCAAAGGGTAGACCAAGAGTCCACAAACCATGGTTTGCGGACCACTGGAAGCGTAGGCTAAGTCGATATAAATAGATGGACATTTTGAGTCTAGATATAGTCAAGAATTAAGTCTGATGATAAGTGAAAATTGTTAGATCTATTTTGGTTATTTGGGTAAGGACTCCTACTGGATGTGTGTGCAGATATCCTCAGTCCTATTGTGTGAAGACCCCGCTAGGTCATGGCATGCCGCGTTTTGTGTAAGTCGATCTGATATTAATGAAAGTGAAGTATCGTTGAAGTATCTGTGTGTATCTGGATTGGTAATGGTTACTGAACACATCTGTGATGGTTAATTAGCTATGAATGTATCTGTGTTATGCATATGTATATCTGTGATATGTATCAGCTGCGAGTATAAGGGTTTTGTGATGGTTTCTATCTAGATACGAATACATTTGTTTATGCTATAAGCTGCGTTTATATTATCATGTACTGATAATTGTTGTTACGCACGTGGATGCGAAGATATCGAATAGATCTGAATAGCTCTGTTGTGGTTAATAACTGAATATACTGTGGACGCCTGCGAATAGACCTGTGTGAACCTGGTAGGTTGCAAACTCGGATCTACTTATCTAACCTACTCTCTCTCTCAAGGAACGGAAACCTGGTTCCAGCACCCTCCCATACTGCTTCGGGTGAGACTTTGGCCTGCAAAAGTAGGTCACTGCCGAAAGGGCCTGTAGTATATGGGTTTGTTGGAAAACCTTGACCTCCGAACCTGGGTCAAGACCCAATTCATCTATAAATCCTCTGTGCACAGGGTCTCGTACACCACCCGTCCACGGTGGACTTTGTCGACCTGGAGCTCGGTGAAGGAAATGGGTTATTGTCCTCTGGCAAGGTAAAGACTGTTAGGTCCCTATATTACTAGTATAGTCCCTTATTGTTGTTAGTGTAACCCCTTTATTGTTATTATTGTACCCTTGTAACCCCCATTTTGTTATTATTTTTCCCTTAAATTATTATTGTTAGGTCGGCTAAGATTACATTATGGCCCCATGGACTCCTATATATAGAAAGGAGGTTTTGTAAATTGTACCATCCAAGAATTGTTAATTTATGTAATGTATTGGAGGTTTCCCCCTTGAATTGGCTTATTTCTAAGGCGTTGATATCTCTTTTCTTCTATTTTTGGAGTTGGTTACACAACATTTGGTATCAGAGCTTTGGATTCTAGGGTTTCGCTGCTCCAAATAAGGTCATCGTGGAATTTTCGCTATAACTTTTTTTCTACCAAGATTCAGAAGCTGAAATTTTTAAGGTGCAAAGACGAAATCCTGAGGAACATCGTCAAAAAATTTCAGAGTTTGGTTCGCAATATTTTCGGAGATATGATCTGTGGAAGTTAGGTCTTTTTTCAGGCTCCTAAACAGGTCATCGTGGCATTTTTTCTACGAAGGTTCAGAATCTGAAATTTTTAGGGTGCGAAGCAGAAATTCTGAGGAAGCTCGTCAAAAAATTTCAGATCTTGGTTCGCAATATTTTTAGAGATGTGATTTGTGGAAGGTAGTGCTTTTTCAGGCTCTAGAATTTCATCTCAAAGAGGTGATCTTGGGAAAATCTTCATAACTCTCTTTCTGAGCATCGGATTGGAGTGCCATAAAAAGTAGTCGCAATTAAACGGATTGTAGTTTCTTGGCTATCAATTTCAGAGCTGAAGGATGAAAAAGTGACACATGTCAAGTCGTACAAGTTCACTCTACTAAACCAGTCCATAATTAGGTCATTGTGGGAGATTGGACACAAATTTGTCTTGGTGAATCCAAATCAGGTCAGACCTATGGCATTTGAAATATAATTCAGAGGGCTACGTTGGTACCGAAATTCAAATATTGAAGTGCTGCAATCACAGAGATAATCCAATTTCAATATCAAGCTCCTCAAAAGCAAGAAAAAGGTGTGTATTTTTTCCGAATTGCATAAGTCTTGTTTGAAGAATCAATTTGAATTGATTCCAAGGGCATATTGTAGAATAGATATCAGTATTGGGTTCTAAAATATGCCCCGTAAAAATAATTCAACACCCATTAAGCTTTCAGAAGGCTCTACTATGACTCATGAAGATGAAGAATTGCAACATGATCTATCAAAATTACAAGAGCAAGTGCAACAAATTTCACTCTCGCAAAGAGCAACAAAAAATGAAATGGAAGTTTTAAAGAAAGGCATGGAAGCGAAGATGGATGGTTTGAAGAAAGGCGTGGAAGCTAAGATGGATGGCATGGAAGCTAAGATGGATGACATGAAAGACAACATGGAAAACATGAAGAATGATCTAAAAGCAGACATCGAAGGTTTGACAAAGTTGATACAAGAAATGTTTCTAAATGGTGAAAAGATAGTAGAAGAACCTCATGATGAGAACAAAATAAATGTTAATCGTGATTTCATAAACTCTAATGTTGGCGGGAAGAACCACCATATTCCAAAAATGGATATGAGGAAGTTTGATGGAAAGGATCATGTAACATGGATACTACAGATGGAGCAATATTTTGATCTCCAAAACGTGCAAAACACACAAAAGGTACGCATTGAAACTTTACATTTAGAACAAAATACATTTGTATGGTATCGATGGCTTTGCTCCCGTAAAACAATTGTCACTTGGTCAATTTTTACGGAGGAAATTATAGCACATTATGAGGATACAAAGAGCAACACCTTCCTTAGCCAATTGATAAATCTCAAACAAAACGGTTTAGTGGGGTAGCACATTGAGGACTTCCAAAAATTGAACATAAGGGTAACTGATATTCCAGAGGAACACAGGATTGATCTCTTCATAGGCACTTTAAAGGATAACATCCAACATGAAGTTCGCGTTCTAGAACCTGATTCATTGGAGAAGACATTCAGGTTGGCAAGAAAAGTTGAATGTAAAATTATGGCAACAAGGAAGCCTACCACTCAATTCTATAAAGAAGGAAGAGTTGCTACGCCTAGATTTCCACAACCTACAAGGTTGACACCACAACAATTGGAAGAAAAAAGAGCAAAAGGGCTTTGCTACAGTTGTGATAGCAAATACACTAAAGGTCATAAGTGTGCCGAGAATAAATTATTTTACATAGATTGTGAAGAGGAAGAAGAAAATGAACAAGAAGAGGATATACACCAGGAACCAGCCCTAGAAGAGGAAGAAATGAATCCGACCATATCGTGTAATGCACTGGAAAGAATTACCACTCCTCAAACTCTCAAGATAGAAGGAAAAATCAAGAAGAAAAAGGTAATAGTGTTGATTGATTCAGGTAGCACCCATAATTTTATTCATTGTAAGGTAGCCAAGGAATTAAATTGTTTCCTATACCCAGCACCAGAATGTCAAGTGATGGTTGCAAATGGAGGAACTATAAATTGCTCGGGAAAATTCCATAATATCAAGCTAACCATGGGGGAATATGTATTGACTAGTCCAATGCTTTCCATTCCTATGGGAGGTGCTGATGTTGTACTAGGAGTACAATGGTTACAATCTTTGGGGACAGAAGCTTTTAATTTTCAAGAACTTTTCTTGAAATTTTCTTCAAAAGGAAAGGAAGTCAAATTACGAGGTATTGCGGGGAAGCCAGGAAGGATAATAAGCTCTAATTTCATGACAAATTTTCTAAAGAAATAACAACAAGGCGTAATTGCACAATTATGCTCACTAGAAGTTCCAACATCAAAATCATCTATTTCTACAGATCTCCAATAAGTCTTGGACAATCATTCCAAGGTGTTTGAAACTCCCAAAGGAATCCCACCTATTCGTGATCATGATCATGCTATTCATTTGATTCCAGGAATTATTCCTCCAAACATCAGGCCTTATAGATATCCTTACTTCCAAAAGAGCGAAATTGAACGTATGATTGCAGAAATGTTAGAGGCGGGTATAATTCAACCTAGTCAAAGTTATTTCTCTGCTCCTGTAGTATTGGTACACAAGAAGGATGAATCATGGCGAATGTGTCCGGATTATAGGGAGCTCAATAAGCTCACCATTAAAGACAAATTTCCCATTCCTGTGATTGATGAATTATTGGATGAATTACATGGAGCAATTTATTTTACCAAGTTGGATCTTCGTTCAGGATATCATCAAATTAGAATGAAGACTTAAGATATTCCAAAAACAGCATTTCGAACTCATGAGGGTCATTATGAATTTTTGGTCATGCCTTTTGGCCTTACCAATGCACCTTCTACATTTCAAGGGTCGATGAATTCCATTTTCAAACCCTTCCTTAGAAATTTTGTGCTAGTATTTTTTGATGATATACTAATCTACAGCAGGTCTTGGAAGGATCATGTTGAACATGTTGACAGGGTGCTCAAACTATTGCAGGAGAAACAATTATATTCAAAAACATCCAAATGTTTCTTTGGAGTACAAGAGGTGGAATATCTGGGTCATATTGTATCTCACGAGGGTGTTAAAGTAGACCTTAACAAAATTAAAGCCATTAAGGAATGGAAAGTCCCCACAACCATAAAGCAATTGCGATGATTTCTCAGGTTAACAGGGTATTATCGCAAGTTTTTTAAGAATTATGGGAGAATAGCATCACCTCTAACAACATTATTGAAGAAAGATGCATTTTCATGGACTCCTGAAGAAACTAAGGCCTTTGAACATCTTAAAGAGGTAGTGTGCCTAGCACCGATCTTAGCTACGCCAGACTTCACAAAAACCTTTATTGTGGAATGTGATGCCTCATAAAATGGAATTGGTGTGGTTTTAATGTAGGAAGGAAGACCCATTGCTTTTGAAATTCATCCAATCAAAGGAAAGTATTTCCAAAAACCTATTTATGAGAAGGAAATGTTAGCATTACTACATGCACTAAAGAAATGGCGAACTTACCTAATGGGAAGACACTTCAAGGTAAAAACTGATCATGATAGTCTTAAACACTTTTTGGAACAAAGACTATCGTCAGAAGAACAGCAAAAATGGGTCACAAAGATGTTGGGTTATGACTTTGAAATAATCTTCAAAAAAGGAAAGCTGAATGTTGTTGCAGATGCACTCTCAAGAAAGAATGAAGAGGTGGAAGCATTGCTTTGTGCCATTTCTATTATCCAACCAGATTGGATAACTGAAGCAAGAGATGAATGGAAGGACAAAGATGTATGGACACTCATTCAAAATTTGCAGCAAGATCCTAGTACATCTGATACATTTAGTTGGAAAAATGATTCCTTATGGTACAAAGATCGCTTATATCTTTGTAAGAATTCCCAACTGAAACAAAAGATTCTTCTGGAATTGCACACTTCTCCTTTAGGAGGACACTCAGGATTTTTAAAAACTTACCACATGGTGAAGAAAGATTTTTTTTGGGATGGCCTTAAATCTGATATTCAAAAGTTTGTGGTGGAATGTTTGGTTTTCCAGCAGAATAAAGTGGAGACAATTAAGACCCCGGGACTTCTACAACCTTTATCCATTCCATGTCAACGTTGGGAGGAGATTTCAATGGATTTTATCACAGGTTTACCTAAGTCCGAAGGAAAGAGTGTCATCATGGTGGTAGTTGATAGACTTACCAAGTATGCACACTTTTGTCCATTATCTCATCCATTTAAAGCAAGTACAGTTGCTACTACATTTATGGACACAATTCAAAAGCTACATGGAAACCCAAGGGTTATTGTGAGTGACAGAGATCCCATTTTTACTGGAAATTTTTGGACGGAGTTATTTTCTTGTTTGGGTACTCAATTAGCTCATAGCTCATATTATCATCCTCAATCCGATGGTCAAACTGAGATAGTAAATAAATTTTTGGAAGGATATCTTCGTTGTTTTGTATCTGATAAACAAACACAATGGGTCAAGTGGTTACCTCTCACTGAATGGTGGTATAACACTTCCTTCCATACCGCAGCAAAAATTACCCCATTTATGGCACTTTATGGATATCATCCACCATCCATCACATCATCTTTAAGGGAAAATTCGAAGGTTCAAGCAGTGGAAGATCACATCGAGCATCAGCAAGAAGTTCTCCAACTCTTAAAGGATAACCTGAATTTGGCACAAAATCGAATGAAACAACAGGCAGATCAACATCGCAGCGAGAGAAGTTTTGATGTAGGAGATTAGGTATTTTTACGGCTACAACCATACAAACAAATTTCCCTCAAGCAAGCTAAGAAGGATAATAAATTATCGCCAAAGTACTATGGTCCTTACAAGGTGTTGCAAAATATTGGTACTATGGCATACAAATTGGAGCTTCCTACTTCTTCGCGAGTACATCCAATTTTCCATGTTTCATGCTTAAAGAATCTTCCAGTTCAAACAATATTGCCAAAACTTGATGAGGAATGAAAAATCATATTTGAACCTGAAGCTGTCACGGAAACAAGAACTCGACAACTACGAAATCGATCAATTTCAGAGTATCTCATCAAGTGGAAGAACTTACCCACTGAAGATTCTACATGGGAGGATGAGAATTTTATGCAGAAGCACCCAGAGCTACTCAAGCGTTGAGGACAACACTTTTTTGAAGGAGAGGGGCATGTTAGGTCCCTATATTACTAGTATAGTCCCCTATTGTTGTTAGTGTAACCCCCTTATTGTTATTATTGTACCCTTGTAACCCCCATTTTGTTATTATTGTGCCCTTAAATTATTATTGTTAGGTCAGCTAGGATTACATTATGGCCCCATGGACTCCTATGTATAGAAAGGAGGTATTGTAAATTGTATCATCCAATAATTGTTCATTTATGTAATGTATTGGAGGTTGCCCCCTCGAAGTGGCTTATTTCTAAGGCATTGATATCTCTTTTCTTCTATTTTTGGAGCTGGTTACACAACAAAGACCCATTTCCTTCTCCGAGCTCCAGGTTGACAAAGTCCACCATGGACGGGTGGTGTACGGGACCCTATGCACGGAGGATTTTTGGATGAACGGGGTCTTGATCTAGGTTCGTAGGTTAAGGTTTGACAACAAACCCCTATACTACTGGCCCTTTCGGCAGTGACCTACTTGCGCAGGCCAAAGTCTCACCCGAAGCAGTATGGGAGGGTGTTGGAACCAGGTTTATACACCCTGAGAGAGAGAGAGTAGGTTAGTCAAGCAGATCCAAGTTCGCAACCTACCAGTTCACACAGGTCTATTCGCAGGCGTCCACTGTACATTTAGTTATTAACCAAAACAGAGCTATTCAGATCTATTCGACATCTTCGCATCCACATGCGTAACAGAAATTATCAGTACATGATATTATAAATGCAGCTTATAGCATAAACAGATGTATTCGTAGCTAGACAGAAACCATCATAGAACCCTTATACTCACAGCTGACACAGATCACAGATATACATATGCATAACACAGATACATTCGTAGCTAATTAACCATCACAGATGTGTTCAGTAACCATTACCAATTCAGATACACAGATACTTCAGCAATACTTCACTTTCATTAATATCATATCGACTTACACAAAACACAGTCCGCGCACACAGCCTAGCGGGGTCTGCACATAGTAGGACAGAGGATAAGAATCCACATGAGGTATGGATTGGTAAGAAACCCTCTCTTTCACATATGAGGGTATTTGGATGTGATGCATATGTACATGTTCCAAAGGAGAAAAGGACCAAGTTGGATAATAAATCTGAAAGGTTCATCTTTATTGGGTATAAGGATGGTTTAAAAGGTTACAAGATTTGGAACTCAGAAAAAAGGAAGGTTGTGTATAGCCGAGATGTGTTGTTTAGAGAGGTGAAAGATGTTGTTAAACATCAAGTCCTACCAAAGGAACCTGAGAAGATAGAGTTTGAGCTAAAGGAGGATGAGCCAAACTCTACAACAGAAGAAGATTCAGAAGAGGAAGAGCCACAAACTCCAGCTATGAGAAGATCAGTTCGGGAAAGAATGAAACCAGAAATGTATAGTCCAT
This sequence comes from Pinus albicaulis, assembly GCA_034641835.2. Lineage (NCBI taxonomy): Eukaryota > Viridiplantae > Streptophyta > Pinopsida > Pinales > Pinaceae > Pinus > Pinus albicaulis. The sequence continues at coordinate 808,123,489 of CM076582.1, read as the reverse complement.
CTGCTTTCTGTTCAAATTTTGTTTTAACTATAACTGATGATGATCCCAGAACTATCAGGGAGGCAGTGGATTCGGAGGATGGAAAACTCAGGAAGGAGGCCATGGTTGATCAAATGGCATCCTTATACAAAAATGAGGCATGGGATCTGGTGGAGTTACTGGCTGGAAGGAAGCCCCTTGGGAGAAAATGGGTGTTTAAGAAGAAGATGAATGTAGAAGGCAAGGTGGAGAAATACAAAGCTCGTTTGGTAGCAAAATGTTATTCCCAGGTGCCGGGAATTTATTTTGGTGATATTTTTTCTCTTGTTTCCAAGGTTACTTCTATTAGATTACTTTTATTTGTTGCTCCTGCATTTGATCTTGAGGTATAACAGATGGATGTGAAGACAACATTTTTTCACGGGGATCTGGATGAGGATATCTACATGAAGAAACCTGAAGGCTTTATGGTGAAGGGTAAGAAAGAACTTGTATCCAGGTTAAAAAAAGTCTTTGTATGGGTTAAAACAGTCACCAAGGATGTGGTATCAGAAATTTGATACATATATATGGGGACTTGGCCTCACCAGAAGTAAAGAGGATCAATGTGTTTATTTTAAATTAATTGGTGATCTTGTTATTTATTTGGTATTGTATGTGGATGATATGTTGTTGATTGAAAATGACAAAGAAATTAGCCAAGAATTGAAGACCCAGTTGTTCTCCCAATTTGAAATGAAGGATCTTGGTGTTGCAAACTATATTTTGGGCATGGAAATTTAAAGAGATCGGGAAAAGAGGAAGCTCTGGTTAAACTAGAGGAAGTATGTCGAGACTATATTGTAGAGGTTCAATATGCAAGATAGTAAATCGGTGAAGTTTCCTATTCCTGTAGGTGTAAAGTTGTCTGTTGAACAGTGTCCCAAGACACAAGAAGAAGAGGAGGATATATCACGTGTTCCATATGCAAGTGCAGTGGGTAGCCTGATGTATGAAATGGTCTGTACTATACCATACATTGCACATGCAGTGGGAGTATTGAGCAGGTTTATGTCAAAACCAGGGAAGGAGCATTGGACAGCAGTGAAGCAGGTTTTTAGATATTTGCATGGCATTAGTGATTATGGTTTGTGCTACCAAGGAAGACCAGGATTGGAAAAAGTTTTGGACATTCATGGTTTTTTTGATGCAAACTGGGCTAGAGATCTGGACCAAAGAAGATCTACAAGTGGGTATGTGTTTAGCCTATTTGGAGGTGTAGTCAGTTGGATGAGTAAAAGACAATCTGTAGTGGCTGTTTCAACTACAAAGGCAGAATACATGGCAGCCACTCATGCAAGCAAGGAAGCAATTTTTTTGCAGAGATTGTGTTCAAGTATGGGGTTGGTGAAGTGGGATATAAGGATAGACTTGATAGCCAAAGTGCAATTTTCTTGGCTAAGAACCTTGCTTATCATTCAAAGACAAAGCACATTGATGTTCAACATCACTTTTTGAGAGATATGTTTGAAGATAAAAGGGTGTCGCTGGTAAAGGTGAACACTTTGAAGAATGTTGCAGATTCATCGATGAAGATTGTGAGCACTCAGAAGTTCTCTTGCTGTAGAGAAACAATGGGTGTTGCAGAACTGGAATAATGAATAAGCTCTCATGTGGCCCCCTGCGGAAAGAAAACAACAAGTGGGAGAATGTTGGGTATGTGTTATATTCTTTCCATGATTAGTCACACGCACGAGGGGGTCACATGGGGGGAAACAACACCTCCTGTATGTTGCATCAGGCACAGCAGGGGGGTCACAGGGAGGCGGCAGCCCCCCCTGTTCGGGGTCTGAGGTAGCACCCCGGGAAAAAAAAAAATTTGGACCCTACTTTTCAGTGGGCGAACCCACCCATGGTTTTGTGCATGGGTTTGCACATGGTTTTGGGGCATGATGGTTTTCAACCCCTGGTATTTTGTAGATCCAGTCAAGGGAACTATGGTTATGTTCTAATACAGGGTTAATGGATTGGGGTTTATGAATGCTTCGGCATGTATATATATGTGTTGTAACACTAGAAGGAATATAGTGAAAAATCAAACTAGTACTCCCGATTTGGGATCGAGGTGAAAATATTTGTGTATATATGTTTTATTTTTTTATGCTCTCGCTATTGTTTATTTTCTGTTTTATGTTTTATGCTCTCACTATTGTTTATTTTATGTATTAAGATTCATTTGAAGATAATTTATGTACAGGGTTAAAACCTACACATAGTCTCTTCATTATCATATCGTTTTGTAGTAGTTTGAAAGAGTGTCTTTCCAAGTTGCTACAGTATACAAGATATAATGCATCTAATTATCCAAGAAACATTCTTCAGTAAGGGTTTTATATTGCGGCAATTATCTCATCATTATCATAGTGATGGTTTCATCATTGTGAATTTTTTACAACAATATGTTCTTGTAGTAAGAGTTTGATTGTCATTTGTGAAGAAGTCTAATAGTTAGGGTTTGAGATAGCAGAGAAGGCTTGCGTGATTTTGTTGCAAGATTTGACACCTTCTAAGGCTAGGCACAAGACAGATTGGTGGCATATAGGTTTATGCTTGTAGGCACAAGTAAATAGTGAGAGCAATGAAAATATTACAAGATTGTGATGCAAGAGCATATACAATGTCGGTTATTGTGTTAATGATTGAACACACTTTTTCTAGAGTTATTAACAAATTTATATATACAACAACCAATATTGGTTATAGTTGTGAAGCTAGGGTTTGATGTGAAGTTTCGACAAAGATAGAAGTGGTTGATATTGACATTTAGAATTTGATGTTTAGAGGAAAATTTGATTAACAAAGTTAGTGTTGTAGTTCTCTTGTATTCTATTTTATTTGTATTGATTCAGGGCATGGGTGGATCCAGTATGAAAATTGTGAAATGTGCTTTGCCAACTTATCAAGGTGATAGGATGGTGCAAGGCAGGAGAGTGAAGTAGCATTTATGTTGGAGCCCAAGAATAGTTCAGGATGATAGGTTGGTGTTAGGGCAGGTTTTAGCCTACATAGGGCGTTGGAGCATCCATAAACAAGGCGTTGGAGTATCCATCAGGTTGGAGCCTAGAATCTAGGGAATTGGAAAGTCCTTCCAATTTCAGCTGGTAAAAATGGAAAATGAGTGTCCTATAGGTTGGAGCCTCCTTCAATTGGAGCTGAAAACTTGATGTAAATTCTTTTGAAGCCAAATATTAAGAAGCGTTTAGTGGTTTTTATCCCAGAGGGGTTTCCACCTAAAAATATCTATGTCTGCTATCTTTATTATTGTGCATTGTTGAATGGTGTTTATGAATTTTTATAAGTGTTTTATGATAATACCAATTGATGCTTTGTGAATGGAAAAATATATTAATTAATAACAAATATTGATTCACTCCCCTCTCAGTATCAAAACACCTTGGGACGAAATAATATGTCTTGTGATACTAAGAAAGTTTAAGATGAAAATCACTTTCTCTTGAAGTGCCTGGCCCTTACTCCCATCCGCTCTCCTTTTCAGAACATTTGTCACACTACCACCCTTCATGGCTCATTAAGTCAACAAAACTACGATGATCTCGAAACACTTCTCTCACTTTTTTTAACCATAGAAACAACTTACTAAAGAAACTTAGTTAAGCACTTACCTTCTTAAACATCGATTGACCATATTGGTCTTTGTGGATGTTAACCATCATCATCATCATCATATATAAAATAAAATTAAAAAAATTAAAATTAAAATTAAAAAAATAGAACCACCATAGTCGAGAGCACATATGTCATTTCATAAATTATGATCTTGGGAGTTTTAATATGGTGCTCCATCAAAAACTCTCGAGATCATAACTCCCCGGATTACGTGGAGCCTGAAATATTAACAAAATGGGGGGGGGGGGAATCCTTTGTCACCATGCATAACATATATAACAAAAGGAGAGTTGGAGTGTTCGTAAATAGGGTTAACATATATTGTGTTTTTTCATTTTATTTAGAATATATTTAGAATATAGAATTATAATTTATATGTTTTATTTATAATATATACCTGAAGGGCTTGAACTTTGGTGGTTTTTTAATAAAATATTATTATTGTATTTACATATTATATAACAAAATTAATTACAAATAAATTAAGATAATAAAATTGTATTAAATATTAAAAAAAAAAACTTGATTAACTAAGATATATTAGCTAAAGATAAATTAATTAATTTAATAAAAATGTTATTTACACATTAAAATTAATTTCAGCTACATTTTATAAAAACATAAAATACATATTTACATGTTTTATTCTTAGGCAGTGAAAATTATCAAACTTTGACCAATCATAATTTTAAAATTGTAAGTAAAAATTGAGCAAAATTATAGTGGTTGGAAAGCTGGAAGGAAAACAAAAGCAATGGAATCATCAAAACGCAAAGCAAATAAAAGTGAAAATCACTCAAAATAAAGTGAATTAAAGAATTCTAAGAGCGATATTAGCCAAAATTTACATGGAGGGCCCCACAATTTCAAAGAAATTAAGGGTGGTGGTTGAGGTCTCAACATGTAGCCAACTTGAAGAAGCTCATAATGGACAAGTTTCATAAGAGAACTTATTCAATTCATCTTAGATATCAGAAGATGATAAAAACCATAGATAAATCATAATATTGGTCAGAGATGAAGAAGAGATCATTGAATACATTTACAGGTGCCTTGAATGCCAACAAGTCAAAGTAGAATGTAGGCACCCAACGAGATTGTTACAACCAATTCCAATTCCTAAGTGAGAATGGGAAGTCATATCTATGGAATTCATTATAGGATTTCCAACAGCATACAAGTAGCATGATGTCATTATTGTGGTAGTGGGCAAGTTGAGAAAGGAAACGCATTTGATAGTTGTCAAATCCACCTACATATCCTTTGACATAGCTCAATTTTTCATGAAAGAAATATTTAGATTACATGGCATACCTAAGAAGATCATTTTGAATTAGGATGCCAAGTTCCCATCAATTTTTTGGAAGGTATTTTTTGCTAGTTTTGGAACCTAGCTAGTTTTAGTACCACATATCATCCTCAAACAAATGACCAAATGGAAAGAGTGAATAGAATTTTAGAGGACATGTTTAGGATATATGCCATGCATTATCCAAGGAGGTGGGAGGAATTTCTACCATTAGTTGAATTTATATATAACAATGGGTACCAAGAATCACTTAAGATGAGCCCTTTCGAGGCAAAGTATGATATAAAATACAACACTCCCATTAGCTAGAATGATCCAATGAACACAGTGGCTCTTGGACCGGACATGCTAAAATAAATGGAGCAAGAAGTGCTCAATATCAGGTAGAAATTAAAGGTAGTTCAGGACAAGAAAAAGAGTTATGTAGACCAATAAAGAATGCAAAAATAATTCCAGGTAGGAGATAATGTATATCTTTGCATCAATCCAAGGAGGAGCTCACTAAGAGTGGGGCCTTGTGCTAAGTGGGAACCCATATTTTGTGGACCATTTCAAATTTTGGAAATAATGGGACCAATGGCTATAGATTCAATGTACTATCCACAATGAAAGCACATGATGTATTTCACATTTCTTTACTTAAGAAGTATGTATATGACACTAATTATTTCATTGATCAGCTTGTGATACAGGTGGAACCCAAGGGAGAGTTCTAAACAAAAGCATTGTGCATCCTGGACCGGAGGCAGAATGTTCTCCAAAATAGAGTAATAAAGTACGTTAAGATGCAATGGAAACACTTTGGACTAGATGAAACAACTAGGGATATTTTAGATCAATTGACGATACTTTATCCATTTTTTTTTAATGTATTAATGAATGTAAGTGTTGTACATACAAACCTTAGTATTTTTTTTCATGTTTATAGAACACCAAGGATGATGTTCTTTAATGGGGTGGGATCTATAACAACACTTTTTTCTACCCTATATTTTGTGTATGCATTTGTGTAGTGCCAACTAAGAGGCACAATTGGCTTAAGCAGTTAAATTGTAAACTTAAGAATTAAATTAAAACTTAAATGACTAGCTAAGGAGAGGACGACACAAATTCATGGTTCTAAGGGAAGAGGGATCTTGCTTGTCTAAAAATGAGTTCTAAACCAATTAGGCTAACACCACCTGACAATAGTTATGAGATTGGAAAAGAGTGGTGAGGGGCACAGGACGATACCCATCTCCCCTCAAAGATCGAGGAGCAGTGGGATGACTCTTAAGAAAAGAAAGAATTTTTTGGGTATGTGTTATATTCTTTGCACAACTATTTGGAGACTTTTTTAAGTTGCACTGGACACAGTGGGGGGGGGGGCATGCACGGGGTTCGGGTCAACACCCTAAAAAAAGATTTTTTTTGGGAGGACCCAATGATGGGGGCAGACCCACCCATGGTTTTGCGCATGGTTTTACACATGATGGTTTTTCCCATGGTATTTTGTAAATCTGGTCAAGGGAACTACGACTATGTTATAATCCAAGGTTAATGGATTGAAGGTTCATTAATTCTTTGGCATGTATATAATGTATTGCAATATTGAAGGGAATATAATGGAAAATATATCTGGTTTTCTTGGTTTTAGGTTCCAGGAGAAAAAAATATGTGTATATTTTATGTTCTCACCATTGTATATTTTCTGTATTTTAATAATTTGTTTGTAGGTAATTTCTATATAGGGTTAAAACCTTCAGAAGCATTGAGTATACGACAATAGAGATGGTGGAAGGAGAGGATAGGAGATATGACATTGAGAGCAAAAAGCAGAGTGAGAAGTGAGAGAGAGGCTATGTCTTTTCTAAAAACGAAGGGACATAGAGGAAAATATGTCTACACACAATAAATAAGTGTGTGGGTTTTTTCTTCTTTATCAAGTTCTCTTTCTATTCCTTTTGGTTTGGATTCATTTCTATTGATTGAAATTTCCAATACTAGCACAGGGAGTGTGGAGTTGTGGAGCTTGATATAAGGAAGCCAAGGTAGTCGTGGAGCAAACTGTTGAGCCCTATTTTTTATGAATATTGGGTATTGATCCATGTTTTTATATTTAAGGTCACTAGATTGTGTTTTTTTGCTTATATGGTCATAAAGAGGCTTAGTGGATGACTGAATCACTATGGTGCTTGTCTTATAGCTATTAAACCACCTAGATAGGGCAATATGAGTCATTGTGGTACTTGTTAGAGAGTTGTTAACCACCTAAACAATGGATTGTAGACCCCTATGGTTCTTGTTATGAAAAGACAAATAATAAATCACCTGGATAGTGGATTTAATCTATTAGACTAAGAAATACCCCATTTGGACCTTGGGTGATGCCCAATAAATGGAATCAAGAGAGTAAGTGAATCACTATGGTTCTCACTATCAAAGGAAATATGATAAACCGCTTGGACAATGAAATCCATCTCTAAGTGCCTATTTAAAACATTGATGTGAATTTTCCCTAGAGAAACCATTCCCTCAAACTGTGGATCCTGCTTGGGCGTGGTCAAATGCAAGAAATATTGTAATGTAGATGTCCTATAGTTGGGTGGAGAGTTGAAGTCCCTCCTTTAGTTTTAGCCACCTTTAAACACATAAATAATTGTAAATTAACCATGCATGTTAAATTAATTTATGTTATGGTTAGTGCAAGATGTTGTGTGTTGATTAATGTAAATGAATGTCTGAGCTGAGAAGCTCACTATTATACTCATGAATAGAATGATATCTTGAATGTTCATGAGTTTTAATGCATGTTAGGACTATGTTATCCATTATTATGCTCATGATGAATATGAGGTATTGTGTATTTATGTCCACACAATTAATCTCTAAATCTCATGATTTAATGTATAACTCAAATTTTTCCTGTCTTGGTTAACTTGTTGAAATAGATAAATTTGGGGCTTCATGCCTTGGGCCATAACTCCTCAAATTTTGATGATTTAGGTTGCCCCTTTATTATAAAAAACACAAATTTGAGGCTTAAGCCTCATGCCCTTGGGCCATAAACATCGCGAAGCTAGGTGAAATGTATCTCCTTTTCCTTCTTTGTAAGACCCAACTGACTAGTTATTTTATATTTATATATGTTGTCAAGATGAACATCGACCATCAACTATAATAATGTGTGTACAAGGAGTTCATGGTCCAATGCATGTGGTAGAACACTAAACAAATGATCAGAAAAATGAGAGTGAGTACAGAGTAGAACCCAGAGTATTGACAATATTTCCCACTGCTCACCACCCATTGTTGTATATTGTTGCGGGTGTATTACCATATAATGGGTGTGCCAATAAGGGTTAGGTTTTCCCAACCATGTTTTTAATACATAACCCTATTTCCACCCATTTCCTACTACTTCATGATCTGGTGTGTTGTGAATACAATATGAGCATGCCAATGGAGTGGGGCCAATCTAGTTGTAATTCCAGTGTGGGGAACACCATCACCTATTTTCATTGGTTGTGTTGTCACTCCTAGAGACAGTCTCAAGTTGCCAAAGACCAGTGCCTAGGACATCTTAGGACAGGAGGTTGTTCAGGTTATTTTTCATGCTTGTAAAGGGAACCTCTCGATAACAAGTGGATTAAGATGTTTGAAAGGTGGTCCTGGATCTCAGAAAGAAAAGAGTAGTAGTTGGGAACTTTGATTGTCGAGAGAAAGGCCTGCTCAAAATGGGCCTGAAACAGTCATGAAATAAAGCTATTGCAAACAGGGCCGAATGTGAAACTAATGAACATTTACAAGAGTTAATCAGGATGAAAAAATATGTAGAATGAGTAGGAAAGTCAAAATGAGGTGGGATTAAATGGTATAAGAATCCACCCTTTATAAGACCTTAGAGGAAAATGATATGAAAAGAGAACTTGAAACAGAAATCGTGCCTTGACCTATATTTAAGGTGCTACTATAAATCATGATATGAGTACCATTGAAAGATACATTCATACATTACTCATAGAACACTCGCATTCTGAAAGCGACGATAACAAGAAGGAAAATATGAGTGAAATGAACATTAAGTTGAACAAACAAATAACACATTAGGGATATACATATTGTTCATCCATTTCATTAGGAATCCATCGTCGCAACAAATAGACATTATATTATTCTTCAAAATGGCTCTTCAGATATACATTGAGAGAAAAACCCAAAACTACAAAATATGATACGTAGACTACAACTTCCTCTCCCGAAAATTCAGAACATTTACTTAGTTTGCGGTTTGGTCTTTTATAGTGTTTTACATGGACACTGTAGACCAAATATTTTCGGGGAAAAATATTCTCTAGCGATATGGTAGTTTTCAATCCTAATAAAAAATGATGAGGCATAACGACATCTCATCTTAAACAGTATGGTCCGACAGACTCTAACAAGAACATAACAAAAAATAGGAAACATAAAGAATGGGCCAAATCATGATATCCATCATTTGTTGTTATGTCGAGGAGTGCCTGAACTTTCTAGATGGCGTGGCCGAGCTGTAGATGAAGAGAATCCAAGTGGACGAAGCAGAGGAGGTGGCAGCTGCTGTGAAGTAGAAGAGACTGGAGGATTCACATACTCACAACAATTTTGCCACAAATTTTCCCTAGTTGATGGTGTTGTGTTGTAGGCCTCGAACAAAGACTGCATATTATTCAGCTTCGTATAATCCACGCGGACGGAAAATAATTTCTTCACCTGACAGAGAAGGAAGAATTCCTTGCGTAGTGGAGCTATTATGGTCTTCGCCTTTAGCTGGGCTGTTTTCTCAAACGATATATCTGCATTGCACATGATTTCTGACATTTTCTGATCATAGGATGTTAGCTGAAATATTGCACCTGACTGTGGATCCCAGCATGGTGGGAGGCCATCTTCTACCAGCTTTCCCCACTCTTGGTCGAACTTCTCCACTCCTTTTGATACCAGCGCCAAAAAACCTAGCGTATTCGCGCGTGCAGTTTCTTTTTCAATTACTCTCCCGACCTCCATAACAGTGCTAAAACGGTCATGTAGTCCCTATGCCCGCAATTCTTCAGGGGAGAGTTCATTGAGATACCTGATATACTTCTTTGCTATTGTTGCACTTTCTTCCCCCTCCCTTCATCTAGCCTGTAGTTAGGTCTTGAACTCGTGAATCGCGATATTTTTGTCATTTATCAATACGAGGAGGTCCCAATGCAGCTTATCCTCTGCTATGATCTCTGCCCAAACAAGTCACCTTGCTTCTACGATTGACAAGTTACCTTTTATCTGCCCCTTTAAGTCATTGATGGACTTATCTTGCTCATGGGCGTCCTTGTGGAGATTTTCCACCTTCTTTTGTAGGGATGCAATCATCTTCTGGTTTTCTTCTCGGGCGGCCTCAGACTCCTCTAGGAGCTGGCGAATTGTACAGGTCTCATCTTCTGACACCCTTAAATCGAACAGGGCCTTGGTGAGCTATTCAGGGATAGTCTCAAGATCACCTGTTATAGGAAACACGCATGTATGCCCGTCCCATTTGACTAGCCATTCTGACAGCCTCTCTTTAAGTCCGATAATCTTCTTGTCATTCTGGACATTCTCTTCCTGTTCTTGGGCAACTGAGTCAGCAAGAACCGCTTTCTCTTTCTCTACATGGACGATTTCCTCTGTCTGTACATGTTCCTTATGAGACATGTTCAGATTTCGTTTCAGCTCCTGGTTTTCCACTTCTACCTTGGTAAGAAGATTTTGCAGTGCTGCGTTATTATTGACCCCTTTCCTCTTATCAATTTCTTGAGGTTCTCCAGCTGGGCAGTGGTGGATTTGGCACTATTATTCTCTCTTTTTTGGTTCTCTTTTATCAACTTTATTCTCTGTTCGAGCTTCTTTAAGGCCACAGCATGTTTCACCTCCTCGGTCCGTAGCATATCCCTGATACATTGGTGTAAATCTAGCTTGTCCAGTATGGGAATGTTGCTTAGATTAAATATTATTCCCAAAGCTTTGTATTAGGCTCCAGAACCTGAGGGCTGTAACGTTGAGTGTTGAATGGCTAATATTAGTTGCTCCTTATCCATATCTAGCACTGAAGAAGGCCTAGAATGGTGCTTTTCCACGAACTGTGCTAGCTTGGCCCTCAGTTTTTCCCTGGCGAACCTATTTCTAGTATTGATCTCGTCTCTTGCCTCTTGCTTGTCCACTTTGACTGCCTGCAAAACTTCTTAGGGGGTTGATGAGGAGGAAGTGTTAAAAGAAACTAGAAAACTTGGATTATCCTTGTTAGGACTCTTTAACGCAGGAATCTCATCATCATTATCAGATAGCTCACCCTCTATGTCATCTGGCCCTTGAGTCCTCTGTTTTTTATTAGGGTGACCTTATTCATCAATATCCATAACCTCTTGGCTTCCTGAGGGGTCCTCATATCCCTGTTCTTCTGTCTCAACTGACACATTATCACCTTTCCCTTTGGCAGCTGAGGACTCAGCCTCCATCTGTGCATCCAAAGGCCATGCATCAAGGTTAGCTTTCCATTCAATGAAGGGTCTAGGTTCATGTGTATAAGCTTTTGACTTTATTTTCTTCTTCCTACTGGTGAGGAATCCCTTGGGGTCATAGTGTCAGACGCCTCCCTGAGGGAGGTTCATCTCTCGTAGCATTTTTTCCATGGTTGAGATGGCATGTCTTGAATTAATGGTGAAAGGGCTAATTGAAGCTGGGAGTTTGAGGATGTATCCCTTCTTCGCAGTACGAAGTGGACCTAGTCGGCCTTCAAGACCTGCTGGATGAACTCGAGGGAAAAACTCGCATAGCTGGAAACACCAGCAGGTGGTAGGGAGGCACCTCTGCACCGTAGATTCTGATCTCAATATGGTCATCAAACAGATACCAGTCACCTGTGCATTCCGCCTCATTTAACTGTAGCCAATCCTTCTGCTTAGGAAATATTATAGGCGAAGGGTTGTTGTTAGGTCCCTATTTTACTAGTATAGTCCCTTATTTTTGTTAGTGTAACCCTTTTATTGTTATTATTGTACCCCTGTGACCCCCATATTGTTATTATTGTGCCCTTAAATTATTATTTTTAGGTCGGTTAGGATTACATTGTGGCCCCACTAGGATTACATTGTGGCCCCATGGACTCCTATATATAGAAAGGAGGTTTTGTAATTTGTATCATCCAAGAATTTTTCATTCATGTAATGTATTGGAGGTTTCCCCCTCGAAGTGGCTTATTTCTAAGGCGTTGATATCTCTTCTATTTTTGGAGCTGGTTTCACAACATTTGGTATCGTAGGTTTGGATTCTAGGTTTCACTGCCCAAAATGTGTCATCATGGAATTTTCGTTTATAAATTTTCTTTATACGGTTCAAAAGCAAGACTCGGGTTCCCGCCTGCAGACCTTAAGACATGAACAACGTAGGATATACGTTAATCCTTCCTTATATTCTTTTTCCGCCACGAGATCTCCCCGTGAAAACATTGTCATTCACCGTAGCGAAGGGGCGCCATATGAAAAGTGTGGTGCGGTACGCAAGTCGGCCGGATGAAAGTATGGCTGTGGCTGACTCCAAACCACACCTGTTCACTGTATTCATCCAACAGGTGCCGAGGCACCCGTTGCTGGTAAGTGACCACATCGATCATCATCCCATACCATTCTCGGAACGCCGCTGCGTTCACCTGCTTGCTGCTGGGGTCCTTGGACGCCTACCAGGGGGAATATTTCATCGCGAGCGGCTGGCTCACGGTGATCTCCGCCGGTGTCCGTATCGGGGGAAGATGCCATTTCCACATGGCGAACGCTAAGAGCAAGTACCCATAGATGAAGCTGGTAGTCCGCTTGTAATTGTCTTCACAAGCCGCAAAGAGTTCCTTCAACACAAACGAGCTCCAATTCAGCTTGGCTCCCTAGACGCAGTGCTCTGCAATGGAAATTGTGTCCAGAGTGCACTCTCCCTTTGTGTAGTGGCGCATGGTCTTGCTAGCGATCAGGTAGCAAGCGAACCGGATTTCTGGTACATTTATCAAATCTATCTTGGCCCCTTTACCACCCCGGCGAGTGCCATACTTGGTGTAGAGGTCCGCATCAGCCGACTTCCGGGCGCGCTTGGAGGATGTCTGGCCCGCAGAGGAGACATATGAACCAGTTTGAGATAGCCCGGTAAGCCGATTAATGTCTGCGGCATGTATTGGAATTTCTTCGTTAAGCCACAGGGACCCGTTCTGCACCCGACTGAGGAGGAACCGGGTACATTGCAGAACTGGTCCGGTGGTTCCGAAGACGGGAAGACTCCTCAAATTCATCAAAGTCGACTGCTGTAGGCCCCGGAATTCTGAACGCATCCGACTGTTAGAGCTGCTCCCGGGCGTGTAATGGTGTTCCATGAATGTCTGCCAATGGAGGTGAGGAAACTCAGCCGGGTCGGACAAGTTGGCGTCCATACAGGGTGCATTGTCATACTTGCCGACCAGCGACTCTACTCGGTGAATTCTGCTATCTAATGCTGGTTCAGGAACTGAGAGAAGAGCTCTCGGCATCTTGGCGCGTCTCTGATAGACTTGGACGATTCTTCTGTGACTTCTTTTAGGGTGCTGTGTGCTCTGATACTGCGAATGCTCCAGAGGCGCTGCAACTTCCAAATTGAACTAGTCCGTCATCCTCGTGCTGATAGCCTTCATGCAAATTGGGCCATCTGCTGGCACGCGCGGAGTTGATGAGACTCCATAACGGCAATTAATTCTTGCTATCTTTCTTGCCTGCGATAATCGTGCGATCAATCGCAGGCCTGTGTGTAATCTGACAATTGCTGACGGAGTCATGGGGAGATGGGCGGACTCGACGGCGGGGGGAACTGCGGTTGATGGCAAATGATTACGGTATGATTACTGTCCATTAAGGGAATTTATGACCAAATCTGAGCTATCCTACGGACTGACAAAAGGACTGACGGAAATGACCTGGACTGACACTGGCACGAGGAGGGATCCTTCGTGCACGACACGCTGGACTGACGCGGTGACATGCTGGACTAGCGCTGCGACACGCTGGACTGGCCAGCCTCGACCACAATCAGTTGCGGTATGGTTACCGCAACTGACCGGTTATTTGACTGAGTGCTGACAATTGGAAAAGACTACCTACATTCATCCCGGTTGCGGGAGATTTATTCAACTACATTACTCTACGGGTTCTCTCGGTTGCGAGAGTTATTAATGAAAAGTGAGAAGTACCTACTCCTGGTAGGGCTTCAGGCGTGCGCCATTCACCCATCCTGGAAGAACTGTGCCGTCCAATTGTGCCAATCGAACGGCTCCCGAGTCGCGGATTTCGATGACAAAGTACGGTCCCAGCCAATGCATCTGGAGCTTGCCTGGAAACTTCTGGAACTGGCTGTCGTATAAGAGAACTTTGCCGCCAACTTGGAAAGCTTTAGTTTTGATGTGGCGGTCGTGCCATGCTTTCTGTCTGGCCTTCTGAACCTTCTGGTGGAATTCCGCAAGAAATCGAGCCTCATCCAGCTCCTGCAGCTCCTGGAGTCGTTCCTTCAGTGACGCTTCTTCTGAGAAGTGAAGGGACGTTGCGATCAAAAGGCTGGGTACGGTGAACTCGGCGGGAATCACAGCTTCCCGGCCATACACCAGCTGGAATGGCGTCTGCTTGGTCAAACGTTTTACCGTGGTCCGGTAAGCCCATAATGTCGCTGGTAGCCGCTCATCCCAATCATCCCGCTGAGCGTTGCAAATTTTTGTCAAGCCCTTTTCAAGAATCTTATTGAAGGCTTCCACCGTACCATTGGCCTGCGGGTGGTATGGGCTGCTTTTATGATGCTGAATCATAAATGTGTCCAGTAGCAACTTGACCGTGGCATTAATGAAATGCATACCCTGATCGCTGGTTAAGCTCTGTGGGCAGCCAAAGCAGCTGATGATGTGTTCAAAGATGAACCGAGCAGCGGTCTCTGCCGAGTAGTCGCGTACCGCTGCTGCCTCAGCCCACCGTGTGAGGTAATCCGCCGCGGTAATGATGTACCGGGCTTTGGAATGGCGAGCGATCGGTGCGATGGGGCCTACGAAATCAACAGCCCACTTCTCAAATGGCCGCAACACATGCACTGGGTGTAGCGGAAGCTCGTCCCTGTGCGAAGGCCTTCCCGTCCTCTGACAAACATCGCAACGTTTCACATAGGCCTTACAGTCGGCATGTACCGTCGGCCACCATAGGCCAGCTTGAAGCACCTTCCTTGCGGTGGGTTTAGCACCCACGTGTCCTCCCGCAACACCGCTGTGACATTCCCACATCACTGCTTCCCGCTCGTGGTCAAGAACACACCTGCGCAACACCTCATCCAGGCCCAGTTTGTACAGCTGCCCTGCGATCAATTGATAATCGGCCGCCCGGACAACCAAGTGGCGTTTCTGAAGAGCGGTGTAATCCTCAGGGCACTGTCCCGTGGTCAGATACGTGGCAATGTCAGCCAGGTAGTATGGGACTGCTTCAACTCGGAATAGGTCAGCATCCGGGAGCTGATCGTCCAACGGACCGTCATTCTCTCCCGTCTCCAACCTAGACAAGTGATCGGGGCCAACGTTCAACCTGCCGGGCTTGACAATCACATCAAACGTGAACTCCTGGAAAAGTAGAAGCCATCGACAGATTCTTCCTTCCAACACCGGCTTATTGACCAGATATTTTAATGCCGAATGGTCCGTAAAAAATGTAAATTTGCCGCCCAGAAGGTAGTGGCGGAACTTCTGGAGAGAGTACACCATCGCCAACGCCTCCCGCTCGGTCGTGGTGTAATTCTTCTCCGCATTGGATAACCGTCGGCTGGCGAAGTATACCGGGTGGTCAACTGTCGTTTCCCCGGGTTGCGCCAATACCGCGCCAAGTGCAATTCCAGATGCATCAATGTGCACATGGAACTGCTTATCCCAGTTCGGATGGACCAGTATGGGTGCCGTCGCCAATTTCTCCTTCAATGTGTCGAGTGCCTTCCTGCACTCCACCGTCCACTCAAATGCTTCTGACTTTTGCAACAGTTTCTCCAAAGGGGCAGTGATTTTGGCATAATTGCGGATAAACCGCCTGTAGTATCCTGTGTGCTCGAGCAGTGCCCGCAACTGCTTCACGTTCTCGGGGGCCTCCATGTGGACAATAACCGCGACCTTGGCGGGATCAACGCAGACCCCTTGCTTACACACCACGTGACCCAAGAGTGTGCCGAATGGTACTGCAAAAATACATTTCTTCAATTTCAGGGAAATCTGCAGCTGGCGACACCGATCGAACATAACACGCAACAAGGAGGCGTGTTTCTTCAGCAGGCTGTAAACGGTCCAATCATCCATATAGACTTCCAGGAACTTGTGAATGTACTCCCGGAAAGCAGCAATGACAATCCGGGAAAACACAGCCGGTGCGTTCTTCAGACCAAATGGCATAACGTGGTATGCGAATGATCCCCATTCAGTGGTGAATGTTGTCTTCACCTTGTCCTCCTCGGCGATGCGCACTTGATGGTAGCCCGAAAACCCATCAGTGAAGGAATAAGCTTCGTTTCCCGCGACATGATCTAGAACTTCGTCGCTGAAGGGAGTGGGAAACGGATCGTGAATACAAGCATTATTCAAACTCCGATAATCTACGCAGACCCGGATTTCCGCTTTGTCCTTCTTGTTCTGGATGACAATGGGACTTACCCACTCAGGTTCATCTACATGAAAGATGAGACCCGCAGCCAGCATCTTATCGATCTCCATCTTGACCTTCTCTTTGATACGTGGATTCAACCGGTAGGGTCGGTGCTTCACCGGCCTGGCTCCTGGTTTCAGTGTGATGCGCATCTCGCCCAGATCCCCCTTGATCCCCTTCAGGTCCGCAACCGATGACGGAAATAAATCTTCATACTCCCGGAGGAGGCTGAAAATTTCTCTTGTCGTCTCCTCGTCCCAATAATCTCCCACCGTTGCCAGCTTAGGTTTCTCCTCCGTTCCAATGTTCAGCTTCTTTGTCTTTAGGGGCTGCAAATGGACTCCTTCTGTCGTCGGCTCGTCACGGACGCTCCGCTCGCCCTCCTTTTTGTCAAAATAGAGATGCCTAAGGTCCTCCAAACTATCATCCTCCGGGTCGCCGTCAATCCGTTGGCAAACCATTTCGCGCTTGACCCCGGAGCGTGACGCCACCGGGCCCTCAGCAGGCTCAGGATGGCGGAAAAACAGAACCTCCTTGACGGCTTGTAGGGCCTGAGATTCCTGCGCCGTCTCCCCTTCGAACGAGAAGCTCTGGACGAACTTTTCCGCGACTACTTGCCAGGAGCGGGTTCCCCGTTTCCGCTCTTCCTCCAGGTACCAGGCCTGGGGAATTGTACCCAGGGAGTGGACAAACCTGTGGACCCACAACTCCTCAGGATACCTTGCGCTACGCCACTGTTCCTCGCACGCTCGCAAATGCTGTCGCGGGTCGGAAGCTCCATGATGTTTAAGTGTAATGCGGGGCCCTTCATCTTCTTTGAAGCGTGCCCGTAGAGCATCCGCCACACGCTCCCATCGCAACAGAGTGTTGCGGTGATTGTTCCACCATCGTCCCGATGTTGACTTCAAGGCCACATCCAAAAGTGGTATCCGGCTTTCCTCTGGGACCCGGTCTTCCACCTTGGCAATAAAAGTATTCACCGCTTGCATGTTTGATAATGTGGGGTATCCGCGGATCTCAGTCCCTACCCACCGGACCTGAGCGATGGAGGCACATCTCCGCGTGGTGGTCTCATACCCCCCTTGCTGCCAGTCTTCCCACGCAAGCTCGGATCCGAGCTCCGAGCTCTGCACACTCCGCCAATTGATAGACCCTGTTGCGGTCGGGTTGATATAATCGTCCCGCTTCCCTGCAGTCATCTGATAGAGATGGTCCATCATCTGAGCATCCTCCCGACTGTCCACCGGTTCTGTGTATTGCGGACCCTGATACGGGTCGAGAGGCTGAGTGACCCTTACCTCCCCATCCTCAAAAATCATCAGCTCCTTCTTGAGGTCGATGATCACGTAATTCTCAAAAGCCCAATCAATGCCAAGTAAAGCAGGATAGGGGTCCTTATCGCCCATGATATCAATAACCTCAAAGTCGGTGTATGTCTTCACCCCCGCAACGTCGACCTCGACACCCTCGAGTCGGCCGATTGGAAAAATACAGTACTGGTTCTCCATCCTGAGTTGGATTGGGGAATAGGCGAGTTGTGGCTTTCCAAGAGCCTCCCATGTTTTTGGTGGCAAGATATTGACGTCGGATCCCAAGTCCAACATGGTGTCGCTGATTTGGAATCCTGCGACCTGCGTGTTAAGCCGGAATTCTTTGCCTGTTCGTTGCTTGTTCCGCTTGACACGTTGCACGTATTGAGGCCTAGCGTCCACCAGATTTCTGGGTTCTGCGCGCCCCTGCAGTGCTCCGTCTAACATATGCGTGAGCTGCTGCCGCAGCTCAGCGTCATCGACAATCCTGAGAAATAGCCGGAGCCAATCCTCGACCACAGCATCTGCGGCGTTCTGACCACCGGTTTCCGGCCGCCGGGGCTCCTCTAGCCCTCCCTCATTCCGCAACTGGGCGAATGCCTCAACCGCCTCCTGAAAGTACTTCTTCTGGACTTCGGGCCTGATCAACTTCTTTGGGGATGCCGGCCGCACCACTCGTGCTGGCTCCTTCTCGTGGGCATCCTCTCCAGTCTTCTTTCCGCCCCGTGTTACTATCGCAACGTTCTGCATGTCAGGGGTTGCGGTGCTGCGCGGTTCCGAGTTTATCAGATTCGCTCCCCTCTGCCGCACCCGTTCTTCCCACTTCTTGATGAGCTCCGGACAGTCTTCTGTAGCATGGGCGTTGACCCGGCACTGGGAACACCAGGGTCGGCGCGGAAGGGGGCATTCTCTAGCTACATGACCCTCCTGGTCACAGTTGTAACATTTTACCGGACCGCGTCCTCCTGTTCGGCCTCCCCGCATGCCGCCACCTCTTCCCCTTGTAGCCTCGTTCACCCTGTACGAGGGACGATCCAGTTGATCCGCGAGTGCGTCAAGCGCCCTACACTACTCAGTGTTGTGCGTCGTAGACACACAGAATTCGCAGTATACATTATTCGGCACCGTGGAGTACTTCTGTAATATCGGGCACATCCGAGGAGGATGCCCCATCGTCCAGAAAATCTCACAGTACTCTGTGGTGGAGGACCCCGGTTGCGGTGGGAACCCCGCAAAGGTCTGTTGCGGCTGGTAGACTCCCTGCGGGTTCATCGCCATGCCACCCCCTGGTGGTGGTCCCCCCTGAATTGCTGCAACTGAGGGTCCAACTCCGGCGCCGCGCAACCGAGGACATTCGGTTGCGACGTGTCCCTCGACCAGGCAATGAGTGCACCAAACATTCGGTCGCGCTGGTCTCGCTGGCTGAATTTCCTTGAGCTTTTCAGTCAAGCTGGCGATCTGGTGTTGCAACCCTATCAGAGAAGGGTCTTGCGGGGCCAGCCCCCCCCTGTATTCCTGGGGGTATCCCGCCATGGCTTCAATCTTCATGGCCTGCTCCAAAGCATCCTGCAGATTATCAATCTTCTGCTGAGTGAGAGGGGTTCGTGTCAAGGGGAGCAGAGCCTTGATGAACCATTCCCTTCTGGTGGTTTGGATCGATCGGGTAGCTCAGTTTCCCGATCGCATCCTTGAATCGCCGCATCAACTCCCACGCGGTCTCTCCTTCCTTCTGCTTAATTTCCCACAGCTCGGACAGGCCCTGGTGGTCTGTCTGGGGAAGCTTGAATTCGCGGACAAAATCCCGCTTCACGTCCGCAATTACAAGGTTAGGGTGCGCCTCGGACCACTTGATGAACCAACGCAGAGCTCTCTCTCTGAGCGTGGTTTGAAACTCTATTAACTTCCCTGCATCCGGCGTCTGTCGAGCCCTCCAGATGGCTTCGCATAGATACCAGTGTTGTTCTACGTCGTCATTTCCCCGGCCAGAGAACTCTGGGTACCGGGTGAAAGATCCAGCCATGTATACTTGCGGAGAATTAACCAGGATAAAACCTCCGGGTCCTGGTTGCGTAACGGTCCCACTAGGGAAAATACTACTACTAGTAACGCTGCTGCTACCGGGCGTTACCGACGCCGCTGAACTACTATATGACTGACTTAATGCTTGTAACTGAATAAAAATATTTCTTAAAGGTTGATAAAGTACCAGGGGAAGGTCGGGATCCTGGCCATGCGGAAAGTGGGACGTAGGGCTGCCTGGAGGGGTGGGTGCCGTCTGGTCCTGGAACATCTGCTGCATTACGCCGTGCCATTCGTCATCGGAGCTTTCTTCAGGCTGCATCTTTCCATTATCTTCGCTAGTCGTTACTTCGCTTCCTTGCGTCGCTGGGCTCCCATGCACCCACTGTACGTCCGCTGCCGTCCCGTCGCCTGTCCGGGTATCCAAACCCATAGTTCTTGTCTTCTGAGGCGCCTCCTTCTGATTCTTCCTCTCGATCTCCCTTCTCTTCAAATCTCTCATTACCCTTCTTCGCCACCTATCGGCGATCTGTGCCCGCCGATGTGCACGTGACTCCCGCAACTTGCATGCGGCCTCAACGTCCATCCCCCGTTCCCTACTCCTACAGTCTACACAGCATCGGTCCCCTCAATCCTTCCCCCAGCACGGGTGGTTTACGCTTCCATACTCGTTTTGTGGAATTCAATCAACCCTTCGTCCACCATTAGGGCTTTGATCCACAGCGGAATCTCCTTCAACAGTTTTCCCCTCAGCCCTGAGTGAAACACAGCCTCAGCCTTCGAGAAAGATTGGTAGCACTCAGCGGCAAACTCCACAACGTATCCTTCCAACGTGGTCCTTACCCAAAAATCCACTGCGCGGGTTAGTTCAGTATCTACCCGATGCAGCGCTACCAGATCTTCGTGCGCCCACCTGCGGTTTATCTTCCGCAAGCCTTCTTGGGGCAGCATCGCTCGTAACCTCCGCAACCAGTTGTAAAGATCCGTGGGGAACCTTCCCCAGAAAATTTCGTACGTGTCACTAGCTGAGTCAGAGAAAAGAACAAGCTCCCTGACCGCCGCTTCCTTTTTCTTGATCAGCTCCGCTTGCCGAGTAATGAAATGGTCAAGATGATCATCCCACCATCGCCGTATTGCTCCTTCAAAAATCCTCGAGACCATGATCTAGATCCCCTCAGAACATGCAGGTCCCGGCAACGGAACCATTTGTTGGCGAAAAGTCAGGTCTCACGGGCAAGACCTAGGTTCAAGAGTTGTGGCCAACAAGGGGTCCGGTGTAGTCTAGGAACACGCCGGCATTTTCACCCTGCTCTGGGAGAGCAGTGCGTCTCACCCGAGGCGTGCCGCGACCACATGCATAAGGGGATGAGATCACTGGTAAGGAATAAAACCGCAACCAAAGAAAGAAAGCGCATCCATCACATATACCAAATTACACATGCATGATCACTAATTAAGTATTCAGACAGTCGCAACTTAAAATTTTTGAATCAGTGTAAACACACTAGAACACATGAACAACGTATTGAGACAGCAATCCTTCCTTATATTATTCTTCTGGCCGAATACATGATTACATAGCTTTCTTCTCTGATAACTCACAAGTCGGATACAGATGGGTTTGAGAACAGAAAGGAAGAACATAGAAAGTAAGAACCCATAGGAAGCAAAGGTCTGATTCTTCCGCAGCTGCTCTGCGCATCCTTCCTCAGGTCTTGATCCTCGCGACTTATCTCGCATCCATTCAATCCTCAACACAACAACAGCCTCCTTCTTCAGCCGGGTGATCGCCTTTTATTCACCCGCTCCTTGCGACTGACAGCTTCTCTGTGTCTTTGCTCTGGCTTTTCCCAGCTTCTCTTCTGATGTCTGCATGTTCCACTTCCTGTTTTCTGCTGTATTTCTTTCATCTGCACTTATCTCTGTTCGATCTCTAGTTATCAAATGCTTCCGCGCCACCTTGGTAGCTCCGCAACTCCTGGTCGTTGCGGCGCGGTCGCGGTTGCTATGTGTATTTATTCCGCAACTCAAAAAGAGTCAAAGTTCAAATGTCTTGGCCAAAAGTTCAAAACTTAAACAAAAACAAGGGCCCCAACGGCGTCCAATCTAAGATGCATGGTTTGAAGAATGGCATGGAAGCTAAGATGGATGGCATGGAAGCTGGCATGGAATCTAAGATGGAAAACATGAAGAATGATATAAGGATAGACATGGAAGGTTTTACAAGGTTGATACAAGAAATGTTTCCTAATAGTGAAAAGATAGTAGAGGAAACTCATGATGAGAACAAAATAAATGTTAATCATGATTTCATAAACTCTAATGTTGGCGGGAAGAACCACCATATTCCAAAAATGGATATGAGGAAGTTTGATGGAAAGGATCCTGTAACATGGATACTACAGATGGAGCAATATTTTGATCTCCATAACGTGCAAAACACACAAAAGGTATGCATTGTAACTTTACATTTAGAACAAAATACATTTGTATGGTATCGATGGCTTTGCTCCCGTAAAAAAATTGTCACTTGGTCAATTTTTACGGAGGAAATGATAGCACATTATGAGGATACAAAGAGCAACACCTTCTTTAGCCAATTGATAAATCTCAAAAAAAGGGTTTCGTGGGTCAGCACATTGAGGACTTCCAAAAATTGAATATAAGGGTAACTGATATTCCAGAGGAACACAGGATTGATCTCTTCATAGGCACTTTAAAGGATAACATTCAACATGAAGTTCGCGTTCTGGAACCTGATTCATTGGAGAAGGCATTTAGGTTGGCAAGAAAAGTTGAATGTAAAATTATGGCAACAAGGAAGCCTACCACTCAATTCTATAAAGAAGGAAGTGTGGCTACGCCTAGATTTCCACAACCTACAAGGTTGACACCACAACAATTGGAAGAAAAAGAGCAAAAGGGCTTTGCTACAGTTGTGATAGCAAATACACTAAAGGTCATAAGTGTGCTGAGAAGAAATTATTTTACATAGATTGTGAAGAGGAAGAAGAAAATGAACAAGAATCTTCAAAAGAAGAGGGTATACACCATGAACCAACCCTAGAAGAGGAAGAAATGAGTCCGACCATATCATGTAATGCATTGGCAAGAATTACCACTCCTCAAACTCTCAAGATAGAAGGACACATCAAGAAGAAAAAGGTAATAGTGTTGATTGATTCAGGTAGTACCCATAATTTTATTCATTGTAAGGTAGCCAAGGAATTGAATTGTTTCCTATACCCAGCACCCGAATGTCAAGTGATGGTTGCAAATGGAGGAACTATAAATTGCTCTGGAAAATTCCATAATATCAAGCTAACCATGGGGGAATATGTATTGAATAGTCCAATGCTTTCCATTCCTATGGGAGGTGCTGATGTTGTGCTAGGAGTACAATGGTTACAATCTTTGGGGACGGTAGCTTTTAATTTTCAAGAACTTTTCTTGAAATTTTTTTCAGAAGGAAAGGAAGTCGAATTACGGGGTATTGAAGGGAAGCCGGGAAGGATAATAAGCTCTAATGTCATGACAAAGCTTCTAAGGAAAGAACAAAGAGGCGTAATTGCACAATTATGCTCACTAGAAGTTCTGACATCAAAATCATCTATTTCTGCAGATCTCCAACAAGTCTTGGAAAATCATTCCAAGGTGTTTGAAACTCCCAAAGGACTCCCACCTATTCGTGATCATGATCATGCTATTCATTTGATTCCTGGAAGTGTTCCTCCAAACATCAGGCCTTATAGATATCCTTACTTCCAAAAGAGCGAAATTGAACGTATGATTGCAGAAATGTTAGAGGCGGGTATAATTCAAACTAGTCAAAGTTCTTTCTCTGCTCCTGTAGTATTGGTACACAAGAAGGATGGATCATGGCGAATGTGTCCGGATTATAGGGAGCTCAATAAGCTCACCATTAAAGATAAATTTCCAATTCCTGTGATTGATGAATTATTGGATGAATTACATGGAGCAATTTATTTTACCAAGTTGGACCTTCGTTCAGGATATCATCAAATTAGAATGAAGACCGAAGATATTCCAAAAACAGCATTTCGAACTCATGAGGGTCATTATGAATTTTTGGTCATGCCTTTTGGCCTTACCAATGCACCTTCTACATTTCAAGGGTTGATGAATTCCATTTTCAAACTCTTCCTTAGAAAATTTGTGCTAGTATTTTTTGATGATATACTAATCTACAACAAGTCTTGGAAGGATCATGTTCAACATGTTGACAGGGTGCTCAAACTATTGTAGGAGAAACAATTATATGCAAAAACATACAAATGTTTCTTTGGAGTACAAGAGGTGGAATATATGGGTCATATTGTATCTCATGAGGGTGTTAAGGTAGACCCTAACAAAATTAAAGCCATTAAAGAATGGGAAGTCCCCACAACCATAAAGCAGTTGTGAGGATTTCTTGGGTTAACAGGGTATTATCACAAGTTTGTTAATAATTATGAGAGAATAGCAGCACCTCTAACAACATTATTGAAGAAAGATGCATTTTCATGGACTCCTGAAGCAAATAAGGCCTTTGAACATCTTAAAGAAGCAATGTGCCTAGCACCAGTCTTAGCTACGCTAGATTTCACAAAAACTTTTATTGTGGAATCTGATGCCTCAGGAAATGGAATTGGTGTTGTTTTAATGCAAGAAGGAAGACCCATTGCTTTTGAAAGTCGTCCAATCAAAGGAAAGTATTTACAGAAAGCTATTTACGAGAAGGAAATGTTAGCAATACTACATGCACTAAAGAAATGGTGAACTTACCTAATGGGAAGACACTTCAAGATAAAAATTGATCATGATAGTCTGAAACACTTTTTGGAACAAAGACTATATTCAGAGGAGCAGCAAAAATGGCTCACAAAGATGTTGGGTTATGACTTTGAAATAATCTACAAAAAAGGGAAGCTAAATGTTGTTGCAGATGCACTCTCAAGAAAGAATGAAGAAGTGGAAGCATTGCTTTGTGCCATATCTATTATCCAACTAGATTAGATAACCGAAGAAAGGGATGAATGGAAGAAGGACGAAGAAGTATGGACACTCATTCAAAATTTGCAGCAAGATCCTAGTACATCTGATACATTTAGTTGGAAAAATGATTCCTTATGGTACAAAGATCACTTATATATTTGTAAGAATTCCCAACTAAAACAAAATATTCTTTTGGAATTGCAAACTTCTCCTTTAGGATGACACTCAGGATTTTTAAAAACGTACCACAGGGTGAAGAAAGAATTTTTTTGGGATGGCCTTAAATCTGATATTCAAAAGTTTGTGGCGGAATGTTTGGTTTTCCAGCAGAATAAAGTTGAGATAATTAAGACCCCGGGTCTCCTACAACCTTTATCTATTCCAAAGGAGGAGATTTCAATGGATTTTATCACAGGTTTACCTAAGTCCAGAGGAAAGAGTGTCATCATGGTGGTAGTTGATAGACTTACCAAGTATGCACACTTTGTACATTATCTCATCCATTTAAAGCAAGTACAGTTGCTACTACATTTATGGACACAATTCAAAAGCTACATGGAAACCCAAGGGTTATTGTGAGCGACAGAGATCCCATTTTTACTGGAAATTTTTGGACAAAGTTATTTTCTTGTTTGGGTACGCAATTAGCTCATAGCTCATCTTATCATCTTCAATCCGATGGTCAAACTGAGATAGTAAATAAATGTTTGGAAGGATATATTCTTTGTTTTTTATCTGATAAACAAACACAATGGGTCAAGGGTTACCTCTCGCTGAATGGTGGTATAACACTTCCTTCCATACTACAGCAAAAATGACCCCATTTATGGCACTTTATGGATATCATACACCGTCCATCACATCATCTTTAAGAGAAAATTCAAAGGTTCAAGAAGTGGAAGATCACATCAAGCATCAACAAGAAGTTATCCAACTCTTAAAGGATAACCTGAATTTGGCACAAAATCGAATGAAACAACAGGTAGATCAACATCGTAGCGAGAGAAGTTTTGATGTAGGAGACTAGGTATTTTTACGGCTACAACCATACAAACAAATGTCCCTCAAGCAAGCTAAGAAGGATAATAAATTATTGCCAAAGTACTATGGTCCTTACAAGGTGTTGCAAAAGATTGGTACCGTTATGGCTACAAATTGGAGTTCTCGCTTATTCACGAGTGCATCCAAGCTTCCCCATGTTTCATGCTTAAAGAAGGTTATAGGTGAAAATCTTCCAGCTCAAAATCATATTGGAACCTGAAGCGGTCACGGAAACAAGAACTCGAAAGCTACGGAATCGATTAATTTCAGAGTATCTCATCAAGTGGAAGAACTTACCCACTGAAGGTTCTACATGGGAGGATGAGACTTTTATACAAAAGCACCTAGAGCTACTCAAGCATTGAGGACAACACTTTTTTGAAGGAGAGGGGCATGTAAGGTCCCTATATTACTAGTATAGTCCCTAATTTTTGTTAGTGTAACCCCCTTATTGTTATTATTGTACCCCCGTAACCCCCATATTGTTATTATTGTGCCCTTAAATTATTATTGTTAGGTCGGCTAGGATTACATTGTGGCCCCATGGACTGCTATATATAGAAAGGAGGTTTTGTAATTTGTATCATCCAAGAATTGTTCATTCATGTAATGTATTGGAGGTTTCCCCCTCGAAGTGGCTTATTTCTAAGGCGTTGATATCTCTTTTCTTCTATTTTTGGATCCGGTTTGACAACAGTTGTCATGTCTAATGGCATAGGCTATAGACATGAACTCATTAACAAACTTTGCATACATGTTCCCCTCTGGCTGTTGGCGAACTTCCATATTCCACTCGAAAACAGATCTGGGTTGGGAATTTCTCCTCGAGAATCCGTTCAGGCCTAGATTCACAAATCTATTCGCGTGCTCAAACAGGAACAGGTAAAACATAAGGGGACAGTACCTAAAAGAACCAGCACAGAAAATTTCCTGAAATTGAGCCTTGATAGCCAAATCTAAGAAAGAAGGGATATCCAAAAGAATTTATGCATGCATCATGAGCCATAGGAAAGCTATGCCTACTTTAGTCACCTGATCAACCTCTTCATACCCTAACATCCGTGAGATGACCACTAATATGGGTTGTACATTGGTTCGAAAATTAAATAGGGGGACAAAGTCTGTGAGCAGGAAAGACGATAAGCAGGAATCAGAGAGGAGGCTGAGGAAATCGCTTTGTTTCTGCCATGGTAGATTTGAAAAATGACAGGAGAGGGAGACCTTGGAGAATTCAACATAATCCTAGCTGGGAGGGTAACAAAGGGATTTCCTGATAAGTTGGGGCATGACACGAAAAATCTTGTTGCCCTGAATAGAAAGAAAATTGTCTCTGCGCTCGTCATAGGCCTCCCCAATCCAGCTAATGAACTTGGGAACAGGGTGTGTGGTTGGAGCAATTTGGTAATACATACCCGACTCAATTACCCTAAACATGACCTCTCATTTTAGATGATAGTCGAAGAGCTCAGCTCTGGTGCAGGCTACACTAAAGGGGTAGACATGGTCACAAATTCGTGCATGAGCATTAGTGAAAGCTTGGGTCCAGGAGCAGTCCTGACCTCGCGGGCTTGTGGGGTTTCAGGCGCAGATCTTTTCGTTTTCGTTTTCTCCATGACAATTTGAAAATAAAAATAGAAAGGAAATATTGGCATAGAAAAACGATGAAATACCTTAGAGTGGTGAGGTGACCAAGGGGAAAGCGATGCGGGTTTGAAAACAACCTTGCACTTGAGTTTTAACCTGTTTTGCACGAAAATCCTGTTAATAACCAGTAATTTACACAGTCGAGGGTAAAACATGTTTATATCAGACCAGGCTTTACGGAGTGCGAGACAGGGTGACATTTGTAGGGTTGGCGTCATAAGGACGCCGAAAATGGGACATGTGGCAATGGGTGATTGGATGGCAATAGCCGTGTAAGTAGGGGCCACATGCCGAACAGATAAGGTACCGGCCTTCGTACCACTATCCTAGACTTACCTTACCTTTTTATTCACCGACGCCAACTTTCGTCCTCGGTGGGTGCCAATTTTCATCCTCGGTGGGCCCCTCTTGAGTTTCGACAGGGTGCATAGGAGTCTTCATGCCCATTTTCTAACCCCGCGGAATGCTTGTGATTGGCCCAAAGGAAGGTGACATCACCTTTTCCGGGGGCCCAACTTCAGCCGTCACAAGGCTCGTTTGAGGCCGACAGAAAGCATTACCCGCGAGTTCTTTGGCTCATGGTTCCACCGCAGACACATGAGCGCTACCTTCTTGCTCTGTAGTATCCCCGATGCATGAAGTCACTGTGCCTATTCTTTAGGGACCCTCTCTCTACGACCTTCATCATTTATCCAATCCATCATCCTTCTTAGCTTCTGGGTTTTATACTTGACCACTCCTTTTTTTTGATGGATGAGGTGACTAAACAACATTGGCTCCACTTGGGGATGGCACACTCGCTCCCGAGGGTGTCGAGAACATCACAGACCATCTACCTATGCGTTAGTAAGTATATTTGGGGCCTCTTCAAAATTTCAAGTGTTTTTGTGATGAGTTAAAACAAAAAAAAGATGCGGAAACTTTAAAACAGGGTATATACAAAATGGAGGATATATACAACGAGTCGTCGAGGCCACTGTCAGTATTGGAAGTAAGGCTTCAGGAATTTCCCATTCAACGGTGCTTTGATCAGGTCGCCTTCCAAATTCTCTAATATGAAAGTATTGTTGCATTTGGCCTCAGCAGCTTTGAACGGTCTGAACCACAGTGGGTTGAATTTTCCATGTTTGCTCTTGTCTACCCTTTTGACATCCCACCTCAGCACCAAGTCTCCGGCCTGTAATTATTTATCTTTTGCTCGTTGATCAAACAATCATTTCATTTTTTGCTGATAGTTGGACAACTCACTGTTTACTTGGGCTCGCGTTTCTTCCAACTCGACCAGCTGATTCATCCTCCTGATGAGATCATTTGGATGCTCTTCACTATCTTGTAGGAACCTGGAAATGGGTAAGGCAAGTTGGATGGGAAAAACAGTTGCTCGGCCATATACCAGTTCATAGGGGGACTTTCCTGTGGACCAATTTCTGGTAATATGGTTTTCCCAAAGTGAAAATTTAAGTTGGGAGTCCCAATTCTTATGGTTCTCGCTTATGGTCTTCTTCAAAGCTCTCACCAAATTTTTATTTGACGATTCGACCAAACCATTCCCTTGGGAATAGTAGGTCGTAGAGTGTCCCAAAGTAATGTTAAACTATTGACAGAAATTAATGAATTTGGTGGACTTAAAGGCCTGAGCGTTATCCGTGATGATATTAACCGAGCACCCGAAACTTGCTATTATATTTTCTTCCATGAATTTGATCACCATTACATCAGTGGCGTTTCTAGCAGGTATTTCCTCAACCCATTTGGTGAAGTAGTCAGTGGCGGTGAGGATCCATTTGTGTTGAATGCTGGATGCAGGATGTATTTCCCCAATAAAATCAATGCCCCGTTGTCGAAACGGCTCTTTGATATGCACTGGTATCAGTGGCAGAGGAGCAAACTTCTGCTTTTCTGCAAACATCTGGCATTTTTCACATTCTCGGACATGAGCATGAATGTCTCCAAATAATCGGGGCTAGAAAAAACCTGCTTTGAGAATTTTGTGAGTCGTGGACCTCCAGCCATAGTGTCGCCACATATACCCTTGTGAAATTCGGCCATTACCTCGTCCACCTCTCACTCTGTAAGATATAGTAACAGGATTCCTGAAGGGTCCCTCTAATACAATCTTCCATTAGCTATGGCGTAATTCTACGATTTTAATATCAGAGTATAGTACTTTTCTTTATCAAAATTTAGGGGACATCTTAGAGTAAGGAGGTACTCCACAACATCCTTGTACCAAGCACTAAGGAGGTATTTCATATGTGTCTTCTGCACAGTGGTTTCTACTTATGGCTGCACTTCTGCACCCTCTGGTACTTCTCCTCCTCCCATGGATAAATTTATACCCAAGGCCTATCAATTGGACTCTGATAATATTTTAGCCAACCCCTGTCCTTTAATGAGCTTCGTAGGTCTGATATCCAGCTCATACTCTTGAATTTTGGCAATCCACTTGCCTCTCTTTCCTTCACTATCTCCCTGTATCAAAATATCCTTTACTTCCGCTGTGGGGACAAAGGCAGTTATAGCCGACTGAAGCACATATATCTGGAAGGCTTTTAAGGACTTGACCAAGGCATGAGCGTGCTTCTCTAAGATGCTATATTTTAGTTCTGCATCTCGCAGCACCTAGCTAAAAAAGGAAATCGGTTGTTCATGCCCCTCTTCATTCTTCTGCAGTAATACTGTGGCTATTGTATGAGGTGAGGCAAAAGAGAATATCATGAAAGGCTTACTGTAGTCAGGGCCCATCAATATCGGTGCCTCAGCAAAAGCTTGTTTAATCCTGTTGAAAGCAGTCCTCGACTGAGAGGTCCATTTTACTTCATTATTTTTCTTAAGCATCCCTGTTATATGTCGGACTATCTCAGCATAGTTTGGGATAAACCTTCTCAAGAATTTTATCCTCCCCAGAAATACCTGAACTTATTTCTTATTCAGGGGCAACGAGATGCCATTGATCACTTCTACCCTTTTAGGGTCAATTTTAACTCCCTCTTTAGTTACTATCTGTCCAAACAACTTCCCTTCCTCCAAATCAAACATAGACTTTTCAGGGTTTAATGACGAACCATAATTGCGACACTTTTCAAAGGTCTAGCGAAGGTGGTCGATATGCTCTACATCACTTTTTGAGAACATTGTGATGTCATCCAAGTAAATTACCACAAATTTATCCCGTTCCCCCACAAAACAAATATCCATTGCTCGTTGAAAGGTGGTGCTTCCGTTAAACAAGCCGAAGGGCATCCAGGCATACATGAAAGTCCCCCATGGCGTGGTGAACGTTGTCTTCTTCTGATCCTCAGGGAGAACTGCCACTTGATTGTATCCTGAGAAGCCATCCATTATGGACATTCGGGAGGATCCCACCACCTTCTGTAGAATGTGGTCCATCTTGGGAAGGGGGTAATTATCTTTGAGGGAAGCCCTATTTAGATTTGGAAATCCACACACAACCTTATTTCTCTGTTCTTCTTCCTGATCAGAACCAGGTTGGCCACCCACTCCGAGTATCTCAGGGGGACTATAATTTTAGCCCGCAACAGTTTTTTGATTTCCTTTTCAATTGCTGGAAGCAGCAATGGATTGATTTTCCTTAGCTTCTGCTTATGAAGCTTGGCATCTTCCTTGAGAGGGATCTTGTGTTGTATGACCTCCACATCGAAAGTTTTTAAATCTTGATACGACCATGCGAAAACATCTTTATAAGCCTGGAATAACCTAATATATTTGTCTTGATATTCCTCCATAACTCCCATGGACAACTTCACTACTTTTGGGTCTCCCTCTGTCCCGATATTTATATCATACACCTGATCATCTTGTGCCAAGTTGCTGGGACTCATTGGGATATCATTTTTGTTAAATAGTCTCTCCAAGGGTACAAGGCCTTTGGGGATAGTATTCCCTTTTCGTTGCAGCATGTGATGCCCTGCCAATGTTTCTTCCCAGTTGGTTTGGGGTTGTTGATTAGGCTCTTCATCCACATCATCTATCATTAGATTAGAGAATTACCCAACACTCTATATGAAACATTTAACTTGCTCTTTGTCTTCAAACACCTACCAGTGTTTTACATTATCTGGGATGGAAGGACGATAATGTACCTCAAATTCATACCTGAGTAGTGGGTTTTACGGCTGGAAAAAATTGCTAGCTGCTACAACGAGTGAATCAACCATCTGGTTTTTATCTCTCGGCATAAATTGTATGTTAAAGGCCAAGAAGAAATTTTCCACCAGGTCCCATATTCATTTTGGTAAGCTCTGAGCTGTTTATGCTTAGCCTGAAACTGATTTTTTACTTATCTTACTATGAGCTCAGAATCCCTGAAGACTTTTAGGCTCTGAATATTCATATTTTTAGTTGTCTGCAATCCTAGGAGTAGTGCTTCATATTCGGCCACGTTGTTGGTGGCTTCATACTCCAGTTTAAATGAGAAAGGGACCAATTATCCTGTGGGTGAGATTAAAAGCACCCCAGCTCCATTCCCTTCTCTCGAATTGGCCCCATCAAAGTGTAAAGCCCATATCTCTTTCTCTTCCTTGCTTATAGTTTTGTTTTATTTTAGAGGGCAGACTGTTACTTCTTGTAATAAATCCTCGTCCTCTTCAAACATGAGGCAAGCGAATTCACCTTCTTTGCCATATATTGGGGAGTTCACTGAACCATCAACTTTAGTAACCATTATAACGAATCTAGACTCCCGATAAAACCCTCTTTATTCTCCTCTGAATACTGGGATAGTAGCATAAGTGAGGTCGAGTTTAATTGACCCACCGATATTCAAACCCCATGATATGGACAATAGCATCCTGAAACAAGCTCGGATATCAACAACCACGATATCCATCACCACACTTTTGGCTGGGATCTGGGCCAAATTCACTACTAAATCTTTAATCATCCCCAAGCACTTAACCCTCTTGGAGTCGAATGAATACAAATCTTTATATGGACGAGTGATCTGTAGCCCTAATTGTTCCATAACAGACAATGGTAGTAGGTTATGTGAGGCTCCGGAATCCAACATGCAGTTATGTAGCAGCAGATCATGGATGAACGGGGATACATAGAATGGGGGGGTTTCTGAGTCCAATTCTTCTACATGAGGGCCAAAAAATACCATGGGTCTCTCTTCTTGGAGGTTAAGGCTGTCAGGGAGAGGAACCACTCCATGAGGGAGCATTAATTTGTGGGCTTTATAAGAAGGTTGTTTCAAAAGTTTGACTAGGGGAACCAGAATCTTAACCTTTTCTAATTCTTTCTAAAGGTTGAAAATATCAGGGTTCTTTTCTGTAATGGCCTCCTTTGGTAGTTCTTTAGGAGGGGCCAGTGGATTTATGACTACAGTAGTAACCTTAGGATTTATAGGGGAAGTAGGGACTGACCTTGAGGACGAAGAGGCGATGGTTTTTTGATGCAAGGGCTCTTCTATAGGTTTTTTCCCTTTGCTGATAGAATCTGACTGAGTAGGCTCCTTTGGTGCATATTCTCCCTCCTGTTCTTGCACATAAGTCCTCTTTCTAGAGGATCTAATTTCATACTTCTTATGTAGTTGGGCTTGCATGAAGTCTACAAATTGCCTACAATAGTCATCAATATCTGGGTCTTCTGGGGACACTTGTTTCTTCCCTTGCTCCTCTTGCTCTTCTTGCAAGGTAATTTCTCTATCTTCATCCTCTAAACAAGCCAGAAACTGATCCTCCTGACCGTCAGAAACTCCTTCAGATTTTCCTTCCATTTGTCCTTCCAAATATAGAGGAGGTTGGATATGATCCTACTACTCCTTTCTATCTCGCAGCAATATTTTCAATGGAGGTTTCCAGTACTGTGGGTTGAAACCTCGGTTAGGAGCTATCTGATTTGGTCAGGCAGCAGAGTTTTTAGTCTCTAACTCCAGCTTCACCAACTTGTTAGAAAGGTTTTTTATGATCTTGTTCATCTCTTCGATTCTGCTTTCTGAGGCTTCTCTTTCTTGATTAGAGGAAGAGGCCTCCTCCTTACCTCTTCTCTTAGAATCATGATCTAATCTTCCTTTGAATTTCCCAATAGATGCAAAATTAGCTTCTGCCTCTAGGGCATCTATCTGGATTTGATCCAAGGATGATGACTTTCTTTCTCTCAAAGTGAATCCAAACTTGGACTCAAATGCTCCCACAAAGACCACTTTAGCTACTGCTTGAGGGGGTTTGATTTCAGCGGGTAGATTGTTATAAATTTTGTTGAATATTTTTATGAACTCGGTCACATCTTCATTCTCCTTTTTCTTCAAGGCATTAAACTTTGTGAGGGCATAGTTGTGATCCCTCCTTTCTCCCCATTTTTTATTAAAATCAATCTCCATTTCCTCCGAAGAAGTAACTGAATGGTCAACCAATGACTTAAAACACTTTCAGGCTTCTCCATCCAAAGACTGGATGAACGGCCTCAATACTACATCCAAATGTTCAACATTGACATTTTCAGCAAATGCATAAAAGTCCTCAATATGCTTTTGGGCAGAGGCATTGTCTTCCCCCATGAACTGAGGCAAGAGCTTTAAGTAATCCTGAGGCATATCATTTAAAACTTGGTACAAGGCCAACAGGGCATATTTATTTAGTAGGAAACCTGGTACAGCCATGGGAGGTAGTGGATTTTGAGGAGGGTTCTGATGGATGACAATAGGTATATGTTGGGATGCAATTTGCAAGTTAGTCTGAAGAGAGCTATGGAGTATGGTGACTTTTTTGACTTCCTTAGCTTCTGGAGTAGGATGCAAAGGAAGCCCAAAGGTATTCATTGATTCAGCCTCATCTTTTATCTCAGTATAATCTAGGACAAAACTATCTGGGGGATATTCAAGCACTCGGGTTGTGGAACCAGGGTCGTGGACTTTAGCCTTCTGAAATGAGGATGGGGAATATTCTAATGAGAATGTGGGTATGTCAGTCTGAACTGGTTTTTTTTCTTTCCAAATTATTTTGAATATAATTTTTTCAGGGTTAGATACTGAAGGTGTTCTCAATTGAGAGGTGTATGACCTAAGATGTGGCTTAGTGTAAGCCAGGATTGTAGCTGATTTAGCTTTAGATAACAGTGGAGTCGCCAAGGTGAGGGATGTGAAACTCTCAACGCTTTGTGCTCACTTACTTGAAGGGTGGAGACAATGTTGTATTCCAGGGAAAATATTTTCAACTTCATCCCCAGCAACGGCACCAAAAAGATGTTGTCACTCCTAGAGACAGTCTCGAGTTGCCAAAGACCAGTGCCTAGGAAATCTTAGGACAGGAGGTTGTTTGGGTTATTTTGCAAGCTTTTAAAGGGAACCTCTTAATAACAAGTGGATTGATATATTTGAAAGGTGGTCCTGGATCTTAGAAAGAAAAGAGTAGTCGTTGGGAACTTTTATTGTGGAGAGAAAGGCCTGCTCAGAATGGGCCTGAAATAGTCATGAAATAAAGCTATTGCAAACAGGGCCGAATGTGAAACTAATGAATAGTGACAAGAGTTAATCAGGATGAAAAACTATGTAGAATGAGTAGGAAAGTCGAAATGAGTTGGGCTTAAATGGTATAAGAATCCACCCTTTATAAGACCTTAGAGGAAAAAGATATGAAAGAGAACTTGAAACAGAAATCGTGACTCGAGCTATATTTAAGGTGCTACTGTAAATCATGATATGAGTACCATTGAAAGATAAATTCATACATAACTCGTAGAAAACCCGCATTTCTAAAGCGACGATAACAAGAAGGAAAATATGAGTGAAATGAACATTAAGTTGAACAAACACATAACACATTGGGGATATAAATACTATTCATCCATTTCATTAGGAATCCATCGTCGCAACAAACAGACGTTATATTATTCTTCAAAATGGCTCTTCAGATATACATTGAGAGCAAAACCCAAAACTACAAAATATGATACGTAGACTACACCTTCCTCTCCCGAAATTCAAAACCTTTACTTAGTCTGTGGTTTGGTCTTTTATAGTGCTTTACATGGACATTCAGACCATATATTTTTGGGGCAAAATTTTTTCTGGTGATATGGCAGTTTTCAATCCTAATAAAAAATGATGAGGCATAACGACATCTCATCTTAAACAGTATGGTCCGACAGACTCTAACAAGAACATAACAAAAAATAGGAAACATAAAGAGTTCATAGAGTGAAATAGAGATTTCACCCATTTTTACATTACATGGAAATTGGAAAATCAAAAGTTTAAAATAGGCCGCGTGGGAAAAATCATGATATCCATCATTTGTTGTTACGCCGAGGAGTGCCTGAGCTTTCTGGATAGCATGGCCGAGCTAAAGATGAAGAGGATCCAAGTGGACGAAGCGGAGGAGGCGGTAGCTGATGTGAAGTAGAAGAGACTGGAGGATTCACATACTCACAACACTTTTGCCACAAAGTTTCCCCAGTTGATGGCAGTGTGTTGTAGGCCTCGAACAAAGACTGCATGTTAGTCAGCTCTGTATAATCCACACATATGGCAAAGAATTTATTCACCTGACAAAGAAGGAAGAATTTCTTACATAGTGCAGCTATTATGGTCTCCACCTTTAGCTGGGTTGTTTTCTCCAACGATATATCTGCATTGCACATGATTTCTGACATTTTCTGATCATAGGCTATTAGCTGAAATAGTGTTCCTGATTGTGGATCCCAGCATGGTGGGGGGGCAGCTTCTACCAGCTTGCCCCACTCTTGGACGAACTTCTCCACTCATTTTGATACCAGCACCAAACAACCCAGTGTATTCGTGTGTGTAGTTTCTTTTTTCAATTACTCTCTCGACCTCCATAGCAGTCCTAAAACGGTCACGCACTCCCTGTGCCCGCAATTCTTCAGGGGAGTGTTCATTGAGATATCTGATATACTTCTTTGCTATTGTTGCCCTTTCTTCCCCCTCCCTTCATCCAACCTGCAGTTGGGTCTTCAATTGTGAATCACGATCTTTTTGTCATTTATCAATACAAGGAGGTCCCAATGCAACTTATCCTCTGCTATGATCTCTACCCAAACAAGTCGCCTTGCTTCTACGATTGACATGTTATCTTTGATCTACCCCTTTAATTCTTTGATGGACTTATCCTGCTCCTGGGCGTCCTTACAGAGATTTTCCACCTCCTTTTGTAGGGATGTAGTCGTCTTCTGGTTTGCTGCTCGGGCGGCCTCAGACTCCTCTAGGAGCCGATGAATTTTGCGGGTTTCATCTTCTGACACCCTTAAATCAGACAGGGCCTTGGTGAGTTGTTCAAGGAAAGTCTCGGGATCACCTGTTATAGGAACCATGCATGTATGCCTGACGTCCCATTTGACTTTCCATTCTAATAGCTTCTCTTTAAGTCCGGTAATCTCCTTGTCCTTGTGGACATTCTCTTCCTATTGTTGGGAAAGTGAGTCAGTAAGAACCGCTTTCTCCTTCTCTACCTAGACGAGTTCCTCTACCTGTACATTTTCCTCACGAGACATGTTTAGCTTTCGTTTCAACTCCTGGTTTTCCACTTCTACCTTGGCAAGAATATTTTGCAGTGTTGTGTTATTATCGGCCCCCTTTCCTCTTATCAATTTCTTGAGGTTCTCCAGCTGGGCAGCGGTGGCTTTGGCACTAGTATTCCCTCTTTTTTGGTTCTATTTTTTCAGCTTTATTCTCTATTCAAGCTTCTTTAAGGCCACTACATGTTTCACCACCTCAATCCATAGCATATCCCCGATACACTGGTGTAAATCTAGCTTGTCTAGTAGGGGAATGTTTCTTAGATTAAATATTATTTCCAAAGCTCTGTATTGGGCTCCAGAACCTGAGGGCTACAACGCTAAGTGCTGAATGGATAATATTATCTGCTCCTTATCCATATCTAGCACTGAAGAAAGCCTAGAATGGTGTTTTTCCACGAACTGTGCCAGCTCAGCCCTCAGTTTTTCCCTGGTGAATCTGTTTTTGCTATTGGTCTCGTCTCTTGCCTCCTTCTTGTCCACTATGACTGCCTACGAAAGTTCTGAGGGGGCTAACGAGGAGGTAGTGTCAAAAGAAACTAGAAAACCTGGCTTATCCTTGTCAGGACCCTTTTACTCAAGAATCTCATCATCATCATCAGATAGCTCGCCCTCTATGTCATCTGGCCCTTGAGTCTTCTGTTTTTTATTAGGGTGAGCTTCTTCATCAATATCCATGACCTCCTGGCTTCCTGAGGGGTCCTCTTGTCCCTGTTCTTCTGTCTCAACCGACACATTATCACCTTTCCCTTCGGCAGCTGAGGACTCTACCTCCATCTGTGCATCCAAATGCCACGCATCAAGATTAGCTTTCCATTCAATGAAGGGCCTAGGTTCAGGCATATAAGTTGTTGATTTTATTTTCTTCTTCCTACTGGTGAGGAATCCCTTAGGGTCATAGTGTTAGATGCCTCCCTGAGGGAGGTTCATCTCTCGCAGCATTTTTTCCACGGTTGAGAGGGCATGTCTTGAACTAATGGTGAAAGGGCCAATTGAAGTTGGGAGTTTGAGGATGTATCCCTTCTTCGCAAGTATGAAGTGGACCTAGTCAGCCTTCAAGACCTATCGGATGAACTCAAGGGAAAAAAATCGCGTAGCTGGAAACACCGGTAGGTGGTGGGGAGGCACCTCTACACTATAAACTCTGATATAAGTATGGTCATCAAACAGATACCAGTCACCTGTGCATTACGCCTCATTTAACTGTAGCGAGTCCTTCTACTTAGGAAAGATTCTAGGCGGAGGGCTATCATGTATAATGGCATAGGCTATAAACATGAACTCATTAACAAACTTTGCATACCCCTTCCCCTCTGGCTGCTGGCGAACTGCCATAGTCCACTCGAAAATGGATCTGGATTGGGAATTTCTCATCAAGAATCTGTTCAGGCCTAAATTCTCAAATCTATCCATGTGCTCGAATAGGAACAGGTAAAACACAAGGGAATAGTACCTAAAAGAACCAGCAGAGGAAATTTCCTAAAATTGAGACTTGATAGCCAAATCTAAGAAAGAGGGGATATCCAAAAGGATGTCCGCCTGCATCATGAGCCATAGGAAAGCAATGCCCACTTTAGTCACCTGATCAACCTCTTTAGACCCTAATAACCATGAGATGACCGTTAAGATGGGCTGCACATTGGTTCGAAAAGACGACAGGGGGACAGAGTCTGTGAGCGGGAAATACGACAAGCGGGAATCGGAGAGGAGGCTGAGGAAACCACTTTGTTTCTCCCATGGTAGCTTTGAAAAATGACAGGAGAGGGAGACCTCAGAAAATTCAACATAATCCTGGCTATTAGGGTAACAAATGGCTTTCCTGATAAGTTGGGGCGTGACACGAAAAATCTTGTTACCATGAGTAGAAAGAAAAATGTCTTTGCACTCGTCAAAGGCCTCCCCAAGCTAGCTAATGAACTTGGGAATAGGTTGTGTGGTTGGAGCGATTTGGTAATACAGACCCAACTCGATGACCCTAAACATGTCCTCACCTTTTTTATGATATTCAAAGAGCTCGGCTCTAGTGCGGGCTACACTAAAGGGGTATAGAGGGTCACAAATTTGTGCATGAGCATCAATGAAAGGCTCGGGTCCAGGAGCAATCCTAACCGCATGGGCTTGTGGGGTTTTAGGCACAGACTTTTTTGTTTTCATTTTCTCCATGACAATTTGAAAATAAAAATAGAAGGGAAATAGTGAGACGGAAAATTGACGAAATACTTGAGAGTGGTGAGGTGACCAAGGGGAAAGCAACGCGGGTTTGAAAACGACCTTGCACTTGAGTTTTAACCTGTTCTGCACGAAAAGCCTATTGATAACCAGTAATTTACATAGTCGAGGGTAAAACATGCTTATATCATACTGTGCTTTACGGAGTACGAGACAGGGTGACATTTTTAGGGTTGGCGTCATAAGGACACCGACAATGGGACACGTGGCGATGGGTGATTGGCTGGCAGTAGCTAGGTAGGTAGGGGCCACGTGTCGAATAGAGCAGGTACAGGCCTTCGTACCACTATCCTAGACTTACCTTACCTTTTTATTCACCGACGGCAACTGTCATCCTCGGTGGGCCCCTCTTGAGTTTCGACGGGGTGCATAGGAGTCTTCGTGCCCATTTTCTAACCCCGTGGAACGCTTGTGATTGGCCCGAAGGAAGGTGACGTCACCTTTTCCAAGGGCCCGACTTCGACCATCGCAAGGCTTGTTTGAGGCCGACGGAAAGCATTACTCGCGAGTTCTTTGGCTCATGGTTCCGCCGCGGAAACATGAGCACTACCTTCTGGCTGTGTAGTAGCCCTGATGTATGAAGTCACTGCACCTGTTATTTAGGGACCCTCTCTCCACAACCTTCATCATTTATCCAGTCCATCATCCTTCTTAGCTTCTCGGTTTTTATACTTGGCTGCTCCTTTTGTTTGATGGATGAGTTGACTAAACAACAGGTTGAATGGTAATGCTATGGTGGTAATGCAAACGAACGATCGAGCTAGCTTGGCATGGAACTGATGTGATCGGTCTCACAGTGATGACCTATAAGGGTCACTTAACTCTAGTGAAGTCCACACGGGCACCACATGACCAATGTGAAGACATGGCCTCTTTTAATAGGCCAAGCTATGCTTGAGAATAACTTACAACCCTGAAGTTATATTCTGGTAAAACTTATATTGTCAAAAATATCTCAATGAGATAATTATGATGGTGATGTCATAATCTAATTATGTAAACTTGAGAGAAGTGGCATTTTATAATCCCATCTTCATAATAGACCTTATGGGTTGAGTTAAAGAAAACAAGTAACACCTTCCATTGCTTGAGATATGATTAGGGGGGTGGGAGTGTGGTTACAATAATGTGCTTGCATCCATAACTTCTAAGTTGATGGAGAGGTGGCTCATACAAAGCACATGGATGGTGGATGCCATGACATGTCTCATCCATTTATTGCATAGAGTGATAGTGGTCACGCCACCACCTCTATTATAGCTTCCCTTTTCACCTCATTCAAAGAAATATATATATATATATATATATATATAATTTATTTTTTTCTCTAAAATTTTCTATTTTAACACTTTATTACATTGATAGTCGTGTCTATTTTGGAAGAGGGCTTCTAGCATTTTATTTTAATTATAAATAATCATTAGGTGGATGGTAGGGATTTAACCTCCATGGAATATTCTAGAATATTCTTAGTAGTAGTCAAAGATCAAAGGTTGAAATTTAAAAATTAGTTATGCTCTTTCTACCCTTTTTTTTTGTAATCTTGGTGGGACTACACATCTTCATCATGTCCAATATATCACCCCGATTGGGGCGGGGAATTGAATCAGTGATGTCACATCAAGGAGTGCCTTAACAAAGCACCCGATCACCGTTTATCCAATACCCCGTGGACATGCTCTTTCTACCCTTTTAATTAAATTGATCAATTAAAAAAAATGTCATATAAAATGAGTTATGATTTTTCGCGGATGTGGTATTGTAACAAAGCCTATTTATGGGTTAATAATCTCCATGGTTAGGTGAGGGTGAATATCCATGGTTAAATATCTTGTTACATTTTTTTTAAATGTATCTATGTTTAACTCATATATTAAGTCTTAATAACAATAATAATTTAAAATAAAATTATAATTTAGTTAAATTTCACAATTTTTAACCTTGGCAATGTGAGAATGAAGTATTTTGATGCTTATCATCACCATTTAATTTAAACTACTATGCTAGTTACTAGCGTAGCTATGTAAATTAAATGTATGGTAAATATTGATATGCATCAATATGCAATAAGCATCAAACATATGATTCACTCTCGGTGCGACTCATGGACATTCTTTCATGTTCTACACTTTGAGGTATGGTTGATACACATTGATGGCTTCAGTTATTAGATATGTCGGGAATGATCTCTAGTTTATTTTTATCTGGATCGTAGCTATTGGGGTCTGTGGGTTCTTATTTTAGGTACTCTCTTTGCGGTCATGATTCTCTCCACTGTGACCTCTAGTTCTCAGCAGAGTGCACTCTCTGGTGCCATCTTCCTCTTATGCTTATTGTGTTTCTTTATTTGGCTTATACTCCACATTTTTTACTTGCCTTTTTTATATCCCACATATTCCTGGACATCTCTTACCCTGTTTTTCAACGTGGCTCATAAGTTCATGTTTAATATTGTGGGTATTTCTACGTTCCATCTTTTTGTTTTGGTTGTTCTTATCAGTCTCTTCATGTGGGGGCCCCTAGTCACTCTTATCTTGTCTTGCCTAGATTACTTCACTATGATCTTGGAACTTCTCCATATCCTTATCCTTTTCATTTTCGCCATTTGTATTCTAATCCATATCTGGATTGAACACTTTGGCCACCATAGAATGCATCCCTTATGAGGACTTGCACTGAAAGCCATTTATCTGGTGCTTTTTTTTGTTTTGTTTTGAATGGCTCTCCACATTATTTTTTTCTCTTATTATGCTCAACATCCCTGCATATTTTTGACCAAATGGTGTTTTGGTTGACATGGTTTAAAGAATTCCTCACTTGACATTTACAGCCCGATTGGTGAGCCCTGGTATTGCACCATGAATGTTGCAACTCCAAGAGGCTACTCTACTTTACTTTATCAACCTGGGGTTCGTACAAAGTTGGAGGTGAGAGTTCTATATACACAATAGATGCATTCTACTCATGTCATCCTCTTCTAAGTCCTACGAAAGGGTGTTATTTCTAGGGTTTCTGAGTGAAGTCTGTCACACTTATGATTTAGACCTAGAACTACAAGTGACTCAAAAAAATTACTCTATTAACCATCAAATGGCTATTATTAAGCAAGAAAATACATCTACCTATTCTGCAAGGAAATAAATCTATAATTTAAACTATGGAGAGAAATAGAAGCAAACTAGGCATCTTCATGAAGTAAATGGTTGAATTGAAATTGGAGAAAGAAAGCTAATCTACTCACACATTGTTGGGCCAAATGGATAAACACACTCTGTCTTCTTCATGATTTAACTATCATGCTTTTAATCATGCATCTAATCATCACCTAATTATGCTTGTAAATGCACTATTTTGCAGCAGGGAGGAGAAGGCGATAAGGTGGTTTAGGAAGGTGTCTTGATGGTTTTGGTAGGTCTAGATGAGGTGGATGATGGTTTATATGCTTAAGGAGAGGCTCATTGGTGTTGCTAGTGGTTTTTTAAAAATAATGTTACAGGAAAGTATTGATTTGCTGCAAGAAACAGTCTAAGGGAAATCTGAGGACAAAAATGATGAAGAAAAGTGCAGGGGAGATGGAATGAATGTGTACTTGGATGAATGGAAGGTGGCCAGCCCCTTGGCCAAGCTCAAAACCTCTTGATAATCTCATCTTGAATTTCTAGATTTGCTCACAGTGTGAAGGTGAAAATCTCAAAAACAGGGTTGAAGGTGATTTGATGGAAAGAAGACTGATGATGGGTGAGAAATGAAGCTAAGGGTGTTGGTGAAGTCCTCCTTTGTTGTGTTACTTGAACCTGCAAGCAAACTACCTGTTCATGGAACAAAAATTGGTAAATCTATGATCAAGGAAATGGAAAAGATGAGCTTAATTTGTAAAACAAACCTACTTAAGAATTCAAACACAAATCTAACTCAGTATTCTAGACATTTTCATGACACTACAACAACCTAACTATTATTTCCAAGAAATCATAAACTAAAGAGAAAATTTGGGCCTGTGGTGAGGATCTGCCCTCCTCAAGCTCCAATGAAAGATATGAGAGAGGGGGGCTTGACACACAACTTTTTGAGTTTATAAGATATTCTACCAACATTTATGCAAGCTTAAATACAACAAATACAAATGGAAGCAAACTAAAAACTGTGAATTGAAATGTAAGCAAACTAGCTAAAACTCAAAAGCAAACTAGCTACAATGGCATAAAAATAAACATGAATACACAAGATATACTAAGGCAAATGGATTGGGCCTAACATAAAAGCCTAGCCCTCTGAAAATAAATTACTGAAGGACAATATAAATATTCATCTTATTGCATAAAATAGTCTCATTACATAATCATAAAAGTCTCAAAACCTATTACAAGAGCTAAGAGTCTATTAGCTTCCTTCAAAGTTCGAATCCTAATTATCTCTTTCTCAGCCCTATTTAACCTAGAGGGTAGCTACCAATAGATCCCTAAAAAGCAGGTGATGTTTCCTCTTTGACTGCAAGATAATTAGATCTTTGGTGCACTTGATCTCCCACTTACTTGGTTGCCTTTGATTTCGAGTTGTTGGAGGGAATCTCGAGGATTCCTTGGCTACTTTTGGGAGTTAAGGAGATGGAAAATCCTCCTAGAATCTCTCTGTGTAGTCTACTACAAGCTTCAATTGCAAAATCTTCATAAAAAGTGCAATATCTTCATGATTATCCTACATTTAACCCATATTAGGCATTCGAAGTATGACAAGCCTTACTCACCATCTACACTAGCAACATTAGACCATAATATAATTAAATGTGAGAAAGAGAGACATAATAAGGCTAAAAAGGTGAAAATTAACCCCTCCAATTATACCTAATGATGTGGCTCATCATCACCCCCCTACCAAATGCTTTCTCATCCTTTGAGCAACTTAGTCCTCCTTCTGCATCTCTTTCAGGGCTTTAATAGACCCTTTGACTTCCCAAGGAAGAAGTGTGGGAGTCCCTTTAGGAGGGTAAAAGCCATCATTATTTTCTTCTTCCTCCCATTCTCTATTCTTCTCATCTTGGTCTTTCCCATCACTTAGTCCCAGTAGAAAAGGTGGACTGAGTTTCAAACCAAGCCACTGAATCTCCTTGCCTGCATGGCCTTCTTGTATAGTGGTGCCCTTTATAAAGCACTTTTCAATCTCTTTGGTGTGTGGTATTCCATGTTTCTGAGACTATGAGGGAGTCCATTCCATATCCTTTGACTATCCATTATGCATTCATCTCCTAACAACCTAGAAACATCACCAAAATGGGCAA
This sequence comes from Pinus albicaulis, assembly GCA_034641835.2. Classification (NCBI taxonomy): domain Eukaryota; kingdom Viridiplantae; phylum Streptophyta; class Pinopsida; order Pinales; family Pinaceae; genus Pinus; species Pinus albicaulis. Next base: position 808,078,831 of record CM076582.1, on the reverse strand, counting down.
TGGCTTGTGCTTGCGTGCTGAGGTACTTTTCTGCAAATGCAACATCCTTTTCTATCTTGAGATGGTTGTTGGTGACTCCCCTAGGGCTAAATAGTTCTTCCCTAATGTGTAGAGGCTCCATGTTTTATATACTCATTACCCTCCCTACTTCTTGTGCTCGTGTTTCCTCATTAACCATCCAAGAAGCTAATGCCATCAACTGCATGTCTCCCATTATAGGATTAGGGTCCCAAATGTTCAAGTTTGTCAACACAATATTGTGCATGTATAATTCTTCCATATTTTCCTTGTCTACCATGCCTGATTGGTTGCAAAATTCAATGAATTGTCTGCAGTTCTGAAAAGGTAAGGACCCATGAGAGGCTAGTGTACTAATTTGAAATAGGATCCAATGTTCTTTGAGATAGACTGCATAGGATTCTAATGGGTATCTGTGTTGAATTACCTCCATGCACAAATATTCCATGGTGGCCATTTGTTTTTATTTTTGCTGAAGATGATCTTGCAACCTTGCATTCTATACTTGGGCTTCCTGAAGCTTCTCTTTTAACATGGATTCTTTGAGCCTAACATCAAACCAATCCCTTCCCAAATCAATGACTTTTTCCTCCATGACCCCTATGTCATGCACACCTTTGGTTGTAGAAATCTTTATCCAATGATGAGTGTGTGCCCTCTCCTCTTCCAACTGATAGAATAAAGGTATTGTAAGCTTCCGAGGAATCAATCTTCCCCCTTCAATAAATGTATAGTATGAGCTGAAATTTGTCTAAGGGCTAGGGTGTGACACTATTGATATATATTTGGGAATAGGTTTTGGTGAGGTAGGCTCCTCCTTTTCATCTTTCTCTTCCTCCCCTTTGGAATCTTTCCCTTAATTTGCACATTTTCCTCAACTTCTTGGGCCTCTTTCCCACCCCTGGGTGTCTTTTCTCCCTGTCCAAGGCTTCTTTCTCTAATTCTAGGCCTACTGGAGTTTCTTGTAGCAAAGACAGAGTTTCCTATAGAAAACTTTGTTTGGCCTGTGGCAAACCCTCTTTTTCTTTTTTTCCCTTTTTTCTATCTTTTGAGGGTTTGTGGGTGTTGGTAGATGTGTAGGGGATGCCAACCTTATTGAATGTCTTCTTATGTAGGTCACAAGGGTCCACACAGGTAAGGTGACCTCTTGAACCTTTCCTTCTTCTATCCTTACTTCATCATCCTTCTTGGGTGACTCCTTAAAGGTAATAGAGCTTTTATTTAGAGTGTGTGGTTTTGCCTGCCTCACCCTTTGGCTCTTCCTAGTCTTGAAATACATGGGTGTTTGTTTCTTCCTCTTTTACTTCACTAGTGTGCTCAAAGTGGCTAGGGTAGCAACCACTTCCTGATATGTTATCTCTGGTGATATGCTGGAGTGTTGAGGAGAGGTATCAATGCCTGGCATAGGGTCAAATATTTTATTCTCCTTTGTCTTCTCTTCCTTCTTCCCCTCAATTTCTTCCTTCTATATTTCATTTCCCTCTTTTTATTTTTCTTTCCCTTCCTCTAGTTCTAATATCTCTGTGTTTTTTGTTTCAACCTCCATCTCTTCTTCTTCCTTCTCACCTTCAACCTCCCTCAGTTCTTCTTCTTCTTTTATCTCCCTCTCTTTAAGACTAGAGGTAGAGGTTTGTCCTATTCGGGTGACTATGAAGGCTTCCCTATCCATGTCTATGAATGAGGACAAATACATAGGGAGGTTTAATTTGCTCAGAGCATCACTCACTATCAGTTTGATAAGGCCATGATGAGCCAAATGCTTGCACTTCCTTCCCCTAGCATTTTTTTTCATGTCTGTTATTTAGCTCAAGAGTAAATGAGGGATTTTCAATATTTGTTCTAGAGGGAGTTCTCCTTGAAATCTAAGTTCAGTAAACAACCTGAAATGGTATCCATAGACTACACTAAGTCTTCCCTCACAGGCAATGAATTTCATGATGGGGAAGGCTACTTCATCCCAGCGGTATGGAAGGCTTTCTCTCCTCACTCCATTTTTGTCCTTAATTAACTCTTCTCCTAGAAGAAAGAAGATTTTATTGGTTGCAGTGCTTGGCATCCTATATTCCTTAATCCACTTGATTCCTAAGATAAAAGTTGTGATTGTGTTTATTAGTTTAGGTAAAAGTGTGATGGATAGGCCTCTAACCACAGTGGTGGCTCTCTCCTCCGAGTGTGATTGTAGAGCCACTGCAAAATCTCGAGATATCTACTCATCAAAACCCTTGAGAAGCCTAAATAAACCTAGCCATTGGTGGTTCCTAAGAATCTCCATTACTTGAGGATGCAGTATTATTATTTTAATATCAATGGGCTCCCTTATATTAAATCCCCCTCCCATTTTTATGGCTATGATAGGAAGGTGTTAAGATGGTTTTTGTTTGAGAGTTACTTGTGAAGAGGTCTTGGATATTATGGTCTCAAACAAATTCATATTTCACCATTTAATTCCCAAATTATAATTGACTGTGTGTAAACTTCGTGGAGAAATTGAAATTCTAGAGAGTGGCAACCACTGACCTCTATCCTATGGTTTTTTTTCTTGGGAGATGGCGGCCTTAGGAAGTAATATCACCCAAGAGTAGTTATGTATTTCTCTCCTTATCCATGTTGATATTCGTATGTAGTTTCATGTAGCACTTCACTATTTCCTGTAGCATGAGGGTGCATGCAAGCTTAGACTCGATGCTCTTCTCTCTGATGGATCCTCTGACTTATTATGCTCCTATTGCTCTCGATATGCTCAACGAAGTGGGTATAATGAGCCATACCTTACCTTTATGGTCTTTTGAACCGAATTTGGAGTGGAGTGCAGACTTTTACTGGACACGAGTTTTCTTCTTTGGTACCATTGGTCCCACTCTAGTTAATAATTTCCCTAGCCTCGGAATCACCTCTTTTTCCTTCTTCACTCTCCCTTGACTAATTTGACTTGCCCAAGTGGAATGTACACTTAAATTTTTCGTCCAGTTTAACTTTACAAAGGTGGCCAAGTTAACTGGCCACCTTTTTGCCTTTTATGTCTCTAAACCTCGACATTAAATCATTTTCATCATTATGAGTGCATAGCGAGAGGTGAAGGGCCATAATTGAGCCTACCTGGTGTTGGTGTGTTACAAACATGATATGGTGCAGGTAGCTGTAGTTTGGTGACAACCATGGCTCTCTTCTTTTGCTATGTTTTTAATTAATTTTTCCCGAGTGAGCAGCTTGTTTTCTAAGTGAGCTACTTAACCTTTTTGTTTGTCTTTTCTTCTTGTAGGTGTTGCATGGAGGTCCTAAAGTGCCTTGGCTGGTGTGTTCCCTCTCCTAGATTATGATGGTGGTCCTTTGAAGCCATCTTCATCAACATATCTTCATATTTTGACCTTGTTGTTCCATACACAAAATTGCTATAGGAAACTTTCCAACTTCCTGTAGCAACATTATTTCTGCTTCTTGGGGCTCCAGATTGCTTAGGGATGAAGTGAAATGGTTTATGGAGGTCAGGGATGGAGTGATGGAATGAGTTGAGTTATGGAGAAGTAATTTGATAGGTATCATGTCAAGGCATAAATGATTTAGCTGGTAGTGGTGCAACATAGGGTTTAGAGAGTGAATCCTTGTGCATGGAGTGAAGTGAGGGTTAGGAGTGGTAAGTATAGGCAAAAAATAAATTATCATGATCTTTTTTAAGTTTATAAACCTTTGAGAGAGCTTCTTTCCTCATAAATAAGTATCCTATATCATTTATAGGTTTTCCTGTAGTGCTACAGGAATCCTATAGCTGGTAGACTTTCCTGTAGCAATTACATTCAGGGAAATAAATGGAATTTTCTTCCTAACTGTGAGGTGAAATGAATGATGGGTGCATGATGGAGTGGTTCATGGAGTGTGTAAGTAGAGGAGAGGCAGAATTGAGGAAAAAATTCTCCTCTAGATCCAAAAACCATCTTTGATCAATAACCTGCAAAACAAAAAACAAGTGAGTGCATAGGTATCATCTTTCTCTTTTTTGTTTGTTTCTTTTCTCTTTTCTTCTCTTTTTTTTTTGAAGGCAGGTGGGATGCCTACAGGAATTTTTCACCCAAGTATTTTTTTCTTTTTTTTGCTCCAGGATTCCCTCATGTAGGTTTTCAACCCTGGAGTTGGCCTTGGGAGCCACAAAGAGGTTTTCACCCATGCCTCTTTATTTTTTCTTTTTTCTTTTTCTCTAGGAGGGGGAGGCACTGGAAACTGAGTCTCCAATGACATACACCTCCCTATTTATGGAATCTATAAATTCAGCCCTAAACATGGGATTTTTGTAACCTTTGAGCATGTAATAAATGACAAATAGGGGAATTCCCTCCTTATCTATGGTCTTGATCCGAACTGCACCATTATCATAGAATTTTTCCATTTTGTAAGGTCCCATCCATCTTTTCATCAGTTTTCCTTTAAAATAATTGAACCTTGAGTCATGCATCAATGCCCAATCTCCTTCTTGAAAGGTCTTATCCTTAAAATGCTTGTCATGCCATACCTTCCTTTGCAACTGAATCACATCTGTGTGAAGGAGTGCTTGGATCCTGAACTCATCCAACCCATTTAATTGCATTAAACTTTCTTGTTGGGCCTTTG